>JAQFVV010012420.1:8970895-9517848 GCA_028023455.1 Epiperipatus broadwayi
AGAATAGAATGAATTTATCTAATCTTTCAACCCAAATGCTTATATATGGGCAAATCTTAAGTACTGGAAATGAAAGCGTGAGGATAAACCACTCACTTTAAATTACTTTTTACTATGGATTCATTCTATTCTTTCAAAAAGACTTTATCTTGTGTTGGAAGTGAAAGTATTTATTTATTAATATTAATGTTTGTA
Source organism: Epiperipatus broadwayi (assembly GCA_028023455.1). NCBI lineage: Eukaryota > Metazoa > Onychophora > Udeonychophora > Euonychophora > Peripatidae > Epiperipatus > Epiperipatus broadwayi. Next base: position 8,971,091 of record JAQFVV010012420.1, read on the forward strand.
AAAAGCGCATGTACGTTAGCTTGAAAGGCTGATCTTTACTTTATTGCAATTTATAAACATAGTGTTATATAAAATAAATGCCTCATTTAAATAAATAATTTTAAAAAAAAGAGAAATAGGGAGGAATAGAAGAAGGGGGAGAGAGAGGGAGGAGAGAGATACTCCCCAAATTTTGTTTTAATAATAAATAAAAGGAAGTCAAATCGAAAGGCTACAAACCACTCATGCTTATTATAATTATAATACTTATCTGACAGCCAATCAGATGTTATGCTGTCTGTCTGAATAATGATCAAACCATAAACACATGACAAAGAATTTTACAAGAAAAGGGCGGTCCACCCTCTTCTCTACTTGTCTTTCTATATATCTAAGCCTCTAGTATTATTAAATTATTATTCAAGTTTGAATGATGTAATATATAATTCATTACTTATCTGCTATTGAATGAATAAGATATTCTGTTATTTTCATTTATATTGAAGAAGTAAAATTAGTTTTTCTTTTTTTATGTCAAAAAACTGCATTATTCAATTTTGAATACTGTAATGTATTTAGAATGTTTTGCAGTTTTTGTAAATACAAATGTATGTTAATGTATATAATTTTTAAATTAGATTGTGTAATAGATGTGTGTATATACTTCAAATGTGTAATGCATAGCACTCACAAGCAATATCTGCACAGACAATTGAAACTAAATGATGTGGATATACAAATGTAGTTTTTTTTTCCATATGTCAAATACGTTGACCAAGAAACGAACCCAGGTCAGCTGCTTGGAAGGCAGCTATGCTAACCACTAGGCCACCAATGCTTGACAAATGTAGGTTCTTTTTATTTAAAAAATAATATAGGCTTTATAAAAATGTTTTCAATAGGATATTACTTTGTAAATGTGATCACTCAATTGAGATATTCTTTAACATAACATAGCAACGGAGATTTATATTTTCCAATGTGTTCATAAATTGTGTTATCCAAAAAGTTGTGATATAAATAACTTGCATAAATTGAAAATTGCATGTAGACATTTTCAAAATGAATTAATTTTTGTATTAAAAAATAATAGTGCATTCCACATATTAGACTCTTTGTGGAAAGTGCTTAATTAGTTATAGATATAAATAGTATATAATATTGTTAATATTTACCTCATGTTAAAAATAAAATATATATATTTCGTATGTATAAAATATTATTTTAAATGCATTCTTTTATATTATATTTAATATGTATTATTGCATCCAGACTAAATGTTATTGTAATATCCTCTTTATTCTTCATAAAATTGCATGCATAGGTACTGTCTATTTACTTCAAGTTTTTGTTTATGATTTATGAAAAAAAATAATTTTTCTTTTTATTATAGCATGGTTTTTAACTCAAGCTGAAGATTTTTATTTTTTACATTCCTCATCAGAAAGAGAAATAACTTGTTTTTTTATACCTCTGAGATTTTTTAAAATAATATATAAATTAAAACTGCTCTTCATACATCCTTGATCTCATAATCCACAGTTTAAAAAGGAAAAAAACACATACATAAATGCAGCAATTTCATTACCTCACACACTGAGGCAGCCATGTAATTGTGCTTGCAATAAAAATATTATATTGACTTACATTTCCTGTAAATTATTAAATAAAACTTGAAAATAATAATGATGTCAATTCTATGCAATAAAAATAACCATTGATTAAATAATGAAAAAACACAAGTTGCTTTCATTTACCCAATCATCCAGATTTCATTACATGTAGTAAATAAAATAAGGTCCTACATCACATGACTTAATTTGATAAGCTTGTAATTATAAACTAAAATAAAGAATGAGATAATAGCTCTAACAAGCTTTATTGATAAATGCCGCAAAAGAAGACATTTAAAATCTCTATCTAGAAATTATCCCCAGCCCCAGAATAGTTTCTAGTTATTGGCTTTCCAGTCTGAAATATCCTAGCACCTTACTGAGGAAATCTAATAATTATAAACTGGTCTGGAGCTGGGGATAATTTCTAAATAGATATTTTAAATGCTTCCCATGTGGCATTTATTGATAAAGTTTGTTAGAGTTGTTAGCATGCTCTTTATTTTAGTTTATTACACATACTCTCATTTTTTCTATCACTTTATTAACATATTATTCTTTTCATAGCGATACTATTTTATTTTTGTATTAATCATTTTGCTTGATGTTTTAATTTGGATTATTTTTTAAATTAAATTTTATAATAGATATGTATATTAGATAACTTGATTCAGAAACACTGTAACGGTCTGGGTATTCCACCAGAAAAGGGGGAATACATCTCACTATGGTCAGACCTAGGGTCTTCTGATAGGATGCTGTGAATGACATGATAAAGTGCTTAACCTATGATCATATCTATCTCCTATGGGCTAGCTTCAGGTTTACACATTAAATTAAGATATGATTTGGGCTAGTTCATCCATACCTCACCCCTCTTTAGGGTTTTGTTACACCTCAGTATTCCAACTTGGGGAGAATTCTGCCTTCAGCTCTCTTCAGGGATGAATTTACACAAGATAGCAACTACCACACCTCTATACAGATTCCAATTGATTTAAAGATCCATTCAATCATATAACTATTATTATATAAGAGTGACATGTGGGTGAATGTATATACTCGGTTATAAGTTGATGAATAAATGTATAAATGATTTTGATAAACTCAAGACCAGTTTAATGTAAATCAAGATAACAATGTTTATTAAATAACAAAACAAAAAAAAATCAAAATTTTTTAACATGATAAAATAATATAATTGTGTGTGTCAAGGATGTATTTCTACCATATCAACAATTAAATGTGTTCACTATGCCAAACCCTTACTCATGGTAGAGATACATTACATGGCACTAATTATTTACAAAGCAAATAAAATAATTTTAAAAATCATTATTAAATTGACCACAAAGCTGACTAGTTAATTTATAATATACAAATATATCCATGGTAGCCTCATTGGCCAATTCCAGTTATTGATGTTCCATCTTCTTTGGGGACCCACCACCACCATCTATGTACAAATCCCTAAGGTTGATATGTAAGAACATCCACACAGGAAGATTGATCATTTATACCAAAAAAATAAATATAAATGATTGTTAGTTAATAATAAACAAATAAAACATGAATTCTGTCCTGTAATAAATATATGTGCTTAATATGGAATAATATCAAAATCTTACCTTATTTCCTATCATATTGGTGATGTTCAATGTTAAGTCACTATGGATGGAAAGCTGATCTAAACTTTAACATAAAAAAATATCTAACTTAATAATTTTCTCCCTTCATTTTGTTGCTTTCACTAATAATGGACTCTTCCAAATTGTAGGCACATTTCCAAGTGTGGAAGCAAAATAAAACTAGAATTTTACAAACATATATAAAAAGAAAATACATAATAAAATCAAAACTTTCTTTAAATCATCTTGATTAATGTCCATGAATACAGTCTATCTCTCTTTGAATCATTCTTCTTCAGTAAGTCATTCATCACTCACTAGAATTCCTCAGCAATGCACTTGAAATGATATTGTTTTCATTTTATGCAGTTGCTTTCCTCGATCCATTTAGACATTTGGTGTTTCATTAGGCATTATACAGGTGAGTAGATTAAGTCATTGTGTTTTTATGGTCAGTACAGTACCACTCCAGTTCTATGGCAATGTTAATTTAGCTAGAATACATTCTACAGCAGTTTATAACATTTGATTTTTTTTATTTGCTATTTGGCATTTAATGGTTATATAAAAAAAAATTACTTCATCATTTATATAAATGCTGGAAATGTTTTATTTCTTTTTTCTTCATGTTCAAATAATAGCTCAGTTTTATTTTTAAATATCAATTAACAATCAGTTCAGTTTTTTTGTTAAATAGCACAAATTTATCAAACTTTTCTCTATTTAAATTTTGCACTATGAAATTATACAGATAATTCGGAATATTCAAACAAGGCATCCATCTTCTCCTGTGTTTGAACATTCTATCTTAAGATGTTGGCTTTACACAGTTATTGCATCATTTGAAAAATACCAAAAGACAACAGAAATGAACTGGGTTTGCTTCTGTACCATGCATAGTTTCCAGTGTTTGGTATACTAGCCTTTCCATTTCCTTTTCCATTGCCTTGGCTATCTATTGTTGTGCATATTATGTTGGTTGTAGTCAAAAAATAAAATTATATAATGAAATTTTACTTTTATTTTCCACATTCAATTGCCTAGAGATTGGCTTGACATTAGATCATCACTATGTTTACTAAGTCCAAGCCCTAATTTGTGATGTACAACATATTGATAATTAACTCATTATTGATATATATATATGAAGGATTTCTTTATCTGGGTTTTTATTTTTCATTAAATAAGAGAAATTACTTCATTGGGACATTTGTTTAATTTGATACTTAATAAACCAAACATTTGTCATGTATATATATTGTAACGGGCACATACGCCGTTACATTATTTTTCTAAAAATTAGACATGAAAAATAAAAGTTCGCAAATAAAAACTTCTTTTTTAAGAATTAAAAATTGAAAGTTAAAAATCGTCTAAACTCTAATATATAAAATCGCACAGATGAAAAAATTACTAAAAGAAAACTTTATTAAAAAAAGAAAAAGTTTTAAGACTAAATTTTCAGCAAAAACTTAAAAGATTTAAAGATAAAAATATATATTTAAGAATGCACAATAAATTAATTAATGCTATTGTAAAGAAATGATTGTTTTAATTAGTTAAATGTAAGCTAGCCCTTGGGAATTGCAGAAATGTATAAGTGAAGGTCAGATAGGAGAGAAAAAACAATAGAAACTAATAGCCAATAAAAGAAATCCCTCAGGAAACAGACCTCAACAAAAGGGTCATCATCATCATGATGTAATGTTGAGTTAATCTGCAAAATTAATATAAAAAGAAAAAGTTTGGAAATAAATTTTAGTGTGTGAAGAAGGAGCTGGGAGAGAAGATAGAGATGTGACTATGTGTTAGTGCAGAGAGAGTTGAAGGAGAAGGGATTGAAAAGACGCACTCTTCAATCGCTTTTTGCTAAAAGGAAAGAGAAATGACATTGTTTTCCTATATTGAGGACCACAGGACATCGGGGGAATTAACGCTGGCTCCAAATGGTAAGCAACTGCTAAGCATGGATTTTTTTAAATAGTAAGAACTCTAACTAATGAACTTTAATTCTAAAAAAGAAACTTTTCCAGTATGTTAAAACCTTAAGAACATTAGTTAATTAATGAACATTAAGTATAAACTTTCCCAGTATTTAAATTATTGCAATAGAAATTCCTATCTGACCAAACTTAATCAGTTAGTAATAATTGTTTTATTGAATGTATTATTATTTTTTGTAAATCATTTCCATTAATTTATTTTTTCTGTTCTTTTAAGTTTTTATTATGATTTTTTTCCCTTTTAAATAGCTTATATAAATGTTAAATTTAAGTCGGGCGTGAATAGCTGCATAGATTTGTAAAGTTATATATGTTAGTTTAAGGGAGGGTAATCTTAGGTTATTTGTTTCGTAGTTAAATTGGGTCAATGGATTGGATATATTGGTGTAATTAGTAGATGTAGTATGGGGTCCGCTACATGCAGGATTGAATATTACATTGCTCACCCCCTTTTGCTATGGAATGCAATAGTAAGATGGAAAACACAGTCTCTTCCTATGGAGTTTTTTTTTTATTGCTCTTCTCGTCAGACATATAGTATTCCTGTCTGGATGAGAATCAAGGTCTTCTTTAACTATGATGTTCAGATGTACATTTCTGACAGTATGGTATTTGTGCTGTCATATTTCATGCATTGAATACTTCGATGTATCAGATGGATTGATATTAGTTTGACTGCGAACTTTTGACCTAAGGTTAAGTAAGGGATAGAATATTTTCTTTTCAAATGCAATCTATGTAGTCTATTCATACTTGACACTTTAATAAAAATATTAAATTCATCTGTGCGAACTTCAAAAACAAAAGTTAAAAATGTAGATTAAATGTTAAAGTAAAAGTTAGACTAAAATAACAATGCTAAATTTTATATATATTAAATAAATGTTTGTGTGTGTTATTACTGGCAGTGGCTTCTTTTATTTTTTTTAATATTGAAAATATTTTTAGATAAGAATTCATATTTTATAAATCTCTGCATCTCACTGAGCTAGTGGCAATGGGTTGATGGTTGGAATAAAATATATATAATTTTTTTTTCTTAACTTACATATCTGCCTACTATATAAATTTTCCAGGTTCAAATGCCTGGTGGCACCCTGTAGTACAGATACAGTAAGACTGGCATTTTCCCCACTTTACCGACCGTTATAATTGAGTTCGCACAGATCATTCCTGATCATTATAATATATATATGAATGTTTACAAAAAAGTGATAGTGCATATTCAAGTTCAGTTAAGCTTATGTTATAAATGGGTTTGATTTTGTGGTGTGGATAAGTAAAGGCTGATTTTGATAGGATTGTAAGCTACCCTTTCACCATTATAACCACTTTATTTTATTTCAAGCAACCTTTCCTAATTTTTGTAAGAATATATTCGGGGTTTTTAGCAATTTGCCTTCTGGTGAATTTTTCTGCAAGTATTATATATTAAAATGCATATTTTTCTGTATATTTTATTATATAAAAAATTTGTTCAAAAAATTACGATAGATGGCAGGAAAATCCAAACAAATCCACCAATCAACAGTAAGCCTCACCCTGATGTGTTCATCCATTATTCCAAGGCGTGTCCGTAAAATGTTTGATGTTTTATGACATTGTTTAAAGAAAATACTTCAAATGACCAAAAACATGTTTATTTGCAAATTTATTACGGTTTTAGATTATTTTTTACAATAATTTACACTATATTTATTAGATATCAAGAAACATAAATCATTAATAATTTATTTTGATGGGAAATTTTTTTTTTCAAAAATATAATATTATATTAGCAGCTAAAATGAATATGACCTGAAGCTGTTTAGAAGGTTAGCTTCTATGTAAGCAATCTACTTATAGTTATGAGTATGAAAATATTGCAATTTTGCAATATTCAAAAATTTTAAACTTTTAAAGCATAATTCATTAGATATAACAAATAAATAAATATCCATTCAAAAAAAATAGTCAGAAATAATGAAGTTTTCATTGATTTTGTAAACTGAAAGTAATCTTTCTGAAATGGTGATATATAATCTTTTTGTTTTGATTATAATCTCATTTTTTTAATATTTATAGAAACAAAATGTGAACATTTAAAATTTATTTCAATAGTAAACAAAAATATCTATCAAATGAAGTCAAATTTATTATTTTCTGATAAGTAATAATCTTTTAATCATATATTTTACATTCATGTGTGAGACAAAGATAAACGACAGAAAATGCTGCAAAATTTAAGGCTTAATTATTCAATAATTACACAAACATTATTAAATCATTATAATCAATTTAAAAAGTTAATGAAATGCTTCAACAACTGTCAAACATATACATTAAAACACATGAGTGTTTACAGATAATTCTTTTTCAATTTGTTACTATAATTTTTTTTCATTCTATTTTTGTTAATTATTTTTGCTGATGATTAGGAATGTATAACTTTTAAATTAAATTGTATCATAATTTATGTGCATACAAGTTAAAAGCATAATTAGATTTGATATTCATAGATTTCAAACATCCATGTAAATGCTTGAAATTAAATTGCTGCAGGTATAGGGAGATACAAATAAAAGTATAGTTATAGCAGTGCCTTTTCTACAACTTTAATTTCTTAATTGATTTATGTTATATAAGTTAAATTTCATTATTTTTTATCAGTATTAAAATAAAATACAGATAACTGCCAAAAATAAAGATGGAAGAGGCTGCTGTAATTGTTTCATACATTTTTATAACACATTATTTTGTTTTTATTTTATGTTTGAAATGTAAAATAATTAAAGAATACACAAGCTTTTATTAAAATTTCCTTTTAAGTGCAATATAGATTTATTAACTTACTATAAAGCTTTTTATGCAGCCAATTTAGTTGCAGTAATCATTTTACTGAGATTAAATATCTTCTTTTAACATTTTAAAAGCAATAGTAGCATAATAGAATCTATGTTGCATCTTAATATCTAGGTCCACATTTTTATTTAAAAAGTTATCAAAATAATTCAATTAGCTCACATTCTCAAATTAATAACCATCCCTGCAGAAAGTTGCTAAAAAAATTTTTTTTATTATTAATTAATAAAGGGTTTGAGTTTTTTGAACATTAATTATTAAACCAATTCTGTATATGTTACATCCAAAACATTAAATACATTTTGTAGATCATCTTTTGCATTGACAAAGATAACACAAACATGAGTATACAGTAAATCCAGAAGCCATGAAGATGAAGTTCAACTGTTAACAGATTTAATTTAGTAACCCATTGAATTATAAAAAGTCTGTATAATCTATATTTTTTAACTTCTAATTCTCAAAATTTAACTGGGACAGTTTTTTTACCTATTTTTTCTTCGGAAATCCTTCCTCAAAAAAAAAAAGCATTTACTTTTTAGAGTGTTATCTTTTGTTGATGTAATTCTTCCTATCAATCAGTTTTCATATAATATAATTGAAATGTAATTGTTTCAAATTAATCTTATACTTGTTTAAACATAGCATTTTTTTAACTGATATCCTGCTAAGAATAGTTTTTTCCCTTTGAAAATTAATTTCAATTAGCATATTTCTTCTATATACATAGTCATACTTCCCTCATTTCCAGAAAAAAGTATAGAAATTAGACTGTCATACACTTTTCTAAATATTTTGGTCATTTTTTAGCCTGTTGATTCAAGTCCATTTTCTGTATCTTATGGTGTTTTTTTTGGTTGCATTTCTTCTCTCTTCAACATATATACAACTATGATTTCTTCAGGATAATTTTATTGCTCTTCTGGATCTGTTCTTATTAATCAGATTTAGATTTTAAATGATAGATGTGTCTAACAATGTTGACCATTCTTACAATGACAATATATTAGAGTATTATAATTTTCTCTTTGCTTACATTTGCCTTAAGCTATTTCTAACCCATATATTAGTACCAATTCTATATTTATTCTTAACTTTCATTTCCATTGAGATACTATTTCAAGATTGACAAAAATAGTCATGTATGGAGTTTTTTCTATTAAAAGCTGTTATAAATTGCTATGTCTAGCTGATGTAAGAGTGCACTTTCCATGAGTACAAATCACTACTAAACAGTTAATATTTAGATAATTTAATGAATGATCCTTAAGAGCATTTTATCTATTTACAGACATACGATTATGTTACCTAATAAGGCCCGAAGGCATACATAAATAATAATGTCGATTAATATGACCTGTAAGAGTCCTAGCTGACTGTTCCCACATTTGGAGGCCAGCTCTCTGCCGTTGAAGTCACTGTGCTAAGAGAGATGTTCTGCTCCAGCTTAATGTCCGTGTGCACAGATGAAGCTCCAAGAATCAAGTGAAGTCTTCTTGATCTAATTCATACTGAGGCATTCATTGTTTCACTCCCGGAAGTTGATTGGCTCACACTCCCATCCAACTGCTCAGATGATTCTTCATTTCAATGCTCCATACAAGAATTTAACTTAAACAATTCAAAACAAAACAACACTCTCCATATAGTAGTGCCATCTAGTGCTAACAAGAGCAATCAATGGATGCCAGAAGGCTTGTGCATAAAATCCCTATCTAGTGCCTACTCATCCAATATCCCCAGACTAGTTTCTGGCTTGTGGCCTTCATCAGTGAGGAGCCTTGGATCTGAGAGCACTGCACCTAGATCTTAGGATCTAATGCAACCCTCCAGCACCCACCTTTTAACTCTATTTAACTACAAAACTATAAGAATGAAATTGAAAACACTATTGATATTTTCAATCCAAGCTCAATAGCTTATATAGTCATATGGGTCTGAACTCAATTCAGTACCCATACATTTTGGTGTCTTTGGCTCTTTAACAACCATAGCCACCACTATCCTATTAGGCAGGATTGGTGTTAAACCACTAAACATCACATGATCACTATCTCATACTAGCACAATAATTGTTATTAAACAATTCAAAACAAAACAACACTCTCCATATAGTAGTGCCATCTTGTGCTAACAAGAGCAATCAATGGATGCCAGAAGGCTTGTGCATAAAATCCCTATCTAGTGCCTACTCATCCAATATCCCCAGACTAGTTTCTGGCTTGTGGCCTTCATCAGTGAGGAGCCTTGGATCTGAGAGCACTGCACCTAGATCTTAGGATCTAATGCAACCCTCCAGCACCCACCTTTTAACTCTATTTAACTACAAAACTATGAGAATGAAATTGAAAACACTATTAATATTTTCAATCCAAGCTCAATAGCTTATATAGTCATATGGGTCTGAACTCAATTCAGTACCCATACATTTTGGTGTCTTTGGCTCTTTAACAACCATAGCCACCACTATCCTATTAGGCAGGATTGGTGTTAAACCACTAAACATCACATGATCACTATCTCATACTAGCACAATAATTGTTATTAAACAATTCAAAACAAAACAACACTCTCCATATAGTAGTGCCATCTTGTGCTAACAAGAGCAATCAATGGATGCCAGAAGGCTTGTGCATAAAATCCCTATCTAGTGCCTACTCATCCAATATCCCCAGACTAGTTTCTGGCTTGTGGCCTTCATCAGTGAGGAGCCTTGGATCTGAGAGCACTGCACCTAGATCTTAGGATCTAATGCAACCCTCCAGCACCCACCTTTTAACTCTATTTAACTACAAAACTATGAGAATGAAATTGAAAACACTATTAATATTTTCAATCCAAGCTCAATAGCTTATATAGTCATATGGGTCTGAACTCAATTCAGTACCCATACATTTTGGTGTCTTTGGCTCTTTAACAACCATAGCCACCACTATCCTATTAGGCAGGATTGGTGTTAAACCACTAAACATCACATGATCACTATCTCATACTAGCACAATAATTGTTATTAAACAATTCAAAACAAAACAACACTCTCCATATAGTAGTGCCATCTTGTGCTAACAAGAGCAATCAATGGATGCCAGAAGGCTTGTGCATAAAATCCCTATCTAGTGCCTACTCATCCAATATCCCCAGACTAGTTTCTGGCTTGTGGCCTTCATCAGTGAGGAGCCTTGGATCTGAGAGCACTGCACCTAGATCTTAGGATCTAATGCAACCCTCCAGCACCCACCTTTTAACTCTATTTAACTACAAAACTATGAGAATGAAATTGAAAACACTATTAATATTTTCAATCCAAGCTCAATAGCTTATATAGTCATATGGGTCTGAACTCAATTCAGTACCCATACATTTTGGTGTCTTTGGCTCTTTAACAACCATAGCCACCACTATCCTATTAGGCAGGATTGGTGTTAAACCACTAAACATCACATGATCACTATCTCATACTAGCACAATAATTGTTATTAAACAATTCAAAACAAAACAACACTCTCCATATAGCCTTCTGGCATCCATTGATTGCTCTTGTTAGCACAAGATGGCACTACTATATGGAGAGTGTTGTTTTGTTTTGAATTGTTTAATAACAATTATTGTGCTAGTATGAGATAGTGATCATGTGATGTTTAGTGGTTTAACACCAATCCTGCCTAATAGAATAGTGGTGGCTATGGTTGTTAGACTATATAAGCTATTGAGCTTGGATTGAAAATATTAATAGTGTTTTCAATTTCATTCTCATAGTTTTGTAATTAAATAGAGTTAAAAGGTGGGTGCTGGAGGGTTGCATTAGATCCTAAGATCTAGGTGCAGTGCTCTCAGATCCAAGCTCCTCACTGATGAAACAAAGAAATAGTCTGGGGATATTGGATGAGTAGCACTAGATAGGGATTTTATCAATCTGGCATCCGATTGTTTGTTAAAAGATGATATATATGGAAGTGTTGTTTTGTTTTGAATTGTTTAATAACAATCATTATCTCTCTGACTTTAATTAATGAGTTATTTCTTAGTTTATCGTTATCTTATGATGGAAATCTAAACACGAATTTCTTTGTTTTATTTCATTAACTACAAATTCTACCCTCATTAATTAGACTATTATTACTTTTTAGAAAATAATAATTTTTTAATCTTAAAAATTATAAATCTTTTACTTACTTTTTTAAAAGAATAAGTCTTTTAAAATTCTTTAATTTATTAAGCTTCTTAGATTATCTCATTAAGTTTATAATTACATATGTATGTGCATTTAAACATACACATCATAAATCTTTTTTGTTTTCTGTTAAAGCGGTTGTGTACATTACTTCACCCACATCATTAAGCCTTGTTTTTGTTTTTTTTCTATTCTGAATTTCAGTTGCTGAAAAACTTTCTGCCAGACCATTTAATGGTAGGGTGATGATAGTATGTGTTGTACTTTGCATTCCTTCAGTTTATTATTAAAAATATATTTTATATAAACACTATTCCATTGCATAAAGTCATGATATAAGTTTTTTTACAAATTCCCTTCATTATTTCTTCAGAACTGGTATTTTTTACTAGACAAGTCTTACAACCAAGATTATGCATCAACTAAAACATCTTCATACAGTCCCACATAAGTCTTTTTTTTTTGCCAGGATTTAATTTTTTTGGCCATGTATATTGTTTTATATGTAGCCTAACTTTCCTTGGACTTTATATTTTTTAAATTTCCCTTTGATATCTTTATTTTTCCCTGCTCACCAATCATATTTATATGGTAAGATTTAGCCCTAACAATGCCTGGAAGTTCTAAGATTTTTTCTCCCTCATATAGTATCCCTGGCCTATCCATCCATCAATATATAAGTTCTGCATATTCTAAACAGTACGTAACAGATACACATAACAGCTAGATCATCATCATTACTTACATACATTTTATTACTTTTTTAATACTGTATTTCTCTGGATCCATTGGAGTTTTTCCTTTTATTATATGTATATATGTGGGTATTTAGATTTGATATTTTAGTTAATTTTTTTTTTAAAAAAAAAATGTGTTCCAGGAAGCTGGTTATAAACGTGATTTGTTTTGGGATTCTAAAAGTAGTTATCCACACATGTATTATTGTTAAAGACTATAATTTAGCTGAAACTAAAAACCAGCCTGAGACATGAGTATAATATTAGTTGTCAGAAATATTTTGTGCATTCCGAATAATAGAATATTTAATTGCAGCAAAATCTCATTGCATTGTTAATGTTTTTTTTTTTCATCATCTAACAAAAAGTGAAAATTTTATCAAAACTTCTCACTAATAAAGACTATTAAAACTGAAAACTAATCTAGGAGTGCAGATTGTAGTACTACCAGTGAATATCCATTAATTCCTCAAGCTTACAATAAATGATTCTGGAATAGAATAAAGTGAATTATTGTTTCTGAAGAAATATTTGGTCTATTTATTTTTGATTCAGAATTAATTCCATAAAAATAGCAATATTTCTTCTCAACTCCATTGATTACTATTTTATCATATTGATTACACTTATAAATGATAGGTCCATGTAAGATTTTCTCATAATAAGACACGAAAAAGAAAAAAAATAATCATTTAAATATTTAGATGAGGTTTTTTTTCTTTTTGCAGTCTTGATGATTTTTTCTCTTCACATACTTCTAAGTTTACATCATTTTCATCTATAGTCTTAATATCTATATTATTATTAGATTTATTGTTATCTAAAGTTGTATTGTGTTTTTTTTTCTTCTAATTCGGGTTTAGTTTTATCATTTATAGTAGTATTTTGCTGATTATTTTTGTTTCCTGGAGCTTCTGAATTCATTACTATTAAAACTTTGGTCATATATGTAGTTAATGGGTTTTTTTTTAAAAAAAAAAAAAAATCTTCTTTTGTCTTAACTATTACTATTTGGTTTGAAAATAGATCCATAATTTCTCTTCATTTTTTGGTGTAGATTGTTTCTAATCCAAATTTTGTCTCCATTTTTTAAATTTTTTGTATTTTAAAATGGGATATATAAAAATTTTCTTTATAAGCAAAGTGGTAATTCAGTTCTTAATATTTTTTCCATCAATAGTTCAACAATGACTTATTGTTTGTAGTTGTAGGAGTAGTAGATGTAACAACATTCTGAATTTTTTTTTCTTAACAGCACTTTCAGTTAGCCTGTTAAATTCACAATAGTATGATGGCAAACATACATTCTTAATTCTTTGGGTTTCCAAATAGTCAACCTAATTTTTGAGGTAAAACTAGCACTGTTATCTGCACCAAGTGTTTCCAGATAATATATTTCACCAAATTTATCATTTTTTTCTGTATTAGTGTTTTTGATGGCATGATATTCTATTCATTGGGAATATGCATGATAAGTACTAAAAATATATAATTTATAATAGGACCAGAACCATAGACATGAGTGCACTGCCATAATTTTTTAGCTTGGGATCATGAACTGAATTTTTTTTTAAGATGATCAAGCATTAGCCTGACAAGTCAGGCATTTACTTGTAAGCTATTTAATATCATTATTAATTCTCAATCACTAAATTTAGTTCTTAAGAGAGTGCTTTTGTAACACTCCATCTGAATTTCTATTGTTTAACAAATTTAGAACTTTGCTATAACTTTTGCAGATGAATAATAACTCTATCTCCATACAGAATGCATTATTTGTATATTGATGAGTTTTCTGAGATATTTCAGAAAGACAATGGCAAATTTTGAAGTAGCTTCATACATCAAACTTCGCTGATCCAATTTTTTATCAATTGGTAGCCTTGGTCATTATTTATCTATGTTAGTACTGTACAATCTTATTAAATGTCATAGAATTCCAGGTGTCAATATAATTTACTTTAATATTAATTTCAAATTTAACAGATAGTTATTCTTGACAATGCATTTGTATATTACCTTAATCTACTCTTTTTATAAATAAATTCATAATCATAAGCAGATAAAAGGGTAATCCAATGGTATTCAGAGACTATGATGATCTGGAGTAAATTGAATGTTTTCTAGAATTCTTAATAAAGGCTTATGATCTGTGATGATAGTAAATTGCCAACCAAATAAATACTACTGAAAATTACAGATGCCAAAATTTATAGAACGGATCTTATCAAAATCTATAATTTCTTTCTACATCTACTGCAGGGTGTGTTAGCACAGCTCCACATTCAAAACTGAATGTATCGATCATCAAAATTATCTCTGAATTATTGTCATAATGCATTAAAATTTTATCCAAAGTCAGAAGAACCTTTGTTTTATTATTGTTTCCTGAATAGTTATCAATTCCTATTTTTGATTTTTCCTAAGCCAGTTGTATAATAGTTGAGCAATATGTATTTACCTGTTTGAAATATTTCAAAGTAGTTTATCAGTCCCAAAAATGACTATAGTTCCTTTGTAGTTTTAGGGCTAGAATAATTTTTTGTTGTTGTAATCCTTTCAAATACAGGAGTTTTTCATTCGTTGGACATAGTATGGCCTAAAAAAAAAAACTTTTTTTTTCTATTATTGATGCAATTATCCACATTTAACATTAGCCTAAATTTTGCAAGACTGATAATAGATGGACAATTGAAATTTTAAACTGGATTCCAAGAGATTGTAAAAGACCCAGAAAGAGACCACATGTGAGATGGATGGATGAAATAAGAAAATGTGTAGGGATGTTGTGGAAAAGAGAAGCTAAAGATCGGAGAAGATGGATTAAACTTGGAGAGACCTTCATCCTGCAGTGGATTGATAATGGTTGATGATGATGATGATGATACAGATATTAATTACTCTATTTTTAGTGTGTTTTCATATATCATAATTAATGTTATCAAAACTAGGAATTACATCTTCAACCCCAGTAATACCATATCTATCTTCTCTTTAAAAAAACATTGACTGCAATATTAATTCTAAATGTAAGGCAATCATTATTGAATAATCCCATGTATATCTTCATTGTTGATCTTTTAAATCATTATTTACAGGTATTTCATGGAATGCAGTATAAAATTCTTAGATATTAGGCATGGCATACACATTTGTATGAAGATTCTTATTAATTGTCATTTAGTAGTCAACACAAATTCATATTTGTCATTGGACTTATTTACCATTATTGGTGTGATTCATTCCTAATTATCAATAGAAGTGAAAACACTTGTTTTAATTAGTCCATTCAGTGCTTCTTCAATCTTTTGTTTCTATGCAAGAGGTGCTTTCTGTGTTTTACAAATGACTGGAAATGGCATTTACTTTGAGTTCTATGTGAACAGCTGTTACTTTAATTTCCAACAGTTTTGATTTAAATAGGATCGGAAATTTACTATGAATTTCATTCTCATTGATAATCTAAAAAATGTAAATGCTAATTCCAAAAAGTTTGAACCAATTTCATCCTATAAGCAGATATTTTCTTGAAGACTATAACATTACGTAAATTATGAGCTTTGTTCACATCTGTATGTTCATAATTCCCTTAATCTTCCGTTCATTGTCACATATCTTTGCTCTGCAGGTTAGTTTTTATAGTAAGATTTTTGAGTATTATAAATTTCCATTCATTAGGAGACATGAGATATCTGACCCACTATCAATCTCAAAGCTCAAATATTTGTTCTCAATGAAGTGTTAAAATGAATAATTTATTTCACTGCATTTTAAGTTTTTATTTTTGTTTTTATACATTTTCTCTGATTTAAGTATTCATCAAACTGTAGTTTTATGGCTCTTAAGTCTGTAATTTTTGCACTTGTCTCAGTTTCATTTCCAGGTTACCACAGCAATAAATTAATTTGACTGTTGAATTCATTCTTATTGTGATTTTGTTTTATCTATGCACTGGCTTTGTTGCCTTTTGAATTGTCAAATAGTGGCTACCACTAAGAGTAGAATTAATATATCATCTGATTTAATCCAAAACTAGCTCATGAGCAATGTCTCTTTTAATAGCTTCCTTATATGATGATTTTGCTAAGAGCTGTTCATTGAACTTAGTATTAGACATTTGCAATAATATATATTCCACAAAAGCTTCCATAAACTATCTGTAAATGCAATTCTTTACTAATTTATGAAGTGCTTAGTCTGTATACTTAAAAATTTTCACCTTTTGCCTGAGAATTTCTAAAATATAATCTCAAATATATTTTAAGGGAGATGGGAAAAAGTATGAAGGTAACTTTGCTATTACTTCATTGTGAGAAAAAAATTTTGATTCTGCTGGTTCAACTAGATTTGCTATTTGTATAACATTTAAACCAATAATATATTGTTATCTTGGATATGTTATGTATATAGCAGACAGCTAACAGCATTACTGATATCAAATTCCCATACGCTACATTGTTTTTTATTAGTAAACATGAAAAGAATAAAAGTTCGCAAATAAAACTTCCTTTTTAAGAATTAAAAATTGAAAATTAAAATTCTATACTAAACTCATATATATAAAATCGCACAGATGAAAAAAAATTATTAAAATAAAACTTTATTAAAAATAGAAAAAATATTTTAAAAGCAAAAACTTAAAAAGATTTAAAGATAAAAATATATCTAAGTTTGTACAAAACAAATTAATTAATGTTATTGAAAAAATGGAAATGATTAATTTAATTAGTCAAATGTAAACTAGCCTTGGGCATTTAAATGTATAAGCATTGGTCAGATAGGAAAACAATAGAAACTAATAGCCAATGAATGAAAAACAATGGAATCGGACCTCAGCGAAAGGACCATCACATTGTCGTGATGTAATGTCCACTGGATCTGAAAGGCTACTATAAAAAGTGAGTGGAATAATAGATTATGAGGAGATGTGACTATATGTGTTAGTGCGGAGTTGAAGGAGAAGGGATTGAAAAGACGCACTCTTCAATCCCTTCAGTTGTTATAAAAAAAAAAGAAAATGAAACATCGCTTTTCTTATACTGAGGACAACAGGATCATCGGGGGATTTAATGTGGATTCCAAACAGCATGCAATGGATAAAGAGGAACGTTTTAAAAATCGTAAGAACTTTAAAAACATTTTGAAACACTAAGAACTTTAAAATATAAACTTTCTCAGTCTTTAATTTATAAGAAATAGAATCCTATCTGACCAACGTTATTTATTAATTAGTTATAATTTTATTTAATGTATTTCTTTTGTAAAATCATTTCCATTTATTTATTTTTTGTTCTTTAAGTTTATTTATGATTTTTGTTGTGCGATAAATTAAATTATATAAATGTTAAACTTAAGTCGGGCGTGAATGGCTATATAGATTTGTAAAGTTATATTAGGGGAGGGTAATCTTAGGTTATTTGTTTCGTAGTTAAATTGGGTCAATGGATTGGATATATTGGTGTAATTAGTAGATGTAGTATGAGATCCGCTATGGGCAGGATTGCATATATATGCCACACACCTTCTGTTTGCCTATGGATGGGTTTGTAAGTCGGCAAAGGACCGCAGTCCATTCCTATGGAGTTTTTTGTTTATTGTTCTACTCGCCAACAGATGTAGCATTCCTGTTGGTAGAGAGACAATGTCTTCTCTAACTCTACTTACTGTTCAGATGTACATTCCTGACAGTATAGTATTTTGTGTTGTCGTATTTTCATGCTACATTGAATACATAAATGTATCAGATGGATTGGAGCTGGTTTGACTGCGAACTTTTGGCCTAAGGTTAAATAAGGATAGAATATTTTCTTTCAAATGCAAATCTATGTAGTCTATTCATACTCGACACTCTAAATAAAAATGCATTAAATTTAAGTTGGGTATGGAAGTTGCATGGATTCGTTATCGGTTAATTATGTTTTTGGTTTTCATATTTGATCAAAATATATAGACATTCGGTAAATAATGATACCTTACGGTGAGTATCTAAAATGTATTTATTCGGATGTCTTTTAAGTTATTGGTGTCACTGCGGTATCTTATGATGAATACCAGTGGGTTTCTTGTATTCCCTATGCAATTGACGGTATCAATGATTTTGTATTTTGATCGTTTATGTTTATTTTGAAATGTTTTTGACCGTGTAATCTATGTAACCGATCTATACTCAACATTTTAAAAACACATTTTATAAATCCATCTGTGCGAACTTATAATATTTAAAATGTAAATTTATAAAAATTAAAATGTAAATTAAAATCAAAGTTAAAAATGTAAATTAAATTTTAAAATGTAAACATGCTAAAATAATAATGTTAAATTTTATATATATGTGCGTAAATAAATGTTTGTATGTTAATTACTGGCAGTGGCTTATTTTATTCTTTTTTTAAAAAATTATTCTTAGATAAGAATTTATAAAATATAAATCTCTGCTGTTCCACTGAGCTAGTGACAATGGGCTAATGACCGGATATCAAAATATATAAAATAAAAAAAAAATTTTTTTTTTGACTTACGTATCTGCCTACTTTATAAATTTTTCTAGGTTCAAATGCCTAGATGGCGCCCTTGTAGTGCAGATTACGTTAAGCTTCCCTTTCTCCGGATCATTATAACTGGTCTCCCAACTTGGGCCGATCTTTAATAAACCACGTATACCCTGAGTAAATTTCTTTTTCAAAATGAAATATTTTTATCTGTTTACATAAAGTCGTATACTTTAAATCTTATAAAAGCACTGCCAGAAAGAAATTGCACATATATTAAACACGAGAAAGTATTAATAATTTTAAATTGTATTTTGTTAAAAAGAAAGTCAAAAGGTTGCAATTAATATGTTTTTTTGTTTGTTAATATATATTATGCTTTAACGTGTATAGGCGCGCACAGCCACGTAAGTTTATGATCGTAAATGTGGTACCTTACGATGAGTACTGTTTGGGAATTTACTTCAGTGTAACCCTATGTATGCATTTCAATCAGTCATAAATAAGTTGGTGGTATTTATAATTGTGCTGCAAATATACACGTTTAAACCCATTATTTCTTAAAACATATTTACCTCAGTGCAACCTTCTTAAATAAATAATTTATATAATTTGCTTGTCATGCCATGTGTAAAAATAAAATGTATAAAAAAATAGAACTCTTGTGGGGAGGAGGTAGACGTAAATGGTCCTTAGGAAAACGATAGTCAACATTTTTTTTTTGTATATAGTCTTTGTGTAAAATTACTAACCGAATGTTTTTGTAAATGTTTTCGTTAATCGTGTACCGTAATTACTAACCCTAAGTAAAAATTTTTTTTTTGTTTGTTTATTTTTTTTAAGCAAGTTTACTGATATGTAATGGGCACATACATACGTTACATTGTTTTTTTATTAGTAAACATGAAAAGAATAAAAGTTCGCAAATAAAACTTTCTTTTTAAGAATTAAAAATTGAAAATTAAAATTCTATACTAAACTCATATATATATAAAATCGCACAGATGAAAAAAATTATTAAAATAAAACTTTATTAAAAATAGAAAAAGTATTTTAAAAGCAAAAACTTAAAAAAGATTTAAAGATAAAAATATATCTAAGTTTGTACAAAACAAATTAATTAATGTTATTGAAAAAATGGAAATGATTAATTTAATTAGTCAAATGTAAACTAGCCTTGGGCATTTAAATGTATAAGCATCGGTCAGATAGGAAAACAATAGAAACTAATAGCCAATGAATGAAAAACAATGGAATCGGACCTCAGCGAAAGGACCATCACATCATCGTGACGTAATGTCCACTGGATCTGAAAGGCTACTATAAAAAGTGAGTGGAATAATAGATTATGAGGAGATGTGACTATATGTGTTAGTGTGGAGTTGAAGGAGAAGGGATTGAAAAGACGCACTCTTCAATCCCTTCAGTTGTTATAAAAAAAAAGAAAATGAAACATCGCTTTTCTTATACTGAGGACAACAGGATCATCGGGGGATTTAATGTGGATTCCAAATGGCATGCAATGGATAAAGAGGAACGTTTTAAAAATCGTAAGAACTTTAAAAACATTTTGAAACACTAAGAACTTTAAAATATAAACTTTCTCAGTCTTTAATTTATAAGAAATAGAATCCTATCTGACCAACGTTATTTATTAATTAGTTATAATTTTATTTAATGTATTTCTTTTGTAAAATCATTTCCATTTATTTATTTTTTGTTCTTTAAGTTTATTTATGATTTTTGTTGTGCGATAAATTAAATTATATAAATGTTAAACTTAAGTCGGGCGTGAATGGCTATATAGATTTGTAAAGTTATATTAGGGGAGGGTAATCTTAGGTTATTTGTTTCGTAGTTAAATTGGGTCAATGGATTGGATATATTGGTGTAATTAGTAGATGTAGTATGAGATCCGCTATGGGCAGGATTGCATATATATGCCACACACCTTCTGTTTGCCTATGGATGGGTTTGTAAGTCGGCAAAGGACCGCAGTCCATTCCTATGGAGTTTTTTGTTTATTGTTCTACTCGCCAACAGATGTAGCATTCCTGTTGGTAGAGAGACAATGTCTTCTCTAACTCTACTTACTGTTCAGATGTACATTCCTGACAGTATAGTATTTTGTGTTGTCGTATTTTCATGCTACATTGAATACATAAATGTATCAGATGGATTGGAGCCGGTTTGACTGCGAACTTTTGGCCTAAGGTTAAATAAGGATAGAATATTTTCTTTCAAATGCAAATCTATGTAGTCTATTCATACTCGACACTCTAAATAAAAATGCATTAAATTTAAGTTGGGTATGGAAGTTGCATGGATTCGTTATCGGTTAATTATGTTTTTGGTTTTCATATTTGATCAAAATATATAGACATTCGGTAAATAATGATACCTTATGGTGAGTATCTAAAATGTATTTATTCGGATGTCTTTTAAGTTATTGGTGTCACTGCGGTATCTTATGATGAATACCAGTGGGTTTCTTGTATTCCCTATGCAATTGACGGTATCAATGATTTTGTATTTTGATCGTTTATGTTTATTTTGAAATGTTTTTGACCGTGTAATCTATGTAACCGATCTATACTCAACATTTTAAAACAAACTTTTATAAACCCATCTGTGCGAACTTATAATATTTAAAATGTAAATTTATAAAAATTAAAATGTAAATTAAAATCAAAGTTAAAAATGTAAATTAAATTTTAAAATGTAAACATGCTAAAATAATAATGTTAAATTTTATATATATGTGCATAAATAAATGTTTGTATGTTAATTACTGGCAGTGGCTTATTTTATTCTTTTTTAAAAAATTATTCTTAGATAAGAATTTATGAAATATAAATCTCTGCTGTTCCATTGAGCTAGTGACAATGGGCTAACGACCGGATATCAAAATATATAAAATAAAAAAAAAAATTTTTTTTTTGACTTACGTATCTGCCTACTTTATAAATTTTTCTAGGTTCAAATGCCTAGATGGCGCCCTGTAGTGCAGATTATGTTAAGTCTATCTATTTCCGGATCGTTATAATTGGTCTCCCAACTGGGGCCGATGTTTAATAAACCACGTATACCCTGAGTAAATTTCTTTTGTCAAAATGAAATATTTTTATCTGTTTACATAAAGTCGTATACTTTAAATCTTATAAAAGCACTGCCAGAAAGAAATTGCACATATATTAAACACGAGAAAGTATTAATAATTTTAAATTGTATTTTGTTAAAAAGAAAGTCAAAAGGTTGCAATTAATATGTTTTTTTTGTTTGTTAATATATATTATGCTTTAACGTGTATAGGCACGCACAGCCACGTAAGTTTATGATCGTAAATGTGGTACCTTACGATGAGTACTGTTTGGGAATTTACTTCATAGTAACCCTATTTAAGCATTTCAATCAGTCATAAATAAGTTGGTGGTATTTATAATTGTGCTGCAAATATACACGTTTAAACCCATTATTTCTTAAAACATATTTACCTCAGTGCAACCTTCTTAAATAAATAATTTAAATAACTTGCTTGTCATGCCATGTGTAAAAATAAAATGTATAAAAAAATAGAACGCTTGGGGGGAGGAGGTGTAGACGTAAATGGTCCTTAGGAAAACGATAGTCAACATTTTTTTTTTGTATATAATCTTTGAAAAATTACTAACCGAATGTTTTTGTAAATGTTTTCGTTAATCATGTACCGTAATTACTAACCCTAAGTAAAATATTTTTTTTTTTGTTTTTTTTTTTAAGCAAGTTTACTGATATGTAACGGGCACATACGTACGTTACATTTTTTTTTATTAGTAAACATGAAAAGAATAAAAGTTCGCAAATAAAACTTCCTTTTTAAGAATTAAAAATTGAAAATTAAAATTCTATACTAAACTCATATATATAAAATCGCACAGATGAAAAAAATTATTAAAATAAAACTTTATTAAAAATAGAAAAAATATTTTAAAAGCAAAAACTTAAAAAGATTTAAAGATAAAAATATATCTAAGTTTGTACAAAACAAATTAATTAATGTTATTGAAAAAATGGAAATGATTAATTTAATTAGTCAAATGTAAACTAGCCTTGGGCATTTAAATGTATAAGCATCGGTCAGATAGGAAAACAATAGAAACTAATAGCCAATGAATGAAAAACAATGGAATCGGACCTCAGCGAAAGGACCATCACATCATCGTGATGTAATGTCCACTGGATCTGAAAGGCTACTACAAAAAGTGAGTGGAATAATAGATTATGAGATGTGACTATATGTGTTAGTGTGGAGTTGAAGGAGAAGGGATTGAAAAGATGCACTCTTCAATCCCTTCAGTTGTTATAAAAAAAAAAAAAAATGAAACATCGCTTTTCTTATACTGAGGACAACAGGATCATCGGGGGATTTAATGTGGATTCCAAATGGCATGCAATGGATAAAGAGGAACGTTTTAAAAATCGTAAGAACTTTAAAAACATTTTGAAACACTAAGAACTTTAAAATATAAACTTTCTCAGTCTTTAATTTATAAGAAATAGAATCCTATCTGACCAACGTTATTTATTAATTAGTTATAATTTTATTTAATGTATTTCTTTTGTAAAATCATTTCCATTTATTTTTTTTTGTTCTTTAAGTTTATTTATGATTTTTGTTGTGCGATAAATTAAATTATATAAATGTTAAACTTAAGTCGGGCGTGAATGGCTATATAGATTTGTAAAGTTATATTAGGGGAGGGTAATCTTAGGTTATTTGTTTCGTAGTTAAATTGGGTCAATGGATTGGATATATTGGTGTAATTAGTAGATGTAGTATGAGATCCGCTATGGGCAGGATTGCATATATATGCCACACACCTTCTGTTTGCCTATGGATGGGTTTGTAAGTCGGCAAAGGACCGCAGTCCATTCCTATGGAGTTTTTTGTTTATTGTTCTACTCGCCAACAGATGTAGCATTCCTGTTGGTAGAGAGACAATGTCTTCTCTAACTCTACTTACTGTTCAGATGTACATTCCTGACAGTATAGTATTTTGTGTTGTCGTATTTTCATGCTACATTGAATACATAAATGTATCAGATGGATTGGAGCCGGTTTGACTGCGAACTTTTGGCCTAAGGTTAAATAAGGATAGAATATTTTCTTTCAAATGCAAATCTATGTAGTCTATTCATACTCGACACTCTAAATAAAAATGCATTAAATTTAAGTTGGGTATGGAAGTTGCATGGATTCGTTATCGGTTAATTATGTTTTTGGTTTTCATATTTGATCAAAATATATAGACATTCGGTAAATAATGATACCTTACGGTGAGTATCTAAAATGTATTTATTCGGATGTCTTTTAAGTTATTGGTGTCACTGCGGTATCTTATGATGAATACCAGTGGGTTTCTTGTATTCCCTATGCAATTGACGGTATCAATGATTTTGTATTTTGATCGTTTATGTTTATTTTGAAATGTTTTTGACCATGTAATCTATGTAACCGATCTATACTCAACATTTTAAAAACACATTTTATAAATCCATCTGTGCGAACTTATAATATTTAAAATGTAAATTTATAAAAATTAAAATGTAAATTAAAATCAAAGTTAAAAATGTAAATTAAATTTTAAAATGTAAACATGCTAAAATAATAATGTTAAATTTTATATATATGTGCGTAAATAAATGTTTGTATGTTAATTACTGGCAGTGGCTTATTTTATTCTTTTTTAAAAAATTATTCTTAGATAAGAATTTATGAAATATAAATCTCTGCTGTTCCATTGAGCTAGTGACAATGGGCTAATGACCGGATATCAAAATATATAAAATAAAATAAAAAAAATTTTTTTTTACTTATGTATCTGCCTACTTTATAAATTTTTCTAGGTTCAAATGCCTAGATGGCGCCCTGTAGTGCAGTTACGTTAAATCGCTATTTCCGGATCGTTATAAAGCATTTGCATTATATTAATCTAATAAGTATAATGGAGTTTACAATTGACTATTAGAGATAAATCTTGTTGAAGGTACCAACTGATTTGTTCAACCTAGAGCAAGTATTAATGTAGTTTAGGCAAACCATTAATTCGTCACATAATAAATTTAATATATGTTATATAGATTACTAGATTTTCTCCAGTCCACATGCTGATTCTTTTTTCATTAATATGTGTAATTTTATTTTTCCCTTATTAAAGATGTTGAAAAGAAGTTGTGCTGAAGCAATAAATCAATAGATGTTTATTTTTAGTTGCATGTTAATTAGATAATGTACATTCTTTGTTCTTGTTGCAGTATAGTATTTATTTTAAGTCAATAAATATCACGTTTTCACTATTTCTTATGCTTGCTTATAACTGTTATTAAAACTGGCAAAACTTTCTATCCAGTATTGCCACTCAGTGCAAGCCAAAGTAATCAATGGATGTCAGAAGGCTTATGAATAAAATCCCTATCTAGTGCCTACTCATCCAATATCTCCAGACTAGTTTCTGGCTTGTGGTCTTCATCAGTGAAGAGCTTTGGATCTGAGATCACTGCACCTAGATCTTAGGATCTAATGCAACCCTCCAGCAGCCACTTTTTATCTCTATTTAATAACAAAACTATGAGTCTTAAATTGAAAACCCAATAATATTTTCAATCCAAGCTCATTAGCTTATATTTTTCCAATCCTGCCTAATAGGATAGTGGTGGCTATGGTTATTAAAGAACCAAAGACACCAAAATGTATGGGTACTGAACTGAGTTCAGACTTATATGACTATATAAGCTAATGAGCTTGGATTGGAAAATATTGGGTTTTCAATTTAAGACTCATAGTTTTGTAGTTAAGTAGAGATAAAAGGTGGCTGCTGGAGGGTTGCATTAGATTCTAAGATCTATGTGCAGTGCTCTCAGATCCAAGGATCCTTACTGACAAAGGCCAGAAGCCAGAAACTAGTCTGGGGGTATTGGATGAATAGGCACTAGATGGGAATTTTATGCACAAGCCTTCTAGTATCCATTGATTACTCTGGCTAGCACTGAGTGACGATATTATATGGAGAGTTTTGCCTGTTTTAATAATAGTATTTATTTATTATCATGAGGAAAGGAGAAGGTAGTGAATATAACAGTGACCAGTTTTTATTCTGTATTTTGATGAATCAAGATTTCACTGTATACAAAATATATTGTAACAATATGAATTGTGTATTACTTTTTTAAATAAATAATACTTCTGTAAATAATATAAATAGATTAATAAATAATTCTAAGGAAATAATAAATAAAGATGATGAAAGCAGTGTTGTATACTCTATTAGATGCCCACAAATAAATTGTAGTGCAATATATGTTGGAGAAACCAAAATAAATATTAAATATCGCCTTCAACAACATAAATATACATATAATAGAGCAAGAGAAGATGATACAGTTTATTCAGCTTCTTATGTTCACCAAAATAATACAGGCCATATATGTAGTCCAAAGGATTTTACAATATTAATGCACGAAACAAATGATAAAAAACGCAAGATTACAGAATCATTTATACAAAATTCATCTTCTGCTATGAATTCGAAATTAACCAGCTTTCCAATTAGTTGTTCCTGGCCAATACAGTGAAAAGAAAATAGAATTTTTTACACTGCCTTGATAAGGACTTGTAAGAGTTGAAAGCGCTTGGAAATATTATTTAGTTATTATTTTATTTATTTATATTAAAGAAACTCTGTATTAACAATTGACACGAATTGTTATTTTATATTGTATTACTTTTTTCCAAATTTTTTTTTTCTTCCAGATATTACAAAATTGGATAACTCCTTAAGGCATCAGTCTGTGATTGAGCACCATGTTCCTGTTATTAGTTCTGTTTCATCCAGTATTTGTTATCCTCACAATATATCAAGCTTTGTAAATGAAACTGATCCTCTCAACTTACTAGATAAAAATTTAAAATCCCAAAGAATTGATGTAGAAAGTAATTCTGGAAGCATCATAAGACATACAAATGGTGGTAAATCACATTCAATTAATTTTGTGGTTATTAAGTATTTATTTTAATTTTTAATGTCATCATATATATATACGTGTGTGCGATTATTGGAGAAACTCCCAATAGTCTATTGCAGGGATTGACAAACTGTTGTTCGTTGATTCCAATCTTGTGATTTTTTTTATAAGCATGCACATTTTTTTATCTCCTCTTATAATTTTTTTAATAAATATTTTGATGATTCTGGGAGAGAAAAAATGCATATCACAATGTTGTTTTTTTAATTCAGCCCTATTATAGAATAGTAATTATTGAAGCAAACCATCAAAGTATTTATTTATTTTTAAGAGAATTTTTATTTTCATTAGGATATATACAGATTCTATTTATTGTTCTGCTAAAATAAATGTTCAAATATAGCCACAGTCATTCAGAAATTGGTATTTTTTATGAACATATTTTTCATTTCTTTTCTTTCCACTCTTTAATGGAAGAGGGGAGATACCTTTTTCCTTGCGGGGAGGCAAAGATTTAAACAAAATGGCTCTTTGAATCCTGGTCTATTGCAATGCACAATTTAAATATCGGAAAATGCTTTCAGCTTTAAAAAATACCAATCTCTTATACTATATATATATTTCAGATATATTCCATCTTTATTAGTATTTATGAGATTTGGACCATGCTAAAATAAGTCATAACTTTTTATATTAATAGATGTTTTAATGATTATTTACTTTTCGGTGTAAATTTTATAAATACATGCTAGATATATATATATATCTGCTTGAAATTTAATTTAAACCCCATATTTCTTAACTGCAAGGCAAAATACTTGTCTAAAAGATGGGAAAGTTCAGATCAAAATTTTCAAGCATTTCACATGTAATCCAAATCACTTCCATTTAGTTTCACATACCACTAGCATAGAATTATATCACCTAAACTAAATAACTTAATTCTTCATTTCATTTATTTTAGAATCATTTACTATAATGTCATTAAATATTTAAAATTAAATTTGTTTTAAAAAAATTATGTGAAAGTTCTTCTGACAAATTAATTTATCAAAAAATATTTTAGTTGAAATTTATCAGAGATTGCTATCACCTAGAAATCAAAGATGATTTAATAAAAATAATTATTTTTCTTAAGATCTCACTTTTTGTTAATAATAATAAAAAAAAATTTTTTCTGAAGTAGTAGAAGTGTTTTCAGAAATTAAATTAGTGTGTTCTAAGTTTCTTTCTATCTTGAACTGCTTAATAATAAAACAATTTATAGATACTGCGGAGGTCACAATGCGTGAATATCTGGAATGATAATTAAGCCTTGATTCAGAAATTTTCATCATTCCACTGAATTAAACTACATAAGATAATTTCGTGTATTTTACTTAATAATTTAATTTTTTTTTATAAATTTTATTAATGACTTTATGCATTGGGTTTTTAGAGTCAATCGTAGCACATGAATATGATCACAAAATTTATGCTGCAAAGTAGTTATCAATCTGTTTGGAACAATTGTAAATAAAACTGTTGAGCAAATCGCTTTGATATGTAAAAATCTTATAGAAAAGATTGCCATGAGATTAAACATTTTTTTGAAAAAAGGTTTTTTCAACTAGTGATAATTTTTTTTAAGCAACAAAAAATAAAAAATGATTTGAAAATTTTTCTGAATGCCTGATTAAATTTATTCATATTTTACAAATATTTCTACATTTATATCATCTTTTTGTACTCATTTTTGAAAGTAATTGATGCCTCAAATACACATCTTTACTTTTAGAAAGAAAATCCCTCCAAATCTAATCTCGTTATATTATGGATGTGAAGAAAATATCAAATTTTAAACAAACTGATGTAAACAAGTGGAAACTTTAAAAAAGATTGTGATTTTTTTAAATGTAAACAATGAATTTAAATATTGATTAATTACTTTAAATTAAAAGAACTTTGGATCTAATGGATAAAAGAATGCTTACAAGTCACTAATCGATATCTAAGAAGTAATTTCAATTGCTAATGTGAAGATGTGCAAGGCTTAGTTCAAAAAAAAATTTACCAAATTTATAGTTGTTAACAAGATTCTGAATGAATGAAAGGTGAGAGTCATAAATTATTATAAAAAACAAAGAAAAAATATTTTAAGTTGTTAACTAAATATAAACCAATAATGTATAAATTATTTATATATCTCTTTATAGATAATATTGGGACTTGAATGGAAGATAGTAAAATGTAGGGAAGAATCAGAATAGATTTTGTTCAGGAGAAAGATAATTTATTGTATCTCAGTTGAATAAAATGTTTTATGGAAAAAAAAAAAACAAGAAACCATTATTTAATGCATTTTTAGATATTGAAAAGATTCATGATAAGAGTGGATAGAAATAGAGAAATCTTGAAATATGACAATAGAACTCATAGAGTTATTAATAATTAGTCTTTGCAAAGATAATTTTTTACAAATATTACTTGGAAAATATAGAATCAGTGTGAAACTGGATATATACAAAGATGACATAATCAATTTTTATTATTTATTTTCTTTCCATAAAAATTGGAGTTTGAGATAGAAAAATTAGAGATAGAGGTGAAAATTTCTCGAGAATGCATAATGTAGTGGTGCTTTTTTTGCAAATAACATGGCACTTTTGCAAACAATGTAGAAGATATAAAGTTGTTATTAGAGAAGAAGCAGAAAGAAATATGAAAATTCAATATAAAAAAATCTAATATATTAGTATTTTAAAGAAAAAATAAAACTGAAAATTGGCAAATGAGAGATATTTGTCTTAAAGAAGTATTTAGATACTTTGTCAAATATAAAAAAGAAATTAAATTTTATTTATCATTGTCAAACTCACTCCACTCACAACTTTGACACCATCCACCTCAGATAAATACAATACTGTTCAGCACTAAATGCACCTTGGGAGTCATTTGTCTTTTATTGTATCTTTATTTATATGAATTTAAAAAGAATGGGGAAGTATGAAGGTTGTTTAATATATCTATAAAAAAGAAATTATACAGAGTTGGGAATTAAAATAGGAAAGCAAGAAATATAATGGGATTCGTTTCAAATTTGGCATACTTTTCATAAAATAAATGAGGTACTTAGAATTATTTGCAAAGGAGTAATGTTTTTTACTTTAAGGAAATAGTGCATTTTGTATTGGCTAGGGAATTCAGATATTTGATAATATAAAAAAAAAATAGTTGATATACATTGGATAGCGAATTATAGGCAACAAATAAGTTTATTCAAGATAAAATGGGGTGGACTTTTTTTATTAATAAGGAAAATTACATGGAAATTTTAAATGTTTGGAAAAATACAATATGAATGGAAATAAATTTGTAAAAAATAGTGTTTTAATTGGATTATGTGGAAAAAGTAACAAACATATTGGACAAGAAAAATTTGACAATATGCAAAGTCAATTTATTTTCATGTATTTATATAAGAAATGGAATAAATGTATATAGAATTGCAGATGAAAGTTAAAAATAAAATATAGCCAAGAAGATGAAAAACATGAATTCTATGTAAAATAAAAATATATTTAGAAAAAAAGTACCAATTAATGAGATGTGAATCAGATAAGGCTAGGAAGGAGTTGTTGGAATGACAATATAACATGATAAAGAAACTATAAAAAAAATTTAATATATAATAGGATAAAATTATGAATGGAATAAAGGTCATATATTGAAACAACTGAATTTTATAACAAAGTATTGACAAAAGTCTTGGAAAGTCATTTTTATTGATCTTTAAAAGACATTTAGTAGAATGAATTGCTATGAATTACTTTCTTGGTTATTATGGTGATGAACATATATTATAAAGTGAGATGATTTATTAAAAAATTATTCCATGAATGAAAAGATATTTATACGATTTAATGTCCTTTTTTGAGAAAAAATAAACAAGGAGGCAGAAAGAAGTGACAGTAAACAAGTTTCTTATAGAATTCACAGATAATAAGACTGAATTTACCATGTGTTTTGTGGGATTGCTAAAACTTGTAAAAGATTTGGAATAAATATATATATGAAGGCATAATTAAGCAATGATGTGATAATGATATTTAAGATAAGTACTGGAGTAAAATTACAGTGCAAGTTAATAATTTTAAATATTTGTGAAAACTGGATAAATCATGGTGAAAATAGTAGTTAATAAACTACCAAAAAAATTACAACTAAATACTTTTAATAAAGATTTTTTTTTTTACATCTTAATGCAAAACTATTTACAGTTGATATTCCTAATCTTCAGAAACATTCTATTGAATTTAAATTAGACCTTGCAAATCAATTTCAAGTATTAGATTTTGAACATGATTCAGATTTGAATGAAATTAATAAGAAAATAACTGATGCACTTTCAAAAACTGCAACAAAGATAGCTGGTAGAACAAAGCAGCAAATGACCAATAAAATTTTTACTGAGACCTAGAGAATTAATGAAGAAAAGAAGGAATATGAAGATAAATAAAAAGGATGCATTAAAAAAGATTGAATATCTGAATTTTGTAAAATAGTACAAAAAAAGTTGATAATGATATAAGAAAATATGATTGTGAACTAACAAGAAAAGCTGTAGAAGAGGATAAAAGTCTCAAGAATATAAAACAAGATTTTGGTATTGGTAGGAAACCTATATCTGCAATAAAAAAAAAGATGGAACTATTATTAAAAAGAGAGATGACATCATGAAATAGGTTCAAGAGTTCTATCAAAAATTATATAGTAATAAAGAACAAGAACCTCCTACATCTATTATATCTTCTGAATTACCCAGAATTTTAAATGAAGAAGTGAGAAATGCAATTAAATCTATGAAGAGAGGAAAAGTTCCAGGTAATGATGGAATTATAATCAATATATTAAAAGAAGCAGGTGAAGAAATAGAAAGAATTTTGACAAAGTTATATACCAAATGTCTAAATGATAAAGATGTACCAAATAATTGGAAGAATGCAGTATTAATATTTAAAAAAGTTGATAAAAAAAATATTAGAAATTACAGACCTATCAGTTTTATACAAAATTTTTACCAAGATAATTACAACTCTTCTACAAAGAACATTGGATTTCAACCAACCAAGAGAACAAGCTGGATTTAAAAGTGGTTTTAGTACAGTAGATCATATCCAAATATTGAGAAAAGTTATAGAAAGGATCAATGAATATGAGTTGCCATTATGCTTTGGATTTGTAAGATATGAAAAGGCATTTGATTCTATAAACATTTCTTCAGTGATTAAAGCATTGGATCATCAAGGTATAGATCCAGGATATTGTCATATTCTGAAGAATATTTATAAAAATGCAACAGCAACAATAAGATTATATAATGATACTAGGAAGGTTAACATTGAGAAGGGTGTAAGACAGGGTGACTTCATATCTCCAAAACTTTTTACAGCAGTGCTGCAAAGAATATTTTGTGAATTAAAATGGGAATCTAAAAGAAAGTAAATGGAGATTATTTAAGTCATTTGGATTTTGCAGATGATGTAGTTGTTTTTGCAAACAATGCTTTAGAGCTTCAGGAAATGTTACAGGAGTTATCAGATGAAAATAGGTAAATGTTAAAAAGATAAATGTTCAATGGATTTTCTCAAAAGATGAAAATAAAGATTGTTTATGATGAGTTAGAAGAAGTTAACAACTACAAATACCTTGATCAGATTATTACTACAGATGGAAACATAATGGATGAAATTAATCATAAATTAAACTTGGAGTACTTTTGGTAGAAATAACTTAATACTAAAAAGAAATATGCCTATGTGTTTGAAAAGGAAGATTTTTAATTATAAATCTGAGATTTGGACACATAATAGAAGAGCAATATAGAGACTTCAGACCATTCAAAGAAGTATGGAGATATGCATGTTAGCGGTAACAAAAAGAGATTGAAAACACAATATATGGGTAAGAGAATAAACAGGTGTTACTGATATTGTTGAAAGAATTAAAAGACTGGAGTTAGGCTGGACATATTGGTAAAAGATATTATGATAGATGAACAATTGAAATCTTAAACTGGATTCCAAGAGATTGTAAAAGACTCAGAAAGAGATCACATGGTAATGTAAAGAAGAGGGGCTAGAGATTGGAGATGGATTGAACTTAGTGAGACCTTCATCCTGCAGTGGATTGGTAATGGTTGACAATGATGATGATATATTTTAGGGTTCTCCAACCTTTTTCAATGAAAAACCAAAATATTTAGAAAATGGCAGACCTGTTAATTAAAATAATTGTATAAAATTTTTATTACAAAAAAATTGCAATAAACAATAATTTCTTAGTTAACCAATTAGATTCTTGTTGTTTCATTTTAGAAATTATTGAGATATTTGGTTTTCTGCTCAAAGTAATCTTGCAAATGTTTATCCATTATTCTTGACCAATTTTTTGATTTTATATACGTGTTTCATTTTCGGGTATGTTTGTTCATGCAAATAAATATTACCAAAAATAGAAATTGTTCCTTTTGATAAATTTTTTAATTTCAAAAATTCATTTTCAGTCAATGTTTTATAAAATTAATCAAAGTTTCATTTTTGAACAATGCGATTATATATATTTGTCTGTTTACTCTTTCCAACTTATTTCTATGATTAATCATGTTCCATGTCTTTACATTTATATTAATAATCTTACCACAGTATTTACACGCGAGAAGAATACCATTATCCATATATCTATCTACAAAAATGTCTATTATTAAAATAAAATTTAAAATACGATCTTTAATCTTTTACAATAAATAAATTAGTTTATACATACACTTATAAACAAACAAAAAAAACTGTTCAGTAAAAAACTACAAATTAATAAGCTCAATTGCAGCAACATTTTTTTTTTCTTGGAAGAATTTGGGTCTACAATAGGGGAATAAAAAATCTATTCTTGAAATCAAAAAAAAAAAACTATGGAACCAGAGATTTTGGATTAATAAGTTTTACCTGTACATTTATATTACAACAATATGGAATAAGAGAAGAGCAAAGGAGATGCAAATCATCATCATCAAAAGCATCACTGATTGTACTAAGCATAAAAAAATAAGCAAAAATCAGCATTGGAAATAAATAATAACATATAAATGATAAACAGTGCATCACTAGCAATAAACATCGGGATTTTAAAAATATAAATTCTTAAGCTATCATATTATTATAAAAACAATATTTCATCTGCATGCACATACAAAATGCTAAAGTAACTACAACAATAAACATACTAAAAATTACTGGGATCATTATATTAATGTTTATCATCATCACCATTTGGCCCATTTGATGCTTTGAGTGTACTGGCTAACAATGAACTAGTAATTTTCATTATAAAATCTATGAATTGAATGAAGTGAACTTTAAAGTTGATTTATAATCTTAGCACCAGCTGATTCTAGAGAACTAAATAGATGTTCACAAAATATATCACACATATATATATTGCATATATCATTATAGCCAAATTAGCTTTGGAATCACAAAGACCTTAGTGACTATGAACAAGAGAAAATCTATATATATAATATTTTATTTTGTTATTAAATAATTTCACTGGAATAATTTAAAACAATGTAAATTCATTGATAAGAAATTATAAAAATGAAAGGTCTGCTAAATTACTCTCCAAAGTAAATCATTCTGCTTTTGATTTATAAATACAAATCAGGTATTTCATAGATCGATAAACTAAACTATGCATATATTATTTAAATTGTATTATACAGATATATTTATATGAACACATGTAATATAAAAATATTTCAGTTCTCGATTTTAATTATCTTTATCTTGTAGAGCTATTATTACTCTTTTGAATTGTAAACAAAAATTTTAAAAGAAAAACATTACTTCTTTGAAAATCCTCTTGAAAGTTATTGTTTTCAATTTTTATTATTTCTTCTGGTAAACTTGAAATGAATAATTGATTTTTCTTGTTTATCAACTTATAAAATAGGTTATGCATGGATAATCCATATTAAACAGTCAAAACTCCATACAGTAGTGCCACCCTGAGTAATCAATGGATGCCAGAAGGCTTATGCATAAAATCCCCATCTAGTGCCTTCCCATCTAATATCCTCAGACTAGTTTCTGGCTTGTGGTCTTCGTCAGTGAGGAGCCTTGGATCTGAGAGCACTGCACCTAGATCTTAGGATCTAATGCAACCCTCCAACAGCCACCTTTTATCTCAACTACAAAACTATGAGAATGAAATTGAAAACACAATATTTTCAATCTAAGCTCAATAGCTTATATAGTCATAGGTTATAGTGATTATGTGATGTTTAGTGGTTCTGTCTAGCAGGATAGTGGTGGCTATGGTTGTCAAAGATCCAAAGACACCAAAATGTATGGCTGCTGAACTGAGTTCAGACCCATGTGACTATATAAGCTATTAAGCTTAGATTGAAAATATTTTTTCCAAATTTCACTCTCATAGTTTTGTAGTTAAATAGAGATAAATGATGGCTGCTGGAGGGTTGCATTAGATCCTAAGATCTAGATGCAGTGTTCTCAGATCCAAGGCTGCTCACTGACGAAGGTCACATGCCAAAAACTAGCCTGGGTATATTGGATAACTCTGGTTGGCACTACTGTATGGAGAGTTTTGCCTGTTTAATAAGTTATGTGCTAGCATAAGATTTGTCATCATGTGATGTTTAATGGTAATATATATATTGGAGTTTCTTTCATTGATGTTTCTATGCATATATATGATATAGCATATGTATAAGATATAATACTGAAGATTTTCAAGTCTAGGCTTGCGTTAATTACCAGATAAATTCTGGAAAATCTCAACTCAGTTCAGCCATTGTGATTTCATGAACTTCAATAAAGCAAGCAGTCTAATCCATACATAACCTTTGAAACCTTAGAGAAAAGGTGTCTCTTACTTCTCTAAGAATTCAAACTCGACCAATATGGAATTAGGAGCAAGCTGACTTTTCTGTAGTCTCTTAATCTAATAATTCTCAGATAATTTGATTCCATTATTTATAGTAGATGCAAAGAATTTTAAAAATATGACAATTAAGTTTTCCATTTTGATTGATAAAAACAAGTTCATTGTGGTTTTTGTTTTACTTAATATTAATCCTTTAAGTAATATATATATAAAGTGAATTCCACTTAAGATGCACTACAAGAAAAATTATCTTTGTTTTAGACAAAAATATTTTCCTTTCTTTGTTACATTAAAATTTAGATTTTTATCGAAACGAGATAGACTAAATAAAATATTTGTATTAAAATAAATATTTTTTTAATATTTGATTATAAATAATATACAATACATTAAAAATATCAAATATCACTACTTAATTTATATTTAAGCTATCCAGGTTTTGAATAACTATATGGAAATTTTGGCTGTGCTTATTTCTACTTTTCTTTTTAAGCTTTAAATATATTAGTACATACTGCATTGTGTGCCATGAAACAATCTGAATTGATTATATAATAGAAAACATTCATTGTATGGATGTTAATATTAAAATTTTAATGAAATTTTCCATGCATTTATTTAATTAGTAATTAACAAATGGTAGCGAAATTTAATTTATACCCAAAGTGTTTTCTGTTGTCTTTGTCAATTAAGATTCAAACTGGAACCAGAACAGTTACACATCTGATAATCAATTTAACTTTTTGTTGACTATCAAACTAATAGAATGAAATTCACAAAATCCTAAAGTTTTGAATTCAAGCCAACATGTCGTTACCCGGTCAAGAACTATAATTTAATATTCATTTTATCCTTGGCAAAATCACTTAATTCTTTCAGCTTGCTACAATATATATATATGTAAAGCAACTTGTCTTGGATTTAAAAACATTCTTTTTTTTTTAATTTTAGGAATTAAAGTGACTGCAAAAATACATTGTTTTCAATTTTGAATCTCAATTTCTCATTGACAAAGGCAAAAGTTTGAAAGTAATCGGAGGATGGAAAATAAATTGCAGTACCATCTGCGAACCATTGATTATTCTAGTTTACAATTTTATCATAGAAAAATAGATGAGAGACTGCTATTGTTTATATAGTAAAGTTTAAAGAATCAATATATTTATAAGTTATTAAAAAATGAATATTGTGGTGAGACTATAATTATATTCATTAGTTGCTTAAATAATTTTTGAAGTTTTTAAACTTAAAAGTTATATAAATTTGTTAGGATCTCTACCCAAAGCAATATTCAGCAGTAAAGACTAGAATGTTACCATCAAGCCAATGTCTACCAATCTTCATACAATTTGATAATTTCATATGGAAGTTACATTATATTCACATATCATGTTAATAAAATTCTATCAATATTGCATAGCTTTATGGGCAACTGTCTTATAAAATTTCTAAACTTCATGAGCTATATTTGTTAATTAGCAAACATTGTACTTAATCTAATATCACTTTCACAATATCTAGAATTTTAGTGTACAGTACAAAATTATAGTTTATCTTGCAAATTACATAGATATTCATTTGTAGAATGACAAAATCTTTAACAGTAATATAATGAGTGCAATATTGGTAAAAAAAATTCTACCTATTCATGCATATTACATCACTGCTAATTAATTCATTTAAAGAGAATATTCTTTTGAATTGTTTTTATATACATATTTATAAAAGCCTCAGCAAACTACTATGCTATGTCCTACAACTATGTATACCTATTTTAAAATAAAAATTGTGGTGTTAGTTTCAATAAATGCATTCCTATTGACACATGAAACTATCATTAGCTTTTCTGATTATGCGTAGATAAAATAGCTTTAAATAGTTTAATGCAGGACAAAGATCTTTCCAGCATCATTTCATCATGAAGAAAATAGCATTAGGTAACAGGCTAGCTGCCATATAGTGACAGGTTTAGTAATTTTTCTTAATAAATAAAAACTTGAGTATTATTTATTAATAAATAAATGGCGGAATTGGCTATATGATGGATAGCTGAAAGAAATGTTATACCTGCATGAAAATCCTCAGTTAATTAGGAAAAACTATCAAGTTTTACTCAATTTTTGATCTCTAGATCCCAGTCATAACAGATGATATATCATTAAAAATGAAAAGAAATGTAATCCATTATGCTGCTTTTTCATATATTTAAATAAATCACGCAATATAAAATATCTTTGTATAATAGCAATAATTGTATACACACATATATATAATGAAAATAATAATGCAATGTAAATTATATCTTTAAAATAATTCCATCACATTGATAAGGACAAAAAAAAAATATTTGTCAAAAAATACTTTTCTATATTATTTTTATTATTATATACACAACTATTGCTGTTATATAAAAATATTTTATACTATATTGTGTGATTTATTTATATAGATGATACATGTATATAAACTATTTTAATGAAAGAACCTTTATATATATATATTATGCTTGAATTCTAGATATTATACTATTAAGCTATTTAGCTTTTTTTAAGACTTTTCAAGTTGTAGTTCATTTTATATGTATATATAAAAAGTTAACTATTTACTTAAACATAAATTTAAGATACATTACAACATTTAAGCTTATATTTTTATATTAAGTTTTATATTTTTAACTGATTTATTAATTTTATTGTTTTACAGCTATTCATACTTCTATGAACCAGTTAGTCGAAATCCCTGCTGACCCTGCAGTTAATTTAAATCTTAATTTGCCATGTAACTTTGATTACATTCAAGAACCATCTCTGCCTGTCATAAATGCTGCTTATATGAAATGATTTATTGTATAATGATACTATATATAGATTTAAGCAAATAAATAAAAAAATTTAATTCATTTAAAATTTAATATTAAACATTTAGAATGTTTTAATAACTTCATCTACTTGTACAAAATTATAACTTTTTTTCAGATATAAATTACAATTTTCTTTCAAAAATTAGTTGTGGTTTCATTATTTATTAATTTTATTTCTTAGTAGAAATAACAGTAGTGTTAATTATAGTAATAGTATTATTTATTGTTACAATAATTTTGAAAATAAATGTGATCTTCTTTAGTTAACTTTATTCTAAGCTTAAGTCCATAGTCAATTAATAAATCAATGATTTAATAATGCAAAAAATGATTGAAATTAGTAGCTTAGCCATAATTTTCGGGCTCCTAATTTCAAAAAAGGCTCTTTTTAATATTTATAATATGAATTTAATGAACAATAGTTAAAGGACTTCTAAGATTCATGGGCCAGTTTTGGTTTGCCACTTGATAGTTATGCCACTGATAGGAATATAAGTTTATTTTTTTCATATAAATTTATATTTGTAATAACAATTAAATGAACAAATATTTGAAATAAAAGTTAAACAAAATTTTAAAGTTTTAAAATCAAAGATATCAAATTCAAAGTATGAAATATCTATAAATTCTAAAAAGAAAACTTCATCTTCAAGATCATATTGTATAAAAAGTTATTACAGAGAATTGATTGTTAAAACTTTAACAGAAAAAACAATGAGTTAATCAAGATAGAATTTGGAATTCAAAGTTGAAAACTTGAGTCTTAAAGATTGAGAAATTTAATAGAAGTTTACCAAACTTTTTAGCAAATTTAAAAACTAGGAAATCGCATAGATCATTCAAAAATATGGGAAATCTGACAAAGAAATGACTGCTTACAAAATCAAGAGACCATCAATCTATCTATTAAAAAGGACTATAAAAACATCTACTAATAATAAAAACTCACTCATTATCACCATATAAAGCAGATTTATAGTAAGAAGCAAATACAGAACTCCTGCCATAATCATGATTTTTTTTCTCATTAATTTTTTTATTTTATAATGTAACTAGTTTGTATATAGAATATTGTTATGCACAATTTCAACATGTATATGCGATATGTACATACACTTACATATGTGTTAAATTAAAACATAATATGATTTATTATTATCCTGAATTTGTATATCATTACAGCAGTTTGGAATCAACTTATGCAAATATAAGAGAGCTATTGAATATCAAACAATAATAAACTGAATGGGTTAACATTTAAAAATCCATCCTTATCATAGGAAATAAAAGCATGCTATCAATGGAGACTGAGGTAGATTGAGAGAAATTAATTCATAGAAGTTAGAAGTTAAGAAAGCTTTTGTTGATTCTAATATAATGCTAAAATGATGCAAGGCATTTATAACTTAATTTGATTTCTTTGCATTATCTTGAAATATTTTTTGTATAACTAATGTTTAATATATGTATTTTTCAGGATAAAAATTTTGCTCATTATAATATTGGGTATTTTAAAATTTGATCAACTTGAATATTTTAATTTTCAGTTCTAAACAAATTTATTTAATGCAAAGTATACTTTTTAATTACAAGGCACTAACTAATATTGCTATACTTTGTTGCTTAACTTAATTTTAGGATTTTAAATATCATTTGAGAATGCAAAATTTATCATCTTTCTTGGGGAAGCTATCATAAAAAAAAAAAATTAGCAGTTATAATTGAAGTTGTACTTCAAGTAATGGGCACTATTTCATTAACCATGTTTTGTATTTATAATATAAACTTCATTAATACTCCTTTAACACTTTAAGCAAATATTTTTTATTTATAACAGTTTCAACTGTCCTAGCAGTCTTCTTCAGATCGGTTTTATAACTTCTTTCAGAGATTTATCATTTTTTGTATTTATCTCATTAATGAACACAATCTATTTGATCAAATAATTCCCAAGCCAAAACAATCATTCTTAAAACTTAAAAATAAGAGTCAATGTTATTTTGGATACTGCAAGCGATAAAGTTAATACCTATGAGGTAAACAAATGTATTTTCATAATAAATCAAAAACTAATGAATTTTAATTTAATGAAATACATATATACCATGAATAATTAAAAATATGTGAAATAGCTTCATCTGAATACTTTCAAAGAAAACCAAAAGACAATAATTTTTATAAGCACCATAATTGACATAATTAAAACATACTTTTAATTAATAATATTTTTATAATCTACATGTGGAACCTTAGAAAGAATTATTATAGCAATTATTATCAAATTATCTCTTAATCTGACAAGGAACTGAATGCTGGAAAATTGGCAATAAGCCTATATACATTAAAAACAAAATTTATTAAATAATTTAAATATTAAAAAAAAAAACAATATATATTATATATTTCAAATTACAATACCAAGTATGGTTTGGTACAATGATAGAAGAAAAACTTTGGAGCTTAAAGTCCATGGATTGTAGATCAGCCCTGTCACTTCCAGTGCTCTTATGAACTCCAGAGCAATAAAATATCCAATTATTTATTTATTTAAATTTATAATTATAGAAATGAAATTATAAATACAACTAACAAATAGAAAAAAGCATCTATTTTTTAGAAGTATAAACAAGTATGAGCTGAAATTTAGACAATTAATAAAAAGAAAAATACACATTTCATGATTTTCAAAATTTTTTTTATAAAAAATTAGTATTAAAAAGTCAGAGTGAAAAAAGTAAAATACAATGATGAGAAGAACCATTCATTAAGAAAGTACTAAAATCACACATACACAAAATTTAATGGAATGAGGGCATGCCTTAAGTAATTTAGACTTTCTAATTCAATAACAAAAAGAAACTCATTCAAAAAAAGTATCCAAGTCTTGTAATCGATTACAAGATAAAAGCTTTAAAAAGATGTTTAGAGAAGAACTTATCTTTAAAATAAATTCTTCCGGCTACTCTTAAGGTATATTGATGTTAAATTATCTGCCCCAAAGCAAATTCAGCAAACAATGTATTAGAGAGCTAAAATTCAGCCAATGATTTACCTAATCGTCTTTAGTTGTTAATTTGTCATGCCTCAATAAAATTTATTTTAATAATTCATAAAACTATATTCT
The DNA here is from genome assembly GCA_028023455.1 of Epiperipatus broadwayi. NCBI lineage: Eukaryota > Metazoa > Onychophora > Udeonychophora > Euonychophora > Peripatidae > Epiperipatus > Epiperipatus broadwayi. Next base: position 9,013,479 of record JAQFVV010012420.1, read on the forward strand.
AAACTTTACCAACTTCTGATGTTTGGATTCATTAAATAAAGAAGCCCTTGCTTTATATGATGCATAATGAACAAGAAATGTGAAATTGGTCGAGGAAAAAAGTTTGAATTTTCATTTAATCATAATCAGATTGAATATTAGAGAATCCAATTCATGAAAAAGTTCATACTAAAAAAGTGAAAATAAAAGAGAAAAATGGTAAGCTTAATTATCCTAATAATACATGTACATTTGAAAAGGCTTTTGGCCAAAAATTCCAATGAAATTTAATCATCAACAAAAACATCTTTACATTATAACATAATTTATTGTGACATTAGAAATATTAAGAGACAGAATGAGAATTAAAAAAAATGAGCACCATCTAATCTAATAAAAATAAAAAAATTATTAATGCTTTTAAAGAGAATTATTCAAAATAGTTAAGAATATCATTATCAAGATAGATATATTAACACTCATTGATAAGCTGATGATCAACTCCCTTCAAATCTAAATTCACCTATGATAAACATTCAATTTATTGTCTGAATATATCCATAAGTTTTTCTCAACTGTAGATTCTATTTCTAATTAAACCTTATTTGTTAGCTTTTTAAATATCAAGACAAGCAATGCGTCTTTTTCAGGAATGATTATATATAAATGACTTTAAGCAAAAATCATTTGGGAAACCTAAAATAAATTTTAAATATTTTCAACCACATGGTGCCAAGGTTATCATACAAGATTTTGTCCACTGTGTATTAAGTTAGATATAGATTTACATTTGATAGCAAGAAGTTTTAAAAGTATTTGTAGATTATTGGAATAACCTGTTCTTACAAGATTTGAAATACTTGCCCATAACTAATATGTTCAGAATATGAACAGCAGAAAGTACTATAATGTAAATGTTGGAAAGCATTTTTTAGATAGTTGATTAAAGAGGATTTGAACCCAGACTTTCAAGCTCCCTACAGTCATCCACTCCATTCAACAAAACCGATACACATGACCACATACATGTGAAAAAGATAAATGATCTCCAATATATGTATTACATGCTGAACCAACATTCATCAGTTGGTCCGGATCATCATCTCCCACATATATATAATCAGTGCTCAGTTTATATTAAGATATCAAATCTACATACTTTAATTGATAGGCTTCAATCCTCTCCACTCTCCAACTCTTCAGCCATCCATATACATCTAGGGTAAGTATATACATTATATTTACATTTCAATATTAGATAGTTAATTATAAAACTGAATTATACTTATTGTAAAATTTATTTATAACAATATACTAACATTAATTCTGAAAATGTCATTCTTTGTAAATATATATATATACTTCGCTAATTCCTTCCCCAATCTATTATATAAAAATCAATGGGGAAAAAAATTTTACATCATGGACAATTTATAATTGACGATTTTAAATATAAATACACTATTTATTATTGTTGTTTAATTTGTCTTAATTAATAAAAATTTTAAAAGTAATAACTTTTTTTTTTACATAATTGGAGTTTACAAATAGATAGCCGTATACAGTTACTATAAATAAATCTAGCATTCCATGTCTAAATTATTTATTAACACAACAATAAAACCATGGTATCATATACTTGGCAATTTTAATGAATCCATCTCTTTTCATAATAATAAAAAATTTTAATATATCATTTAATTTACAAAACAAAAATTTTGTTATAAAATTATTAACAAAAAACATTTAAAAACCAAGCAAAAAAATGTATTTTTTAATGTACAAATTAGGTGAATACAGAGTTTTAAAAAATAATTCATTATTTAATATTGTGCTTCATATATAAATCTTTTGTTTAAATATTTACAAATCCAAAAAGCACTTGCCTTTATGAATTACATGTTACATTTGGTTTCCAATTTATTTTTATTTAAGATAAACATATTTGCATTTTTCCATTATTTTTTTTAGAAATTTTGTTTATTTTCATTTCCAACATTACTTTTATTATCCAATTAAAATTACATTGTAATACTTCTTAAATATTTTTCCCATACTATTTATAATTTTTCCATTTACTTTGTTTCGCCTTTATATCCTCTAATAATTTCTTTCCTTTTCTCTATTTCTATCTCTATTTTTATCTCCAACCTGATTTTTATCCTTTTCTTTTTTATCATCTTTGTCCCTCGTTTTATCTTTGTCTCTGCTCCTACCTCTGTCTCTGCTTTTATCTCTGTCTCTGCTTCTATCTCTAGTTCTAATTTTGTCTCGTTCTCTACTTCTGTCTTTACAACCACTTCTAGTTTCTTCTTTTCTGCTTCTGTCTTTGTAATCAGCTTTCCTATCCCGATATCTTTCTTTATATCTATCTTCACTTTCTCTTGATCGATGTTCAGTGTAATTTTCTGATCCACTTGCAAGAGGAATTTGAAATGGTTTTTTAAATGGTCGATCTCTTCCACCAAATCTCAACTGTCCTGACTCTTTCTTTCCACCAAATCCACCTCCTAAAAAATAAAGAATTTTATAAGACTTATCCAATAGTTTTATATATATACATTATGATTACAAATGCATAATTTAAAAGTAATGAAAAAACTGCTAAGTTCCACCATTAAAATTCTCTAAATAAAACATATCAAATTTTGCTACAGATTCATAAAAACTGTATATCTTTTAAAAATGATGATGTCATTTTATTTTAAATAATATTCTTAAATAGAAGATGCTTAAATGCTTTAATATTAATATAATAAGAAATGATGGTAATAGAATCATTTTATGAGTAATAAAAAGAGAACACTGCTTGCTTTTATTAAATATCTATTATCCAAGCGTGTTGAGTTTTTAATCTAAGAATAAGGCAATAATCCAATTAAAATAATTTTAAATATTAGTAAAGAGATTTTATATTTAATTTTAAATAAATAATACTAATAAAAAAAAAATGTTATTAAAATAATAGTTTATTACTCAGTAATTCATAAAAAATTTCAGCATCAAAGTAACATAGCTGGGTCACAATCTATAGAGCCTGAACCCCTGAGTCTGCCACTCAACAACTGCATCAAATTATGCAGAGCAATAAAATAATTAAAAGGTAAAGAATATAGAGCATTGATATAACTTTAAAAACTATAAGCCAATAGTCATCAACCAAAACGGCAGATGCCAACTTTAAAAATTCTTTCAGTACTTCATTTTAAAAAAGTATTATTCATAATATTAGTATTATTTTATTTATTCATTTTATGTATTTGGATATGCTTTTACCTCTTATCCATCTCATTTTTAAATTCATATTTTCATTCACAAAGGTTACCACATTCTCTCATAAGATCATCCTTTTTAAATACATTATAATAAAAATTCAATTCATTTATCGTACAAAACTATAGAATTAAGCCAAGTATAGAATTGCCTTATAATATATAATAATATAACCAAGCAGATATATATATTTAATTGCATATAATTTTAATAAAAAATAATAAAACATATATTTTAATAAATCAGTAGTGTTTTCGATTATGTTATAATCCTTATCAATTGTAAATTAATATAGAACTTTAATAACACATAATTTTCCATGAGCTGTATATGTCATTATTTGCTTATCATTAAATTTATTTATCAATATTGCTTCCTTAATTTTCCTCTTTTTATGATTTCTTTCTTCCATTAATATTTTTGTATCATTTACATTACATGAGCATTTCTTATGCTTGCTCATAATTGTTATTAAACAGGCATATAGTAGTGCCACTCAGTGCAAGCCAAAAGGCTTGTGCATAAAATCCCTAGTGCCTACTCATCCAATATCCCAAGACTAGTTTCTAGCTGTGACTTTTGTCAGTGAGGTGCCTTGGATCTGAGAGCTGCACCTAGATCTTAGGATGTAATGCAATCCTCCAGCAGCCACCTTTTATCTCTACTTAACTACAAAACTATGAGAACTGGAAAACACAAAAATATTTTCAATCCAAGCTCATTAGCTTGTATAGGTTCTGAACCCAATTCAGTACCCATACATTTTGGTGTCTCCTCACTGACGAAAACCAGAAACTAGTCTGGGGATATTGGATGAGTAGGCAGTAGATAGGGATTTTACGCACAAGCCTTCTGGCATCCATTGATTACTTTGGCTTGCACTGAATGGCACTACTGCATGGAGAGTTTTGCTTGTTTTAATAAATTATGAGCAAGCATAAAAAATGGTGATCATGTAAATGTTTAGTGGTTTAATACCAATCCTGCCTAATAAGATAGTGGTGGCTATGGTTATTAAAGAACCACTGAATTCAGACCTATATGACTATATATAAGCTAATGAGCTTGGATTGAAAATATTTTTTGTGTTTTCAATTTTATTCTCATAGTTTTGTAGTTAAGTAGAGATAAAAGGTGGCTGCTAGAGGGTTGCATTAGACCCTAACATCTAGATGCAGTGCTCTCGGATCCAAGACTCCTCACTGACAAAAGCCACAAGCCAGAAACTACTTTGGGGATATTGGATGAGTAGGCACTAGATAGGGATTTTATGCAAAAGCCTTCTGGCATTCATTGATTACTCTGTCTTGCTTTGAGTGGCACTACTGTATGGAGAGAGTTTTACCTATTTTAATCCAAAAATATTAATGGAAGAAAGAAATCATAAAAAGAGGAAAATTAGGTAAGCTATATTGATAAATAAATTTAAAAATAATATAATAAATAGACAATCAGCAAATACTGATATACACACTTCATGGAAAATCATGTGATATTAAACTTCCATATTAATTTACAATTGATAAGGATCACGAGATAATTGAAAGCACTACTGACTAATTAAAATATATGTTTTATTATTTTTATTGTTAAAATTGTTTGGAACTTACATATAGCATATTTATAGTTTTTTATTTTAAATTGTATATACATCTTATATGCCAGATTTTCTTAAAATATTATTAATAAAATTGTTAAAAAATCTAATTCAAACATATTATCAATAGTAAATTTTTGATTCCAAATATTAAGTAAACAAAACTAAAAAGAAAATTTTAATGAATCAATGACAAACCTTAATATAAAATAGATTAGAGGTGCGTGTTTTATGTAAACAATTATCAATAGCAATGTTTAAGATTTTATTTGACAAAAAAATTTTCTGAGTGACAAATTTATACAAGAATTTTAAGACTTCAGATCTTTATTCTAACAGAAATAGATTATAATTATTTAATATATTTAGAAAATTTATTGTAGACTAATTGAATTCTGAGAATATCTCATTTGGAACTGGGATTCCAAACAACCCATGCATATTTCAAAAGTAATGGTAAGAAGATTTACTGCGGGCAAATCAAATGAAGAGGTTTTATGAATATCCTCCAAATTTATTTTATGACCTTCAATATAGGTAGAAAGTTTTAAAAAATCTGATTTTTTGAATAAGAAACAGTTGAACATTTTTCCATATTCATATTGACATTATTTTAACACAATCATTTCACAAAATTGTAAAAAATAACAATCACTGATTGAATTGATACACCTAAATATTTTGATATACATAACACAAGAATTGTAAAATCCCAAATTTTCTCCAAATCATATATGTAAATCTGCTAAGATACTGCCTTGAGGTACTGCTAGATTACAATACCCGGTTATTAAATTTCATGTAAGCCATTCATTCCTTAATTTTTAAGGTTCAAACCATTTAACTAAATTTGGAGAGAAAATCTAATTTGTACATTTTAAAAAGCAATATAGTATAGTCCACTTTAACAAATGATTTAGATAGATCAAAATAAACATCTAAATTGTATTGATTCTCAAACGTATTGGCAATATAATCAAGAAATTACATCATTAATGATTTTTTTATAAAAATATTTTTCAAATATTGGTCCAATTGTATGAAAAACTAAAATAGGTCTAAATAAGTTGGCAAAAATACAATTTTTAATGAAGCAATTAACAATGTAACACAGGGCAGTAGCTATATATTTTGCACATCCTTTATAAATAAGAAAAGATATATTGTAATAATCTGAACTTGAATGTAATTTAGTTTCTTTGATGTCAATATTGTTGAAAAAATCAAAACAAATATTCCCATTAAGTCACTCATGAGACAATCTAAACTCAGAAGGCAATTGACATTTTCTAGATAATTCAGAAAAAATGAATTGAAAGATCATCAGCACATAAACAGGAGCTATAAAGCAACTGAGAATTTCTTTAAATAATATATGAATCTTTAGCAAAAGACTAAAATTCTCTAGGGTTAACTGACAAGCTTATCAGAAACGTTTTAGCCATACTTCTACAGTTAACTAAATTATTAGAAAAAATTAAATTTTGAGTTTTAAAATATTACCTATAATGATATGAATTTCGCCATATAATACTAAATTGTACTTATTGTACTTCTTGAAGATGATATGAATTTCCTTCTAATAATTTTATGTGTAGTAGAGAACCAAGATAAAAAACAATTATAAGAAATGTTTTTAGATATATACAAATTAATCTCAAGTTCAGTACTTGATTAAATAATTCCATAACATATTTAATGTATGTTGAAGAATATAATGAGTTCCAAATGACCTTAAAAATTGCTTTACACCAGTAAAAAATAATCCCAGATTTAATCACATCTTTTATAATTTAAGAGAATGAGATCATTTAAAATAATTTATATCAACCACAATTCAACACATGATTACCATTTTATATGCTTACACATGCTTTCCACACAATAGTGCCACCAAGTGAAAGATGCAGGAAGATTTGTGCATAAAATCTTTATTCAGTGCTTATTCATCCAACATCACCAGATTAGTTTCTAGCTTGTGGCTTTCATCAGTGAGAAGCCTTGGATTTGAGATCACTGCTCCTGATCTTAGGAACCAAGGCAACTCTCCAGCAGCTACCTTTTACCTATTTGGTTAACTATAAAGCTAGGAGCCCAAAATGAACACACCATAATGTTTCCAATCCATTCCTATTCACTTGTGTAGTCATATAGATCTGAATTCAGTTCAGCATCTATACATTTTGTTTTCTGGTTTTTCAAAAAACAGTCACCATTATTCAAAGGGCGGGATAGGTATAAAACAATCATTATATTACATGATCATCATTTCATATGCTCACACATGATGTGATGTAATGTAGCTTCTCCTTAAATGAAGTCAAGAATCTCTGAGCAATTATGCCCAGAGAAACCTGTTGGCCATTTTATTTTCCATTCCCCAGTCTAAGTTTTCCCCATTTTCTGCTCCATCCCATTTCCACAACATAATCTCTGTCAACTGTATGGCCTTTATATCTAAATCCCCTTATCTTTTCCCAAACACAGCATAAAAACCAATAATCCACTTTCTGTATAATCACTTTTTTCATATTTATTCTTCCATAACTTCATTAGATGTAACCTTTATGTTTTCAAGCATTTACATTCAATTAACAGATGCCTAATATTTTTTATTCCTTCCTTACATAATTTACAGACTAAATCAACCATATTTTTCCATTTACATGTATATTCTCTTGTTGCTAAAGATTCCGTTCGAGCCTTAAACAATAAACTACTTTCCTTACTATTACCAAACTCTCCATACAGTAGTGCCACCAAGTGCAAGACTTCATTGATTATGGTTATAAAAAGGTTTGGTGCATAAAATCCCTACCTAATGCCTACTTTTCCAACAGCCCCAGACCAGTTTCCAGCTTGTGGCTCTCATCAGTGAGTATCTTGGATTTGAAAGCAATAAACATACATCTTAGGATCCAATGCAACCCTCCAGCAGCCAACTTTTACTTATTGGTTAACTATAAATGTAGGAGCCCAAGATAAAAAATACCATAATGTTTCCAAACCAAGCTCATTCATTTGTAGTCATATAGATCTGAATTCATATCAGCATCTAAACATTTTGGTGTCTTTGGTTTTTCAAAGATCAGTCACTATTATCCTATGGGCATGATAGATGTAAAACTATCAAAACATCATATGATTGCAAATTTCGTAAGCTTACACATGGTGTTTAATAGTTAATCAAATGGGTAAAAGTAGATGCTGGAGAGTTGCAATGGATCCTGAGATCTAGATGCAGTGCTCTCAAATCAAAGTCACCTCACTGATGAAAGTAACAAATGATAAACAAGTCTGGGGATGTTGGATGAGTAGGCACTAAATAGAGATTTTTTGCATAAACCTTCTTGCATCTGTTTATCATGAATGATTGCACTTTGTAGCATTACCGTATGAAGAGTTTGGTATTCTTATTAACAGCATGTATAGGCATATGAAATGGTGATCATGTGATGTTTTGATGGTTTTATATCTATTCTGCCCATAGGATAATAGTGGCTTTGACTTTTGAAAAACCAAAGACACCAAAATGTGTAGATGCTGAACTGAGTTCAGATCTATATGTCTATACAAGCAAATGAGCTTGTGTTGGAAACATTACAGTGTTTTCATCTTGGGCTCCTAGCTTTATAGTAATCAAATAGATAAAAGGTGGCTGCTGGAAAGTTGCATTGGATCCTTAAGATCTAGGTGCTAGTGCCCTCAAATCCCAGGCTCTCACTGATGCAGCTAAAAACTAATCTTCAGATGTTAAATGAGTAGGCATTACATAAGAATTTTATGCACAAATCTTCATCCATTGGATTATAAAGGCTTGCCATTGATGGCACTACTGTATGGAGAGTTTGTTCCTCTAGTAACAACAATTCAATAAGCAGATAATGTATATGAATGGGAAGACAGAGATAAAACAGAAAAATATAATGATTTTGGGTAAATTATTTAAAACATAGTCAAGTGTCCAGTTTTTGAAATTTAAATAGAAATTGTGTTGTTTTAAATTCAATAAATTACAAAATGTATCATTTTATAAGCCTTGGTGATAATAAAGAAGCATTAAAAGAAGTATTACAATGGATAACTCAGAAATATTAAAATCTTCATCAATAATAACATTCACAAACAAACTCTCCATACAGTAGTGCCACAAAGTACACCTCTTCATAATCAATGGATGCAGGAAGGTTGGTGCATAAAATCTCTATATACTGTGTATTCATTCCAATATCTATCTCCAGAGTAGTTTCTAGCTTAAGGCTTTCATTGGTGAAGAGCCTTGGATTTGATAGCACTGCACCTAGATATTAGACCTAATGCAACAATCCAGAAATCGCCCTTTACCTATTGGGTTAAGTATAGAGCTGAGAGCCCAAGATGAAAACACAATAATGTTGTTAATTCAAGCTTGTTTGTACAGTCATATAGTTCTGAACTCAGTTCAGCTTTTATACATTTTGGTATCTTTGATTTTTCAAAAACTCCAATTATTATTATCCTATAGGCAGGATAGATATAAAACCATCAAAACAGTACATTATCACTATTTCCTATGCTTCACACACTGTTAATAACAGTAGCAAACTCACCATACAGTAGTGCCAGCAAGTGCAAGCCTTTGTAATCAATGGACGCAGGAAAGTTTGTGCATAACATCCCTATCTAGTGCCTGCTCACCCAATGTCTCCAGACTGTTTTTCTAGCTTGTGGCTTCCATCAGTGAGGAGCCTTGCATTAGATTCCAACTTTTAGGTGCAGAGCTCTCAAATGCAAGGCTCCTCACTGATGAAAGACACAAACTAGATACTTGTCTGGGGATATTGGATGAGTAAGCACTAGATAGGGATTTTATGCATTAAACCTTCAAGTACCCATTGATTATGAAGGCTTGCATTTGGTGGCACTATTGTATGGAGTTTTCTTAAGTTGGATTGCACTTAGTGAAACAAGGAAGTGAAGTATTTATAGAAAATATTATAGTTCAAGAAACTTATAAAGGGGGGGGGGGAGGTAAGGTTTTAAATTGCAGTACTATCAAAAAAAAAATGGATGGGATCTAAGAAAGACAAAGGGTAGCTGATTTAGATATAAATATAGATGTGGAGAAAGAATGGGTCTGTAGAATTAATGGTAAGCAAGTTACTTACAAATGTAAGGGAGAAAGGAATCAAAAGAAATTATGAGTAGATAGGAAAAAAAAATTGCTAAAATCGGATATTTTAATATGCAAGATTGTATGAGACCAGAAAAGTGATTGGAATTAAACAAAGCAGTTAAAAACAAAGAGCTTAAGGTATTAGCAGTAGTGGAAACACAACTAAGAGAAGAACCTATGCTGAAAGATGTGCATGGCAGGATATCAATAGAAAAGTAAAAAAAGGTGTTTGGTATAGGAAAACAAGAATAGATAGTGGCTATAGTGTATTTAGGCACTGGAGACAGTCAAACTATAATGGAGTAGAACAGTAGCACATATCAATGCCAAGTTAAAGATATATAGAGTTTCAAAAAAACGGAAGAAAATAGTGGTTATATGGGACATGAATGGGCATATTGAAAAAAGTGATGACATTTACAAAAGTGGACAGCTTTTGAAGAATTTTTGTCAGAAAATGAATTTGAAATTTATCGAATATTTATGAGGGACAATACATATGGTCTAGAAATAATATTATTTCACACAATAGATTATGTATTGGTAGAGAAAGAGGGAATGAATAAAGTATGGAAAATTACATTATTTGATGATGAAGAGGGAACAATACACATGGTCTAGAAATAATATATTTAAGCATCACATGATCACATTTCCTATACTAGCACATTAATTGTTGATAAACAGAGCAAAACTCTCCATACAGTATTGCCACCTGTGCTAAACAGAGTAATCAATGGATGCCAGAAGGCTTGTGCATAAAATCCCTATCTAATGCCTATTCATCCAATATCCCCAGACTAGTTTCTGGCTTGTGGCCTTCGTCAGTGAGGAGCTTTGGATCTGAGAGCACTGCATCTAGATCTTAGGATCTAATGCAACCCTCTAACAACCACCTTTTATCTCTACTTAATTACAAAACTATGAGAATGAAATTGAAAACACAAAAAATATTTTCAATCTAAGCTCAATAGCTTATATAGTCATATGGGTCTGAACTCAGTTCAGCACCCATACATTTTGGTGTCTTTGGCTCTTTTACAACCATAGCCACCACTATCCTATTAGGCAGGATTGGTGTTAAACCATTAAGCATCACATGATCACATTTTCTATACTAGCACATTAATTGTTGATAAACAGAGCAAACTCTCCATACAGTATTGCCACCTGTGCTAAACAGAGTAATCAATGGATGCCAGAAGGCTTGTGCATAAAATCCCTATCTAATGCCTACTCATCCAATATCCCCAGACTAGTTTCTGGCTTGTGGCCTTCGTCAGTGAGGAGCTTTGGATCTGAGAGCACTGCATCTAGATCTTAGGATCTAATATAAGCTATTGAGCTTAGATTGAAAATATTTTTTGTGTTTTCAATTTCATTCTCATAGTTTTGTAGTTAAGTAGAGATAAAAGGTGGTTGCTAGAGGGTTGCATTAGATCCTAAGATCTAGATGCAGTGCTCTCAGATCCAAAGCTCCTCACTGACGAAGGCCACAAGCCAGAAACTAGTCTGGGGATATTGGATGAGTAAGCATTAGATAGGGATTTTATGCACAAGCCTTCTGGCATCCATTGATTACTCTGTTTAGCACAGGTGGCAATACTGTATGGAGAGTTTTGCTCTGTTTATCAACAATTAATGTGCTAGTATAGAAAATGTGATCATGTGATGCTTAATGGTTTAACACCAATCCTGCCTAATAGGATAGTGGTGGCTATGGTTGTAAAAGAGCCAAAGACACCAAAACGTATGGGTGCTGAACTGAGTTCAGACCCATATGACTATATAGGCTATTGAGCTTAGATTGAAAATATTTTTTGTGTTTTCCAATTTCATTCTCATAGTTTTGTAGTTAAGGAGAGATAAAAGGTGGTTGCTAGAGGGTTGCATTAGATCCTAAGATCTAGATGCAGTGCTCTCAGATCCAAAGCTCCTCACTGACGAAGGCCACAAGCCAGAAACTAGTCTGGGGATATTGGATGAGTAGGCATTAGATAGGGATTTTATGCACAAGCCTTCTGGAATCCATTGATTACTCTGTTTAGCACAGGTGGCAATACTGTATGGAGAGTTTTGCTCTGTTTATCAACAATTAATGTGCTAGTATGGGAAATGTGATCATGTGATGCTTAATGGTTTAACACCAATCCTGCCTAATAGGATAGTGGTGGCTATGGTTGTAAAAGAGCCAAAGACACCAAAATGTATGGGTGCTGAACTGAGTTCAGACCCATATGACTATATAAGCTATTGAGCTTAGATTGAAAATATTTTTTGTGTTTTCAATTTCATTCTCATAGTTTTGTAGTTAAGTAGAGATAAAAGGTGGTTGCTAGAGGGCTGCATTAGATCCTAAGATCTAGATGCAGTGCTCTCAGATCCAAAGCTCCTCACTGACGAAGGCCACAAGCCAGAAACTAGTCTGGGGATATTGGATGAGTAGGCATTAGATAGGGATTTTATGCACAAGCCTTCTGGCATCCATTGAATACTCTGTTTAGCACAGGTGGCAATACTGTATGGAGAGTTTTGCTCTGTTTATAAATAATATATTTCACACAATACCTTATGTATTAGTAGAGAAAGAGGGAATGAATAAAGTAGAAAATGGAGAATATGTAATAGTGAGTATAATTTCTCTATAATAGAAATGGTTAGTAATATGATGGAAAATAATAAAAGTAGATAATGGAGAATATGTAATAGTGATTATAATTTCTCTATAATAGAAATGGTTAGTAATATGATGGAAAATAATAAAAGTATAGTGATTATAATTTCTCTATAATAGAAATGATTAGTAATATGATGGAAAATAATAATAAAAGTATAAAAGATAGTGAAAGATGTGGATGGAGAATGAATGATAAGAATGTGTTAGAAAAATATAGAATAAAAGAAGAAATCATAGAAGAGTTCATTGGGGTTGAATATAAGAACTGGTGTGGTGAGTAGAAATAGGGTTTTAGGTGAGAATATTCAGAAGAATAAAAGGGATAGAAACATGAGAGTAAAAATGTAAATGAGAGGGGGAAAGCATGAAAGCATGCAGAAAAGAATGCGTTAGAAAAATATAGAATAAAAGAAGAAATCATGGAAGAGTTCATTGGGGTTGAATATAAAATCTGGTGTGGTGAGTAGAAATAGAGTTTTAGGTGAGAATATTCAGAAGAATAAAAGGAATAGAAGCATGAGAGTAAAAGTGTAAAAGAGAGGGGGAAAGCATGCAGAGATATAAGTGTGCTATTAAAAATAAGTGACAAAAAAATGTTAATGTTAAATGGAAAAACTATTTTAAAAAAGATGGCTAAAATAGATAATTATAGAGAGAGAGAATGAAATTAAATAGTAAATTGTTGGAAGATATTAATAAAAGTAGAAGAGATGTGAGTTGGAAGATATTAATAAAAGTGGAAGAGATGTGAGTAAAAAATTTTGTACATATATTAAAAGAAGGAATGTAGGAGAGAGAAAAGTAGTATTACTAGATAATGAGTGAATAGAGAATAGCTCTAGAGAAGAATTAGAGACAATCTTAAATAAGTATGTAAGGGATATAGAAAAGATGTTAGATGTGAAGGACAGAATTATAACAAACATTAAAGCATATAATAATGGAAATATTAGGTTTACAGAAAATGAATTGAATGAGGCAGGGAAGAAATTGAAAAGTGGAAAGGCAAGATGTTTAGATGGATGGGCAGCAGAGATGGTGATAAATTTAAGAAATAGGGCAAAATTAAACCTATTATCATGTTTTAATAAGATGGCACAGAAGAGAGAATTTCCAGATAACTAGAAAAATACAAGAGTAAGATTACTATTTAAAGGGAAGGATCATAGAAAGTTAAACAATTGTAGATAGACAGTGGTAATGTAAGTATCATATAAAGTTTTGCATATGTGGTGACTGGAAGGGTCGCAAATTGGATGGAAAATTAGAAATGCAAGGAGGTTTTCGTCAGATAGACGTATAGGAGATAGTTTATTTGTAGTTACACAACTTATCGATATGAGTAGAAATGCAGATAGACAGTTATATATGGTCTTTATAGATATAGAAAAGGCAAATGATAGATTATGGATAAGGTTATTAAATTTGGGAATAAATAGAGCTTTAGTAAATCTTATCAAGAGATTGTATGAAAATAACTGTTATACATATCTATTAGGAATGGGGTGGGGCTAAGGCAAGGATGCTCTGTGTCACCCATTTTGTTTTTGTTATATTTGAGAGAAATGAGAGAGAGCAATAAAAAGACTAGAAAGAGGTGTAGAGATACCATTAATAGGTGGCAAGGGAGTATAAATATTATTGGGTCTTTTATTTCCGGATATCTTCTTGTGCCCAGAAAATAGAAAAAATGTGAAAGTTATACTGAAGATATGCGCAAGAGTGAGTAAAGAGATAGGAATTAAATTTAGTGAAGAAAAATCAATATACTGGGGAAAGAGAAGAGAAATAATTTTTATTAAGAGATAAATTAAATATGATGAATAGGTAGAACTACTTGGAAAACATCTCAAGTAATCAGACAAATTGCTTGGAGAAATGGGGGAAAAAATTGATAAATGAAGCAAAGAAAAAAAGGGACTGATAAAGAAATCAACAGTGTTTTCATATAAATAAATATGACTTGGCTAGAATAGTATGGAAGTGGCTGTAGCAAGGTTAACTTATGGTAACAATGAGCTATGTGACAGTAAAGGGTGTGAGTGGCAAATGCATAGATAGCAAAGGGGCAATTCAGAGAGAAATGGGATAGTCAAGTTTTTATATGAGAGATGCAAAAAGCAAAATGAAAATCTTTGGTAGATTGCAATTTATGGATAATAAGAGAAGAAAAGGCAATAAGATGGGTGAGAAAGGTAGTACGGTATGCAGAAGATTTGTATAAAGAATTTATGTCAGTATATTTATACAAAAAATGGGATGATTGTATTAGGAGAATTGTTGAGTGTTATAGCGGCAAGGAATGGGATAGAAGAATAGATGCATTAGTAAAAAATAGGAAGTTGGAGAAATGGAGAACTAGTATGGAGAGTAAAAAGAATTTAAATATATATAGAAGTAAACAGAATATTGGGTGCAAGTTAATTTATGATAATAGCAAGGAAAGTAGTTTACTGTTTAAGGCTCAAAAGAATCTTTAACAACAAGGGAATATACACATAAATGGAAAAATATGGGTAAGTTAGTCTGCAAGCTATGTAAGGAAGGCATAGAAACATTAGGCATCTGTTAATTGAATGTAAATGCCTAGAAGCAGAAAGGGTACAATAATAAAGTTGTGAGAGAATAAATATAAACAAAGTGATCATACAGAAAGTGAGTTCTTGATTTTTATGTAGGGTTTGGAGAAAGGTAAGGGGAATTTAGGTATAAAGGCCATAGAATTGACAAAAGACTATGTTTTGGAAATGGGATGGAGCAAGATAGTGAAGAATATGGAAAAAACTTAGGGTGGGGAATAGAAAGGGAAAGTAAAGGTGGCTAACAGGTTTGTCTGGGCAATGTGATTAAGATTCCTGACTCCGAAAAAGGAAACGCCACAGTGCATCACAACACATTTTATTTGCTGATATGCTCTTATACACAGAAAGTAGGGAAGATATGGAAATTATGCTGAAGGCATGCACAAGTTGGATAAAGAGATGGAGATTAAATTTAATGAAGTAAAATCAAAAGTAATGATGATAAATGCTGGGGTGAAAAAAGCAAAAGAATTTTTGTTGGGGGATATAAAGTTAAATGTGATGAATAGATATAGCTATTTGGAAATCTTTTTAGAGATATTGTGTGGATGAATGGAAGAAATAAATAAAGCAAAGAAAAAATGATAAATAAAACAATAATGTTTTCATATAATAAATATGATAGCTAGAATTGTATGGAAGGGTGGCAGTAGCAAGGTTAACTTATGATAACAATGTGTTAGGTGTTAGTAAAGAAGTGTTAGATTACGTAGAAATTATACAAAGAGAAGTAGGGAAGATATGCATTAGATGCAAATGTGTGGACTGCAAAGGAGGCAATTCAAGGAGAAATGAGATGCTCAAGTTTTTATGAGAGATGCAAAAAGCAAAATGAAAATGTTCTGGAGATTGCAATTTATGGATATTTAGAGATTATCAAAATAGTATTTAATTGGGTTGTGAGTAAAGAACAGGCAATAGTTGGGTGAGAAAGGTACTATAGTATGCAGAAGATTTGGATAAAACTTTTTGGGATGATTGCATCAGGAGAATTTTTGAGTGTTATAGTAGCAAGGAATGGGATAGAAGAGCAGATACATTAATAGAAAAATAGGGAGTTGGAGACCTAGTATGGAGAGTAAAAAGTTTAAATATATATAGAAGTAAACAGAATATTGAGTGTGAATTAATTTATGATAATAGTAAGGAAAATAGCTTATTGCAAGGGAATATACACATAAATGGAGAAATATGGGTGATTTAGTCTGCAAGTTAGGTAAGGAAACCATAGAAAATATTAGGCATCTGTTAATTGGATGTAAATGCTTACAAGCAGAAAGGGTATAAATAATTAAGTTGTGGAAAAATAAATATAAACAAAGTGATTGTACAGAAAGTGAGTTCTTGATTTTTAAGCTGGGTTTGGAAAAAGATAAGGAGGATTTAAATATAAAGGCCATAGATTGATTATTGTGGAAATGGGATAGAGTAGGATATGGGAAAAACAGGATGGGGAATGGAAAGAGAAGGTAGCTAACAGGTTTCTCTAGGCATAGTGGCTGACAGATCCTTGACTCTGAAAGAGGAGAAGCCATAGTGCATCACATCGCCTCACATACTGTTAATTAACAGCCTGTGTAAGCATATGAAATGGAGACCATGTGATGATTTGATCGTTTTTTACCTATTCTACCTATAAGATAATATAGTGATTGGGGTTTTTGAAAAACTAAAGACATCAAAATGTAAGTTCAGATCTGTATGACTATACAAGCAAATGAACTTGGATTGACAACATTAGTGTTTTCGTCTTGGTCTCCTAACTTTATTATATTTAACCCAATAAGTAAAACATGGCTGCAGGAGGGTTGCATTAGATCCTAAGATCTAGATGCAGTGCTGTCACAATTCCAAGGCTCATTACTGATAAAAGCCACATGCTAGAAACTAGTCTGAGGATTTATATGAGCAGGCACTAGATAGAGATTTTATACACAAACCTTCCTGCATCCACAGACTATGAATGCTTGCCACTGGTGGCAATACTGTAGGGAGAGTTTGCTACTGTTATTAACAGACTCTATAAGCATATGATATGATAATCATCTTTTGATGGTTTTAATGATAACATTAATTTTGTAATTAACTAAATGTTCTTCAAAAGAACAAAATAAGGTATCCAATTCACGAAAAGACAAAGCTTACTTAATATAAACATTTTCCAATAGAAATTTAGTATGATAATCAGGGGAAGCCACACACCATGTAGTTTCACAGTAAGCAAAATGTAGAAGTACAGACTTAGGAATAATTGCTTTTTTAATACCTGAGTTAATCTCTTTTAACCAATTTATGAGATCTATCTATACAAAAAAATATCATCCAAAAATGTGTAATCATGAATTTTCTGTAATAAAAATAAAATCATAGTTTTCTCAACTAAAAAAAGTTTAAATTTGAATTTTCTCAGTTCTCATTCTGCCCCCCACCACCCATATCAATAAAGAAAAAAGGATTTTAAAAGTATAATTACAAAGTGAATCATGAAGTATTAAGGTATGAGTCAAATTCCATAAAAGGACAGAGAAATACTAAAAGGTCAAAAATCTGATGATGTAATCTCCTGATGTTTATTTTTGGGAATGGAAATATAAAAACTAGATGATCTAATATTAAACATATAACAACCTTAACCTGAAGTTTATTTTCCAAAAATGTTTTAATTATTGACGATTTAATTTTTTCAGGTATATTAGAAATAAAATATTTATTATAATCTGTATCAGATTTAGCATCAATCCAAAAATTATTGATATTTAAGGTATCAAAACTTTTATCAAACCTGTTTTTTAAAAAATTAAATCTAATATTACTGTTTGATCTTGAAAAATGTGAAATATCATTATTATTTTTTATACATTATTTAAAACACTTTTTATGTGTGAAATTAGAATAGGTTAAGATTTGATTTGGACTTAGCAGGAAAATCTAAAAAGCTTATTAAAATTTTCTTTACCCTCTGATATAAATAAACCTTGTTAACATTTGACTGACTATTTATATACTTTGGTTCTGTAAAATTTGGTCATATTATTTTCAATGAATTTATTTACTTTGAAAAATATACTTTCAGTATGAGAAGAAACATTATAAACTACTACAAAATAATTTTTTGTACCAGTTTCTTTACCATATTTAAAAAAAAATTTGACAGAAATTAATTTTGTTATAATTTCTTTCAAAATTCAAACAAGAATTAAACTCAGAAAAAATTTTAATATCAAAGGATATATTATAACCAAAGAAGATTTGCTATTAATTTGAGAATGATTATCACAAATGTCATTACCAATATTGTTATTATTCCTTGTAATTTAGGCAGAAGTATTTTAAAGGACTATTAATTTATTATAATTATTATTTTTAAAATGTTATTTTCAGTTGAAAGTGAGTTAAATATTATGTTGTTGGAAGTTTCCACATTGGTATTACAAACAGCAATATTTACTTCAGTTAAATTAATTACATTGTTTTCCTGTTGCATTGAGAATATTACTTTTATTTGAGGAATTTAAGTAATTATTGCAAAAACATATTAATTATCAAATAATAAATCAAGTGAAGAGACAGGGATTAATAAATCAGAAGTGAAAATAAAAGAATTTCCTATAATATTTTTAACAATTCATTAGGAATCATCCACTATATATGTGCTATATAGATTAAAACCCTTAAGGAATACTCTCCTTTCCAAACACAAGATACGCACATGTATAGTGGAGTGATCCTTAATGATCATTACAGATTAAACATAGCACTGCTATTTAAATAAATAACTTGTTACATAATATTTTTAATAAGTTGTATATTAATAATCTCCAATTTGGAAGACAATTCTTTTTTTATCATTGGTGTGTAAGTTGTCAAAATCTTCTATTCCAACATGTTTATCAATCAATAAATGTGAATCTGGTACCAAATGATCTTCATTATCTTTGAAATGAAGGTCTTTAATGATTTGATCAAATTTAATAGGCAAATTCTTTACATTTGTAAAAACCAGAATTCATTATTTAAAAAATCTCTGCATCAAACTTAATAATTTCTGCTGTATAATGGCTAAAGTGTGTAGTAATAATAATAAAGTTACATGTGTGCACGTAAACTAATCAATATAAAAGACATAAAAAGTCACTTTAGAAATAATTAAAATGCATGAGTTATGCAAATACCAAAATCACCTAGATATACTAATTTTCATAGATATAATAATGAAAGATCTCAAAATAAAATGTACCATTTAAAACATCAGTATAATATTAAAAACATAGTACTTGCGAAACCAACAGACTATGAGCAGTGAAACATGCAAAAGGGATCATATAAGCATAAAATCATAAAAAAATGAAAAAAAAAAAAAACTTTTGTTTAGGATAGTTTCTAACTGAAATTAGTTAATTGATTTTTTATGATCAATTATTATAATGAAATAAATTCCTTTTTATTATTGTACATATTATTTACAATAAGTATTATAATATAGAAAATAACATTCATAGATTGTAAAATATGGAGAAAAAACTACTTACATTTAAACTAAAAGAGGCATAAGATATTGCTAAACTACAAAAAAGTGGCATAAACTTAATCCAAACTAATTTGATTTTTGCAAAATACAGACATACCTAGGACAGAATTGAGAAGGATACCTATTCACTTTAAAAAAATTCTATAAAAGTAAAGCATATAAAAATTTTAGCTATTGAAAATTAATTAAAATTGTATAATTAATTAAAATTGTATGATTTCACTTCTATGTAGTCAGTGGTAATTTTAAAAACTATTGACTGATTTCATTTAAATATATATTGTGTTTCATAAAAATTAACATAATTTTTTTTTACCTAATCTACGGGGTATCCAGCCTGGCAAAGTTCTTTCACACTCCCAATCAACAAGAACTTCATGGCCATCTATTTCCATTTTATTGACTTTTCTTTGTACTCGTAATAAATCTTTTTCTTCTTCAAATTCAACAAAAGCATAACATTTAGAAAATCCAGTTACAATATCACAAACAAGACGACATTTCACAACTGTACCATATTGTGAAAAAATCTGAAAATATATTGATAAAAATACAAGCTGTAATAAAAAATACAAATATTAAAAAATTCTAAACAATATAATAAAAGATCATTAATCACACTCTTTTTTCTCTCTCTGACCTGAAGTCAGTGATTAGTCTAATTATCTATCCACATTTTAAAACAGATACAATTCTGTGAATTGGGCAATTGTATTACCCAACAGACTTTACAATGAAGCAAATCTTCCTGCAGTAAATTATTTCCATAAGAATTTCATACATTTTTAATGTTTTGTGTTTTTTTTTTTTTTAAATACAAACACAAAAACAAAGTAATGTTTTATTAATATTTCTTTTTTTTTTTTTTAAAAAGTTTATTTAACAATACAAAATTCTGCAATTATTTTTACAAAAAAAAAAAAAGTCTCATATAACCATTAAAGAAAATATAACATTTTAATTTTGGATAAAAGACAGAGAATAAGAAAGAATGAAACACTTTGATGTCTTAAGTGTAAGCATTAACATAATTCAGCCAAATGTCAAAAAAATGACTACCAACAGTCTGAAGAAGGTTAATTGCTCTAAAACCCCAATATCTTTGCAATACAAATTTAAATACATGTCAGTAAAATATAAGTGCTACAAAATATCTTTAACTTATTAACAAGTTTATGATCAACATGATTAGGCTACTTATTAATATTTTTTCATATCTGAGAAATTTATGTTGGAAAAAAGAATTCTAAGATGAAATGTATTATAATTTAAAATAATTAATTTGCATTTTTTAAAGAAACTTTTTAATTTCCTAAATATGTGTCTATGCAGCCTTCATCAGAGATTTATAAATAGTTTACATTCTGTTACATTTCATAATATGACTGTGACAACCATAACAAATTTTAACTTTTTTTTAATACTTAAAATGATTATAATTATAAATAAAAATATTTTCAACATACAAAACACATTTCAAATCTTAATCCTGATCTTAAAATTATTGGTAATTTTATATCTTTTAATTTAATATATTTTTTATAATAAAATATACAATATTAATATTCTCTTAAATAACTAATTTTGTTCTTTTTATAACAATTCCATCCTTAATAGCAGTTTCTAAGTGTTTACAGTCAAAATTCAGAGATGTCTTAGAGAAAGCATAGCAAAAAAATAATGCAGACTAGATATGCATATAATACATTATATTGCAGATACCTTTTTCCAATGGAATTTTCAAAATGATGACATCTTATGGGGATAGGGGGTTTATAAATTTTTACATAAAAGTTGTATTTTTTTAAAAAAAATTTCTAGTAAAAAAAACCAAAAACACTTTATATATATGATTTTTAAAATCAATTCATAGATGTTTTCAGGTAAGTACAATATTAATACAGTATATTTTTGTGTTGTATCAAAATTATCTTGACCCAAAATGACTTTTAATTATTAAAAAAAAAAAAAAAATTTTATCAGTATAATATTAATTATATTTTTTAATATTAGTCTATAAAAAAAATACTGTATACGTTTTTGCATACAATATATATATATATATGTATGTGTGCTTGTGCATAAAAATTTACTAAATTCAATTAGTAACAACATTTTCCCCCCATCTTTATCAATATTATCATTAAAATAATTTTTGGAAACAAATTATTTCATAATCTAATTTCTATTTTATTAGCAAAAACTCTTTTAAATGAATATCTCTACTGTTATACCTTCCCTTAAAAGAATATAATGAATCCATGTATTCTTGGAAGCTCTTGTATCTTTGTCATCATTGTTGTTAATTCAGAATGAAATTAATTTATCAACCAGATGAAATATGGCACTTAGAGTTATTCATAGTCTGGAGAGAGAGTGATTTACTCCCTTTGTTTACATATATATTGAGTTATGTTTAATTTAAAATTTCATATTAAAACTTATGAAATATGTATAAAACTTTCAGTCATCTTGATCAGTCTCAAGTAGATTACTACACTACTCCTAATGCTGCTGGCATTAAGATGGTGAGAATTTGATGCCTTATGAATCAGCATATAATCAACACACCCCAACTATACAGAAAAGTCAAATAGTATCTAATTCAAAACTATCAATTGCCTTGTCAACCACTAATGGATCAAATATGGTTACCTTGTTCACAGGAGTAGAGTTAAGTACACTTCACATTGATACTCTTATTGTTCATCAGATAAAGAGCACTATTGTGATAACAGAACCAAGAATTAATGCCACAGAATACAACATGGTTTTGCAACAAGATTTGAGAAATCTTCAAACACAGTACAAAAATTTTATTTTATAAACTTGTGCAGATATTTGTTATTACTTAAAACATTTTCTTAGACATTGCTGCTGTAACATGTCATTTGTACAATATCTCACTGATAACTAATGCTTAATAATTTATCAATTAAACATTTTAATGTACCAATGTGACCAAGATGTTAAAGATGCTATCTCCTTTTGCTTTATATAACTGATTATAAATTTAATAACTCTTGGTTGCCGTATTCCATCTGACTGATAAATTAATTTCACTCTGAATTAACAACATGTTGACAAAGGTATGCTTATAAACATCAGAGGTCCCAAGAATAATTGGATTCATTCTATTCTTGATTCTTTGTTCAACATTTAGAATGCTTTTAATTCATAGCCTGGGAAAAGTGATTTACTTTCTTTGTTATATATATGATTAATCCTGGACACCAAGATTGGCAACCATGTTTTTTTTTTTTTAATTATACATTTTCAGCAGCATGGTTATCCCATAAACCTAAAGAATATTTTACTTGTTAATATTTAAAAATGTCAATAAATCAATTATAAATTCCTGTTAACTTTAAAAAATAGTAATCAATATATTATAAATTCCATTTACAGAAATAACACAACAATAATAAATTTTAAATAAAATAAATTTAATAATTTAAGATATAGGGATTTTTTTTTTTTTTTAAAGTGACTAACATGGGTTATTCATATCAGTGAGTATATAGATATATATAATCTTTCTCTCAAACATATCAACAAACAACACCTAAGTTTTAAAAAAATTTTAAAAAGCATTTGCTATATTATAATATGTATTTTATTATGTATAAAGCTTTTATTTTTATATATTTTGATTCAAAATATTATTACTATTTTTAATTCAATATAGTTGTGATTTAATTATTTAGTCATTTTATATTATTAGTATAATCTCCAAAATTCACTTAATATGTTGAGATAATTCTATTTCCATGAATTTAAAGGTTTAACTGACTTATAATCTCAGCACAAGAAAATTTTGGCGTTTATACAAATGATAAAAAATGATCATTAATTAAATCACAAATATATTGAATTAAATAATAGTAATATTTTGAATCAAAATATATAAAAAGCTTTAAACATAATAAAATATATGTTATAATATAGCAAACACTTCATAATTTTTTTTTAAAACTTGTGTGGTTTGTTGATATGTTTGAGAGAAAGATTATATATGTCTAAACAGTAGCTGCCAACATAAAAAAATCAATGTAGCTTGAATTATTAAATTTATTTTATTTTAAATTTATTGTCATAGTTTTGTGTTACTTCTGTAAATGGAATTTATAATACATTTATTGATATTTTTAAGTTACATTAAATCTTAAAAAAAAATTGTTAAAGCAACCAATTAAAAAAAAATATTACAAATATATTTAATAAAAAAAAATATTACAAAAACGACTAGCATTTTTGTATTCTGACAATAAATAATAATTATTAGTAAAGCTAAAAAAACTATCATGATTTGATGCTATCGGGGAAAAAAAAAATTCAACTTTTTATTCAGACAGCACTCTAGTAAATATATATTTACGCTGTCAAATATAACATGTATATTTAAAAATATAAATTTTAATTTAGTTTTTTAAAATTCAGAAATTTACTTATATAATATTAAAATGTTTTGTTTAATTTACATTAAATCTTTAAAAAAAAACTTGTTAAAGCAACAAATGTTTACAAAAATGATGGGCTGAAAACCTGAAGTTTTTATATTCCTCCATAATGACGATCTTTCTGATCTGTATACAATTCTCACATTTAAAATCTTTTGTTTAATTTAAGCAACCAATTAAAAAAACACAGGCCTTTCATATAATAAAATGTGATAGAGTATAACAAAATCCCTTTGATACCTTGATCATACCTGGGATAAGTTAATTATAATTAATTTTATCTTTCGTTAAATAAATAATTTAATCATATTTAGTTAAGAACCCTGAGATTTAACTGATTTTAACTTAATCTTAATCTGGGAATGAGAGTTAATTGGTAGTTATATTTAAATAAATGCATTCGTCTCAACCCAGGGTCTTTTGCTTCTATCTGATTTCAACTTGAGATTAATGAGTTACAATATATATATAATTACAAATTGTTTAAGAGTGTTATATGACAATGTATATGCAGTATAATTCTCATTTATATAAAATGTGATGACTGTAAAGTAATTTTTGATGAATTACATAAATAAAATGTTTATATTAATTATATGTTGAACTATTTCCATCAGAGAAGCTATGGAGGATTCTCATTTTTATAAAAATAAAAAAATGTTCTTAATAATGGAATGGTAAGTGACGATATCATTCTAATCAAAATTGTATGTAGAATAATTTAAAAGTAGGAATAAATTTCCTATTTTAAAACCTACTTATGAAAATTCACAATTTATGAATAAATTTAAAATTAATAACTTTAAAAATATTTAAATACCATATTTGTTTTTCATTTTTTCTTTTTATGAAAGCTATTTTCTTAGCTTTATCACTTTTTACAGTATGTTAGTTTTATAGAGCATTTAATATTTTATATTTTTATTGTCTTATATTTTGCATCTTTACTAGAGACATAAAAAGTCAATATGGAATTTCAGTAGTCAACTGATTAATAAACACACAAAAATTATAAATAAATGTATATTATTTTAAAATGTTTTACCATGTACATTTGTTATATGTAGAAGGCAAACCAATTTGTTGCTCGTATTTTAATTCTTTCTCTTATGACTTTTTAAACTACTTGGGGTTTATTAATATAAAAACTGGTATATAAATCTATATATTTTAATTATTTAATTAATTATCAATAACTTTTTTATATATTAATCAAACACTGTTAACGTTTGATCTTTATCTTTATTTAATATAGGTTTCATTTTTTATTTAAAATAATACTTTTATTTTCCTTTTCTATTTATTATCTATTTTATATATCATTTTAATATTCTTATTTACAAATATATGTCCAGTTTTTTTGTGGTGAACATTTCTTAACTATTTTTTTATATCTAATTTTTGAATCTTAATTATTTGAATTCCTTGTACACATCTATCAAAGTTTTTTTTTTTATTCATTAATTTTGTTTTTTTTATTTTTTGTATGTTTTTCTTTAATTTTCTAATAATGTTATTTATTTTGTTTGCAATATTTATATTATTCAACTTTATTCCAAAATTTTTACTTTTCTTTTCTGTCTCATTATTATTATTCTGTTTCTTCTCTCTAAAAACATTTTTTATTTTATTAATATTACTTTTAGTAAATGCTTCTATAATTTTATCTCTTTCTTTTTTTAGAAAGTTCTTTATTTGAACAGTATATTATAGTTCTATTTATTCTTATGTTTATATGATTTATGCATTATACTTAAGTTAGAATATCGATTTATTATATGTGTATTACTTTGCTTCCTATAAACTGTTATCTTTACTTTTAATTATTTTTATTATTTTGTTTAATTGTAAATATATCTAAGCAAGTAATTTTATTGTTTTCTTCTTTTATTCTAATGAATTTTATTTCTTTTTCTATATTATTTATGCATTTTATAAATGTATCAATTTATCTATCCTACTAATTATGAAAATGTAATCATTTATGTAACCTTTATAAAACAATGATTTATTTTTATTAAAACTTTTTTCAGAAAAAAAAAATACAAAAAGGAAATAATATATATTTTGCAATAAAAATTTATAATATAAATATTACAAACCAAATACATAACATTATTAGAAAATTAAGAAAAAGATAAACAAAAATTATAAAAACAAAAATAGTTTTAATAAATGATAAATATAGTACCAAAAACAAAAATGAAGATAAATATATAGAGGATATATAAAATAATAACTGAAAAATATAGAAAACAGAAGATTAATAATACATATAGGAAAAACAGAAAATTCAATAGAATCTAAACTCTTATTAAAAAAAGTTACCCAAAGTATATTTATAATTTTAAAAAAAAACACACTGAACATTAAAATGATTTTAAAACAAATAATAAAAAGGAAATAAAAGCATTATTTAAATAAAAAAATTAATCTTAGATTAAATAGACAAAATTGCTGTGTCTTATGACCAGCAAGTAAATAAATGGACAAAGGCAGAATTGAGATGGTAAGATTATAGTTTAATATGAATAATTTTAACTATATACATCGCCTATTATAAGGCATAATAAAATAATAAAAGGTCGTGGTGACCTGCATATAATTACCCTAGTCCTGCTTTGGACTTACAGAGGCAGGAGTCTCTGACTTATAATTAAAACTCCGAACATACTCAGAACAATTATATCAGGTTATATGGGTTTATATATCCCTCAAGACTTCTGTTTTTACTTACGTTTTCACATACACGCAGTATTTTCACATTTCTCACCATATATGGTATTTTACATAGTTTTCTGACCCTATAAGGTCAGCTGGACTTTTTATTATTATACAACTTTCTATGATTTAACAACATTGCAATTTTACACAATCGTTATTCTTAATTACTATACAGTTATTTTACATATTTATTATACATTACAGTTATTACTTTTATTCTACATTTATACAATTATTATTATTGTTTTACATATTCGTTATATTTATACAATTATTATTATTTACATATTCATTATACATTATATGTGTTTATACCTTGACTTTGAATACTGCACTCCTCCCCCACTCTAGAAGTATGGTTTTTGACCTAACATAGTCTTTGAGATGAGACGAGGGGTTTCTAGCCCTTGCTGGTTGCTGGCAGTCTTTGCTGTTCTTCGCCAATTTACTGTTTGTTGATGATGGTTTTGATGCGCCAATTTTTGCTGTGCTATAGATACTTTCCAAGGTTTTGTTACAATAGGTTTTCCTCTGTCTCTTAACTCTATCTCTACAGGCGAGGTTTTTAAATTTCCTGGTTCTTTTTTGGACAAGCTGGGGTAATTATTTTTGACTTGCAATTCTATGTCGATTTTTTTTATAATGCATATTTTTATGCTTAGGGACGCGAACCACTCACAGCCTATGATCGAGTTAATATCTCCGTTCACGATATATATTGGTAGTATTTCTTTAGTTTTCGTTGTTTCTACCTTTACATTTGCAACTCCTAATATCCTTATGGGATTTGTATTAGCATCCCAGGCCTTGAGTTGAGTTTTCTCTACCCTTGGAGAGAATTTTAGATTCTGAATTAGCCTTTTCCAATCTCTGCTTTTTATCAGCGATATCCTTGATCCGCTATCAATTTCCATGCTTAATGGTTTGCCGAATAGTTTTACATTCAGCATAATTTGATCAGATTCGTTTATAGTAGCACTTTCTATGTAGCTACTTTCCATCGCTCTGCACGGCTTTGTAGGGTGATGCCATCTTTCAGGATACTCGTCTATTTTCCAATAACTTTCTCTTTCTGGAATATTGCAATCACGGGCTTTGTGGCCGATTTTTCTACATCGGAAACATTTAATTTGTTTTCGGTTTTGGATTTAACCTCAAACGTTTTTAAATATTGTAGCTTGAAGTGGTTCTGGTTTCGTGAAGCTTCTGAACTCTCTCGCTTGGTCAAGCAGCAATTCATAAGCTGTTCCACATCTGATTGCTTCATCGTAAGTTATATCTTTTATTGCCAATAAGATCTGCCTAAACTGGTCATCAATTATTCTGTATAATAGTTGTTCTAGAAGGGCTTCTTCTAAATATTTACCGTAAAGGCATGGCTTTACCATCTCTCTTAAATCAAAGTCATATTCTTTTATTTTTTCACTTTTTCTTTGCCTTCTGCCTCTAAAGTGCAATCGAGCAATAAACTTGGATGGCTAGGAATTAAAATATTCATTTAGATGTGTTACGAGCTCATCATATTTCTGTGTCTCCGGCAAATTTCCACATAGTTTGTTCGCTATTTCGATTATTCTCTCGCCTGCGAAGCAAAATAATGAGGCTACTTTTACAGTATTCTCCGTAATACTATTTAGTATAAAGTAGTTTTTGATCCTCTGAACATACTGTGGCCAATCACTCAGATTTTGTACATTAAATTCGTAAATCCCAACTTGTGATATGCTCGCCATTTCTTTGTTGATTCAAATCCACTTGCTGTTTAGGCAATTATTTGCAGATTCGATCCTATGATGACCGAGCAATTTTTTAATGTAGTTCCGTTCCTGTATTGACTGCCACTTTCTTTGATTCGATTCTTGTGCCGACTGCGCCAATATGCTGTGCTATAGATACTTTCCGATTCTATTCCTGTCATTATTGCGCCAATATGCTGTGTCTTATGATCAGCAAGTAAATAAATGGACAAAGGCAGAATTGAGATGGTAAGATTATAGTTTAATACGAATAATTTTAACAATATACATTGCCTATTATAAGGCAAAATAAAATAATAAAAGGTCGTGGTGACCTGCATATAATTACCCTAGTCCTGCTTTGGACTTACAGAAACAGGAGTTTCTGACTTATAATTAAAACTCCGAACATACTCAGAACAATTAGATCAGGTTATGGGGGTTTAGCCACATATGGTGTTTTTACTTACGTTTTCACATACACACAGTATTTTCACATTTCTCACCGTATATGGTATTTTATATAGTTTTTTGACCCTATAAGGTCAGCTGGGCTTTCTATTATTATACAACTTTCTATGATTTAACAACATTGTAATTTTACACAATTGTTATTCTTAATTACTATACAGTTATTTTACATATTTATTATACATTACAGTTATTACTTTTATTCTACATTTATACAATTATTATTATTGTTTTACATATTCGTTATATTTATACAATTATTATTATTTACATATTCATTATACATTATATGTGTTTATATCTTGACCTTGAATACTGCAAAATTAATAACATGTGATTAATATATTAAAAAAATATAAAGAATTATTATTAATTATTTAAATAATAAAAATATATACATTTATGTAGCAGTTTTTTTATTAAAATTACAAGTACTTAAAATGTTAAGAGAGAGAGATAAAATATATGTGATGTGATGCACTGTGGCTTCTCCTTTATGGGAGTCAGAAATCTCTCAGCCACTATACCCAGAGAAACCTGTTAGCTACCTTCCCTTTCCATTTCTCAACCTGTTTTTCTCATATTCTCTATCCTGCTCCTTCCCATTTCCACAACATAATCTTTTGCCAAGTCTATGGTCTTTATATCTAAATCCTCCTTAACTTTTCCCAAACCCAGCATAACAACCAAGAATCCATTTTCTGTATAATCATTTGTATATATTTATCCTCCTATAAATTCATTTTTTATATCTTTTCTGCTTGTAGACATTTACATTCAATTAATAGATGCCTAATATTTTGTATGCCTTCCTTACATAACTTTCAGACTAAATCACCCATATTTTTCCATTGCTGTGTATATTCCCTTGTTGCTAGAGATCCTGTTCAAGCCTTAAACAGTAGTATTTTCATAAATTAACTCACACTCAATAATCGGTTTATTTTTATATATATTTAAACTCTTTTTGCTCTCTATACTATTTCTCGATCTCTCCAACTCCCTATTTTTTATTAATGCATCTATTCTTCTACCCTATTCCTTGCCACCATGACACTCAACAATTCTTCTATCACAATCATCCAACCTTTTGTATAAGTATACTGACATAGAGTCTTTATTCAAATCTTCTGCATACCGTACAATCTTTCTCACCCAACCTTGTTGCCTGTCACTTTACTCATAACCTAACTAAAAACTACTTTGGCTATTCTCTTATTATCCATAAATTGCAATCTGCAGAACATTTTCATTTTGCTTTTTGCATCTCTCATATAAAAACTTGATCATCCCATTACTCCTTTAATTGCCTCCTTTGCCATCGACATATCTGCATCTAATGCATGTCTTCCCACTTCTATTTGTACTTTTTCTAAGTAATCTAACACCTCTTTACTAACACATAATGCATCACTATCATAAGTTAACCCTGCTAGTGCCACAGCTTTCCATATAATTCTAGCTACATCACATTTATTATATGAAAAGTTAATTTCTTTATCAGACCCTCTTTTATTTGCTTCATTTGCCAATTTTCTCTCCCATTCATCTAAGCAATGATTACTTAAGACAATTCCCAAAGTGTTATACCTATTCACCACAATTAACTTCATATCTCCAATAAAAATTATTACTCTTCTCTTTCCCCAGCATTTATCATCATTACTTTTGATTTTCCTTTAAATTTAATCCCCATCTCTTTATCCACCCTTGCACATCTTCGGCATAACTTCCATATCTTCCCTACTTTTTATGCACAATAAGACATCAGCAAATAAAAGACATGATAATGTATATATTCCATTGCCACCTATTAATGGTATCTCTATTCCTCTTCCTAGTCTTTCTATTGATCTCTCCATTTCTCTCAAATATAACAAAAACAAAATATGTGACATAGGGCATCCTTGCCTTAGTCTCATCCCATTTTTAACTTTAACTGATTCTATATTTCCTAATCGATACCTATAGTAATTATTTTCAATCTCTTAATAAGATCCACTAAAATGCCATTCCCAAAGACACTAAACTTATCCATAATCTATTCCCATTTACTCCATCATGTGTCTTCTCTATATCTATAAAGACCATATATAACTTTCTATATGTATTCCTACTCATATCAATAAGTTGTGTAACTACAAATAAATTATCTCTTATATGCCTATCTGATCGAAAATCTCCTTGCATTTCTCCCAGTATATTATTTTCTTCCATCCACTTTGCAACCCTTCTAGCCACTATAGATGCAAAAACTTTATATAATACTAATGTTACCACTATCAGTCTATAATTATTTAATTTTCTATGATCCTTACCCTTTAAATAGTAATCTTATTCTTGTATTATTCCAGCTATCTGGAAATTCTCTCTTCTGTGCCATCTTATTAAAATATGATAAAGTTTAATTTTGTCTATTTCCTAAATTCATCACTATCTTTGCTGTCCATCCTTCTATACCTCTTGCCTTTCCACTTTTTCAATTTCTTCCCTGCCTCATTCAATTCATTTTCTGTAAACCTAATATTTCCATTACTATATGCTTTCATGTTAGTTATCACTCTGTCCTACACGCCTAACATCTTTTCTATATTTGCTACAAACTTATTTAAGATCGTCTCTAATTCTTCTCTGGAGCTATATTCTATTCCCCCATCATCTAGTAGTAATATTTTTACATTGTATTCCCTCATCATCTAGTAGTAATATTTCTTTCTCCCCTACATTCATTCTTTTAAATCAAAATATATAAAATGCTCTAACACGCACAAGCACACAAAGCTAAAAACAAATAAAGAAAAATATATATTATTTTTATTTTAATATATATATTTAATCAAATGGCTAAGCACTTTCAAGGGTCAAAGCCCTCACATTCATGGCCGTTTTGTAAAAATATAAAAAATTGATTAGGAGTGATGTAAATTTATGCAAATAAAATGATTACGCATTCCATTTCTTGGATATTTTGTAGCAAGTCTTTTCTATTTATGGCGTCGCCATCTCTAGAGATAATGTAAGCCTCTTTTATCTTACTTTTAAGATCGTGTTGCACTCTGCAAACCACCACTGGATTTCCAGGTGGATTTCCAGGTTAGCAATCGTGACCAGCTGAAGTGCGGTGCTGTGCAAAAACTGAACTATAAGCAGTGTCCACCAGTGCTTTATTGTAGGAGTGTGTTGGGATAGCCTAGTGGACAGAGAGGCCCTGGTCTCACCATAATATGATGATTTACGATATTTTTCAGGGCAGGCAATATTATAGACCACCTGAGGTGTCAGCGAGGGTGGTAGGCTGTCCTTGGTGTTATTGATTAGTTTGTTGGAGTTAGGAGGTGTGTGAAAACATAAATGGTATTTATTATTGAATATATTGTAAAAACATTTATGCACATTAGGCAGATAAGGGAGTAGAAGTCTTTGCTTGTCTATGTTAGGGGCCTGATTATTTATTTTAGAAAAAAACTTTTATTTTCCTGTCGATTAAATTCAGATTAAAACCAACTTTTATTAGGTCGTCCCTGTATGATGCTAGGTTAGCTTTTTTATCTGCCTCAAATTTACACAGGTGCATATTTCTATACAAAAATGAGGTTAAGCCAGAGAGTTTTTGGTTAGTTGGTGAATTGGAGAGGGGGTGGGAGTGTCCTCTAACATCAAGGGGTTTGCTGAGCATCTTATAATTAAGATGTGTGTTCTCGCTGAATGTGTAGGTCTAGGTATTTAACTTGTTTATGGCCATTTTCATTCTCTGTGTTAAACATAAGCCCTGTGGTGTTTTGAAGTTCAGTTTTAATTTGTAGAATAATCGGAGTGGGAGCAGCTATAAAGAGATCATCAACATATCTAGTGTAGATGGATCGCAAGTTAGATTCTTGGTATTTTGGAATTATTCGTTTTTCGAAGTAATTTAATACTATACTTGAGATGATGCCACTCATAGGCAGTCCCATCAGCCAACCATCTTTCATATGAAACCACTGGTTGTGAAAGAAGGCCATGATATTTTTATCAAGCCATGATAAAAAGTCTACAATAAAGTCAATCAGTGGCTGAGTCGAGTTGTGGTTTATAAGCTCTTCTCTTACAATATGAATAGATTTAGCCCTGCAAATGGAGCCATATAATTCTGAAACATCAATAGTAGCTAGTGTGGTGCCTGGGTTCAAAACTAGGTCTTTTATTTTTGTGACAAATTGGAATGACAAATTTATGGTATATGAACCGAATCCCAAGGCTTGAATGAGCTGTTGGTTAACCCATTTCACTGTATTGGAATAGTGGACCCCTCCAAAATCCAAAATAAGTCGCAATGGAATATTAGCCTTGTGAATTTTGGCATTGGCAAACATCCTTGGAGGAATGGATGCAGACGGGTAAAGTCTATAATATTCCGCCTTAGAGAAAGCTTTATTGCATGTGGTCTGAGAATGGAAGAAATAAGCTTATCTTTATTTAATTTGTTATTGAAGTCGGGAAGCCTTTGAAATTGTAGTTTGTTGATCTGCTGATCTTATTTAGATGTGTAGTCCTGTGTTTTCATGAGAATGAATCTATTGCCCTTATCCTCCAGCATGCATGTGACATCTGCATCTTTAAAAAATTGTCTGGTTTTTGCTACATTTGCTTGCCTGGTATGTGTGCATATATATAAAGATTTATGCTGCAAAGCATTAACTACTTGAGTAATGTATTTATCTTTATCTGGATAGTTGGCTAGACCTGCTTCCGCATCAGCAAACTCCATTTTCCATCCACCCCCAACATATCACGGGCCTCTGCATAAAACGTCACACACCTCTTGTGGGAGTGGTATATCTGTGAGGTTCATGAAGGCCGAGGCTTCGGGGTCTTGAAGGCGGACATTCTGCTGATAAGCTAAAAACGCAAGTTTTTTTATCAAATTTGCACTTAAGAAAAGTATTGAGGATATTACACTTGTGCTGTATAAACGCATTAATTGGAAAGTGGGCTAGAATTCTCTTACGTCTCTTGATTTGTTTGTATAATGCTTTGCAACATCCTTTAATGACTAAATCAAGAAGTATTTTCATTTTCTTGATAATGCTGTTGCGGTTGTAGATAGCTTGGTTGAGATTAAAGCTGCAGAATCTTGGGAAAATTTTAACTTCTCTGCATTTTATCAAGAACGCAATTCTCTGTTGGAATTTGCATACAGAGAGACAAACTTTAAGAGCTTGCTTTTCCATAATAAATCACTCACAATGTTGTTAGAAAGTGTAAAGTGTTTGCTTAATTCATCCTTTTAATATATTTCCAAAATTTTTTACACCCATTTTTTCCACTTTTATTAATATCCTCCAATAATTTACTATTTAATTTCATTCTCTCTTTATAATTATTTATTATAGCCAATTTCTTTTTTTTTTTAAATATTTTTCCCATTTAATATTAACATCTTTTCCATTTTCTTTGTTTATAATAGCATATTTATATTCTCTGTATACTTTTTTCCCTCTCTTTTACACTTTTACTAACTCTCACTTTTCTATTACTTTTATTCTTCTGAATATTCTCACCTAAAACTCTATTTGCAGTTTTTTCTACTTGACCACACCAGTCCTTATATTCATCACTAACAAACTCTTCCACGATTTCTTCTACTTTTATTTTATTTTCTTCTAACTTATTCTTGTCTCACACTTCCACCCACATATTTCACTATCCTTTGTACTTTTATTGCTATTTTCCTCTAACCATTTCTATTATAAAGAAATTATGATTACTATTACATACTCTCTCTTCATTGTCAAACACTTTAATTTTCTGTACTTTATTCATCACTTCTTTCCCTACTAATACATAATCTATTGTGTAAAATATATTACTTCTAGATCATGTTTATTGTCCCTCATAAATATTTGCTAAAATTCCCAATGCTCAAATTCACTCTCTGACAAAAATTCCTTAAAAGTTGTCCATTCTTGTTATCCACGTCATCAATTTCTTAAATATGCCCATTCATCTCCCCTATAACCTTTATTTTCTTCCCCTTTTTTTTGAAATTCTGTATATCCTTAACTAGACATTCATATATGCTACTGTTCCACTCCATTATAGTTTGACCATCTACAGTGATATACACACTATAGCCACCATCCATTTCTCGTCTTCCTAACCTTATCTCAAACCAAAATGTTCTTTACACTTAACAGTATTTAAATGTTTTTTTTTTTTATATAATTTCTATACCACCACCCTTTTTCTTTTCTATTTATACCCTGCCATTCCAAGACTTCCAGGGTAGGTTTTCTTTTTTTCTGAGATGTGTTTCCACTAATGCTAATACCTCAAGCTCTTCATTTTTAACTGCTTTGTTTAATTCCAGCCATTTTTCTGGTCTCCTACCACTTTGCACATTCAAATATCCAATTTTAACAATTTCTTTTTTTATTACCCTTTTATAAATTCTTTTGACTCTTTCTTCTCTTTTACATTTGTAAGTAACTTATTTACCATTAATTTTATAGACTGATTCCCTCTCCACATTTACATTTATATCTAAATCAGCTATCCTCTGATTATTTCTTACATCTTGTCCATTCTTTTTTTTTTTATAACACTGCAATTTAAAACCCTATCTTCTTTTATAAGTTTCCTGAAATATAATATTTTTTATAAATCAAACTCCCTAATACTTCACTTCCTTGTTTTGTGACATGCAATCCATCTTTACTATGCAACACCCTTTTACTAGTAAAAAAAATCCCACATGCTCTATGTAACATATACTTATTGTCAAATCTTGGTAATAATCTAACTATTCCTACTCTTCCTTTAATTTTATTCAAATTATTAATCAATTCTATGTACTCATTCATTATTCTCTCTGATGGCTCTGACAAATTTTTTGTCCCTACCATAACATATATATCTCTACTCCCTTGCTTCTTTACTTACCTGTAACACCCCTAATTCTAGTTCCAGGCAAACATATTCTTACATACTGGTTTCTGGTTTCTCTTGCAATTACATCTCCACATCCTCTAATTAGCAAGTCTCCTATTAATACTTTCTCATAGTTTACTTACCCTACTCATCAGTGACATTCTCTTACACCTTTTGGACTTGCTTATCTAGTTCTTCCTTATCATTTATATTCATTAATTCCTTAATCTACTCACACTTCATCTCTAATGATTTTAATTTTGCTTCTATATCCTTTACCTGTTCCTCTGTCTTACTTATTCTTTTTCTAACCATCTCCATTGCACTACTTATTTTATCATCCATATCTCTTGTCACTCCACTAAAAACATACTCTATTCTATCTTCCTCAACTACATTCTGCTCCATTTCTCCTGACTTTCTCTTTAAACTATCTACCCTTAGAAATCATTTTTCACCTCCTTTGTCACATTTTCACAATCTACATAACCATACACCTGTTACATCATTCTTAATCTTATTTAAACCTTATTACACACAGCATGCTTAATTTCCTTCTGACCATTATATGTACATTGTGGGATCCCCTATTCTATATTTAAATTTATGCTTTCTCTACTACTCTTCAAACCTCTTTATACAAAAGAAAAAATTTTTTTTATTTTTTTTAAATGGCAATTGATAAACATGTGCTTCCTAACTTTACGCCTCAAACATTATCTTCTTTTTCAAGTAAATCATTCTTTCTTAAATTGAAAAATTCTTTAGTAACAGATCTAATAAAAAACCAATTAATCTTACAGACAACTTAGATTTAAAGCCTCCTTGCAGTAAACACATACACAAAAAAAATTATTTTTTCCTTTTATGTAAAATTAGGAGCGTGCTAATAGCTCTAAACAAGCTTTTTTTTTTATTTATGATAAATGCTACTACAAGAGAAGACATTCAAATCATTTTTATCTTGGATTGTCCCCATCCCCAGACCGGTTTCGACCTATGGGTCTCTTCAGTGAGAAGTTGGGACATTAGATTTAAAAAACCAACCGGTCTGGCGATGGGGACAATCCAAGATAAAAATGATTTGAATGTCTTCTCTTGTAGTAGCATTTATCATAAATAAAAAAAAAGCTTGTTTAGAGCTATTAGCACGCTCTTAATTTTACATATTTGTAAGTGCAAGCTATATATAAGTCATGTGTCATCTGACTTATTATTATTACTATTATTTTTCCTTTTATATAAAAATGACATAATGAATCACTTTCAAAACTTTAGCAATATTATTTCTCTCTTCACCCCAATTTTCTTTTCATGTCCATTAAGCAAAAAAAATTTGTACTATCAAAATTTTTCCAGATACACAACTGCATTGGTCTGTCCTCTACATATGATGGTCTTCAAAAATAAAACATGGTAATAGTATTTTAAAATAATATAAGTTTATTTATACTTTTTTATTTATTTGTTTATTTAAAACATTATTTAAGAGTATATTAATATTAGATATATTACAAATTAGTGGCTATTTTAAAGATGGAAAACATAATTTCAAAAAACAACTATGTTTAAAAATACAGTTATAAATTATTATTTGGTTTTTATATTAAGGGTTAAAGTTTAAAATTTGTTTTATACATTGGAAAAAATGTTTATTTCAATTATAATCTTATAAAATAAAAAAGTTAAAATATAGTATGATTGATATTGATATATTATGAAATGTAATAAAATAAAATGTAAAATATTTACATATTATGTCTCAGAAAATTAAAAGTGCTTTAAGAAGTACAAAAGAGAATAATGTATTTTATTACATTATATTGAATTGAGCAATCAAAAGAAATGAAGATATTAATTCAATTTGAAATATGATTACAATTTGAAATATTATTTATGATAATAAAATATGCAAAATGAAATAATACATGGCTGTTAATGAAAACATCCACAGAAAAAGTAGTTTTTTTAAAAAAAATATTCAGTTTTATTACTGTCTAGCATGCGTTCAATATAACATGTATATCATATAGTCATATATTGCATTAGCTCAGAAAAAAAGGAAATTATTTATAGTTGAATTGCAAAATGAAGTAAAAAATAGATGTATACTTGATAGGAATGGTCAAAAAATTAAAGCAAAATACTATCTGATGAACTTGAAAACTTTATAAGAAATATAAGATCAGTTCAAGAAAATCTATCTTTATATCAAATTTCAATAAAGATAAAAAATTGTTGCTTAACCACATGATAGCAATTCATACTTGATAATTAAAAGCTAATGGTTTTATCCAAAGAATAAAGGAGGCTTTCTAAGGTCATTTAATTTTAGCTTATTTCACTAAATCCATCAAATGACTTAAACCATAGATATTTAATTTCCTTAAAAACAAGTCCAATTTGAATTTTTGTGATGTATTAAATACTTTTGAATAAATTTTTAGGATATTCAATAAAAACATAATAATAATAATAATAACCTGAAAAAGTGTATTCTCAGATGTTTTTGGATTCAATCGGGTTACAAATAAAGTTTTATGAGGATTACCAGTAACAGTTTTATTAGGCTTGTATGATGCCTAGAAATAAAAAAATAAAAAAAGATAAATTCATTTACTATGTTAAACAAATGTTAAATATTAAAAACAATTAAATCATTATAATGTGTGTGATAATATAGGTGTTATACATAAAAAAAAAAAATTATGTAACAATTAGAAATAAAAGTTTTATATACTGTATATACTAAGCACTAACTTCACTTTTATAAAAATGTTCACTTTTGTTACATAAATCAATAGTTGCAATGATCAACCTTTTTCAACTTTGAGAATAATCAAAAAAACACGTTCAAACTTCAAACAATATTCTGATTAAATGAAAAAAAAAATTTAAGACTTTTAAAAAACAATTTATTTATTAATTTTTTTTTTTTAATTTATGATAAACTTTATTAGATACAGTTACATCATTCAATAAGTGTAAAGAAAAAAAGAACAAAGAATCAATATTTATGCGATTGAAAAATTAGAGAATTTTTATTGCATAACAGCAATTTTTAAAAGGCATTATATTTGGATAGAAATATTTACAGGATTGCCTTTAATATTTGGATAAGAAATCACTTCACCTATGAAATGACAAATAAGAATTCTATAACAGTTTCAGTTTAGGAAAAACAGATCCTATTGAAATTCTTGTACCTGAATATGATAACTAATAAATATAAATATCTAATGGCCATCTCACCAGGGATTTGATTCATGCAATGCAAGTATTATATGATGTCATTTCCTTGCTATTCTACATTAGATATTCTAACATCTAATTTTATTCAGAACCAACTATGGAAATGCATTTTTCATATTTAATTATTGTTCTGATTCCATAATCCGGATGGCCTTTATTAAATGTATTTAGACTCAATATTTCTACTTAACAGTTTTGGATTTCAGGAATCACATTAATACTCTCTGCAATTTGAAATTTGAAAAATATTATATCAACTCTTTGGCTTATTCACAATTGAAAAACTTAGTCGCTTTCATATCCAAATATTCGAAATCAATTATTTGCAAATCTAATAAAAAAGAGATTATTCAGTTTGATAAAGAAAATAATTCACTTTGTGTACTTTTAAATTTGAAGATAAAAATGGTGATGAGAAAATTATAAGATTAAAAAAAAAGCAAAATTATTTCCCTTTTTTTAAAAAAAAACAAACAAAACAGAATGTGAAGGAGAAAAATCGACAATTTTATATTCTTTTTTTTTAATATCATAAGATATTTTTATTAATTTTTTATATAAATTTTAAACTTTTGTACATATCTATTTATGTTAGTAAATAAATATATACAAAGTATCATAAAATATTAATATTCATGCATTCTATAAATATATTATAGCCATTATAGAGCAATAAATACAGCATATTTGCTGCAAAAAAGTTTGTAGTTAATCAAAAAAAGACTTTTTGATTTTTCTTTAAGGCATTAACGAAACTAAGTTAAGACAAATTTCTAATGTCCAATCCATACATTTTTATCATTTGCAACTCTTATTACCATGTAATTATTCATATGGAAGACATGCATGAATAAGCTTCTCAATAACATACATTGCCATCAGGGGGGAGGTTTGCATTTTACAACTGAATTTAAAGCCAAGAACTATGGTCTTTCTTCTCAGTTGTCTGATACTTCTTACTTAAAACAGTGCTAGTTTTCTTAATGGCAGCATTGCTGTGTGCATAAATGATTATTTTAAAATAATTATCATCTTGACAGACAAATCTAAATTATAGTCTTTATTTGCAGAAGGAACTAAGAATCCACTGATTTCAAATTCAGACTTCCATTCAATGATGATGTTTTATTTAATTACATACAATACAAATCACTTTTGAGAAAAGGAAAATTACATAAACTAGAAAAAGAAATAAATGGGGCATATTGGTCTTTTTGAAGTTAGAAAAAAAAATGAAGCAATAAGGCACAAGTGAAAGAGATAAAACACCCTGTGAAAATTGATGGTATATCAGAGCAGCAAAATTAGTTATTCAACTTATTGGAAAATACCAAATGCAGATAATTCAGGTTTATGTCCTCAACAAGTTCTGATTGCAATAAATAGATTTTTATAAAGATTTACAATATGCTTCTGATCACACCAAATAATATTTTTAAAATATCAGGAAGATTTTAATGCTAAAATTAAAAAACCATTGAAAGATAAAAATGCTGCAGATAAATTTGGCTATGGCCACAGAAATTAGAGATTTTTAACTTGTGAAATTTTCATGAAAAAAAGAAGTACATTGTGAATTATTCTTTTGAGAAAAATGCTAAACAGATATAGACATGTAAACTATCCAAATAAAGATACAGCATAATTGGATCTCATTATAACTATCAATTATAATGTTCTCAGTTCAGTCTGTGATAATCTATTAGCGAGAAGATGCATATTAATGCAAAACTAGAGCCAAAAACTATTTTAAAAAACCAGTATTATGAATGCTCCAATAAACAGATTCTGAAGATGGTTCAGATTTGACTGAAATCAATAATAAGATAATAGATACTCTATTAAGAACTGCAAAAAAAGATATATGATACAATAAAGCAACAATTTACCTGTAAATTTTCTACTGAAGCAAGATATTGTGTGAAGAAAAGAAGGTACATGAAAATTTTGTTACATGATCTATTAAGAATTGAATATCTAGTTTTGTAAACCAAAAAGACTTAATAATGGTATAAAAATAAAATATGATTTTGATTGGCTAGCAGAATTACAGAAGATAATAAAAGTCTCAAAATTGTAAAACAACATTATAATATTAAAAAAAGTTATTTCAGTAATAAAAAAAGATAAAAATATTACTAGAGATTATATGAAAAATGGGAAATAGTTTTATAAAGAATTATATACTAATAAAGAATAAAAACCAAAGTACTTCCTATAGTTATTAAATTTTAAATGTCAAGCATTTTAAATGAAAAGGTGAGAAAATTAAATGTGTTAGGGAAAAAGTTATAGGAAATGATGAAATAGATAAATCATTGGCAAAACTACATACCTAATATTCAAATGATAAAATGTAGTAGAGTAAAAGAATGCATTAGTGATATTGATAATATATATATATATATCAAATATCCAAATGATAAAAACGTACCAGATGATTGGAAGAATATAATAGCGATATTGATATTTTAAAAAAGTGATAAAAAATATTAGAAATTGAAGATCTATCACCTTTCTATCAATTTTATACAAAACTTTTACTAAGATAATTGTAACTCACCTAAACAAACTAAATTCAAACTAACCAAAAGAACAAGTTGGATTTAAAAATGGTTTTAGCACTTTGGATATATCCAAGTATTGAGAGAAGTTATAGAAAGGACTAATGAATATGCATTGTTATTATACTTTGGATTTGTAGGTTTTGAAAGGCATTTAATTCTACAAGTATTTCCACAGGGACTAAAAATTTTGACCACCAAAATATAGACTCAAGATATTGTCATATTCTGAAGCATATTTTTAACAAAATGCAAAAGCAGTGATTACATTACATGATAATACTATTTTGTAATTAAAATAGAAAGCTAAGGGAGTAAAAGAAAATCATCTACATTTTGCAAATGATATGGTTGCTTGTTTGTTTTTTTTTTGCAAATAATGCTTCACAGCTTCAGGAAATGTTGTAAAAGATATCAGATGAAAGTAGGACTAAAATAATGTTTAATGAATATTTTCAAAAAAAGAAAATAAAGATTGAATATCATAAGTTAGAAAAAGTTAACAACTGTATACATATTGGTCAGATTATTAATATTGATGGAAACATAATGGATGACATTAATCATAGAAATAAAGTTGGATGGAAGATGTTTGGTAAAAATAATTTAATATTAAAAGAAAATATGTTCATGTTTTTGAAAAAAAAAATGTTTTTAATAGATATATTGACCAGTTCATACTTATGGATCTGAGATTTGGGACACTTGGGAGTAATAAGAATCGAAAGAAAAATACTTAGATGAGAGAACAAATAGATATCATTGCAATCAGTGAAAAAATTAAGAGATTGAGATGGAGCTGCACTGAAATATTGTTAGAAAAAGTGATAATAGATAATGTCTTAAACTGGATCCCAAGAGATGGTAATAGATCTAGAAAGGAACCACATAAGAAATAGATGGAAAGAAGTTTGTTAGTGTGATATGAAAAATAGAATGGATTGGAAAAAGTAGATTCTTGAAATACACTAATAATGTTTGAAAATAATGAGGAAATGATAACAATTTTTTGTCATAATCAATTAATTACTGTCACTGACATCATTCCTATAAATAGTTGACTTCTTTTCAAGAATCTGATCATCATGCTATTTTTTTTTTAAAAAAAAACTAAACAATTATGATGAATGAAGATGCCTCCAATTAAAATATTAAAAAATAATAATAAATAAAAGAAAGTGAAGTAAAATAGAATAAAACAGGATTTAAAAAAAAAAAAAAACATGGATAAAACCGTATTTATTCATTAAGCATTACTAGAAAAGGCTATTGCTTATTTTCCATTATGGCATCAGAATTAATAGTACAATTGCTAATGTTTAATATGTGTAATTTGACATTTAAAAAATTAAATTGATAAATAATAAGCTCAACAGCAATATCCAAGTATCCCACAATCCCTCTAGTTCATATTTATTTAATAATGGAGACCTCTCTGACCTCACTCTAGAACCAAAGTAAGCAGTAAGACTTCTCCAATCCATTTTTGTTCTAAGCCTTTCTTCATGCAGGTAGCATTGCATCCATCAAGGAGACA
The DNA here is from genome assembly GCA_028023455.1 of Epiperipatus broadwayi. Classification (NCBI taxonomy): domain Eukaryota; kingdom Metazoa; phylum Onychophora; class Udeonychophora; order Euonychophora; family Peripatidae; genus Epiperipatus; species Epiperipatus broadwayi. The sequence continues at coordinate 9,056,923 of JAQFVV010012420.1, forward strand.
ATTTTTACTTACATTAAAAAGTTTTAATATACAAGGAATTGTCAATGGAATTAATCTTATAATGCTAACTAATAGCTTACATGAGATAAAGAATACTCCTGCAGCAATGAAACTAATTACCTCAGGACAAACGTTTTATCTGTAGTGAAGACAAGCTTTCGCTCATCTTGAGCTTACACCTAGATTTCCAGTTTTAACTAACTTTACAATCATTATTCTGATAAAAAATGAGAGTAGCTCTTCATAATTGTTTCATTGCTTTGATAATATCATCCCACTAACTTTACATCATATTATAAATTTTAAATGATTTTATTTGAAGTCGAATTTTCCATTATGGTATTGCCTGGAACAAATTTTCCCTCATAAAAAACAATTTTTACATATCTGAAAAATATAAAGATATGCATTTAATTACAATCATCTTGAATATATATATATTAGGCAAAACTAACAATGATAGATGGAAATGTTAAAAAAAAAAACGTATCAGAGTTTATAAAAATCACCTGTATATCAATGTGACATCATAAATGTTATTGTTGGCCACTAATAGCACTGCCATTACTAATTAGCCATTGCCTTTAAATAAAATAATATCAATGTATATATGTCAAATTCTCAATCTGAAGGTAAGCTGAAAAACTAACAGAAACAATACATTAAGATATATTAAAAGAAGGCTTAACACATCCTTATAGTACTTTTAACATAATTTATTCTAGCATCTTAGCTCTACGCAGTTTAGCACAATGGTAGAAACAGACTCAGAGGTTCCAGGAACAATTCTCAAATGACTTAATATAAATAAATAAATAAAAAACTCTGCTTGGATCATTTGAACAAAACTATTAAATACACAATCTCATTAATTTGAGCACAAGTGTTAAATATACAATGTCATTCATTAGGTGTCCAAATATCACATGATCTCCCAAACAATTAACTACAATTGCTTAGTTATTGGAACAAATTTATTTTGAAAATACATCATAAAAACTTTAATCAAAAATAAATAAATTTTTTAATTGCATTGTATTCAGGGTTGAAGAAATCTCAACTTGATATTTTTCAAATTTCTCAATATAATTTTTGTTATAAAAAGCAAAAGCAAACAAAATGCACTTGTTTTAGTAGAGTTAAGTTGCAAATGCTATCAAAATTATAATGTATAAGTCATGCAAACCATTTTAGCATTAATTTTGATTTTATAGTCAACAAAACTCATTATTCTTTTTAAAGATAAATATTAAGTTACAAAAAATTAATATGAAACCATTTTTACCTGTATAGCTCTGACAATACCATGATCATGTGGTTCAACATCAGTGCCATCTATACTACCAGCTTTCAATGGATCATAAACTTTAGCAACAGGTGACCAATCAACAAGCCAATCCATTTTTCTATAAAATTAAATGATATACAAATTTAAATACATATTAAGTCTTAAAAATTTACACACCTACAAATTATATAAAATATCATTGACAAAATGGTTGTAAATTAATTTAAAATTTTATACTGAATATAAATATATTGTAACAGGATAAATGGAACAAGTATCTACAATAACTTCCAAATATAACCATTCAACAATATCTTTATACATAGATTCACTTCAATACCATTTATCATCCATCAAAATGAGTCCTGTGTATATTTACTCATTATGCTTGAATTCTCCACCTCTAAGTATATTCTAAATATCAATGCTATCTTTGAAGTTTTGAAACTAACATTGTTTTTTTTTAATTTAGTGTAAATTTACATTTTAAGCAAATAATTTTCAGTGTTTAGACTCAAAATATGCTAAAAAAATAATATTTTTTGTCCTTTTGGATAACTTATAAAATTTCTCTTTCTCTTCCTGTCTTTATAAAAATTTCCTTTTTTTTTTTTTTTATCTTCATCTATTTTGTTCTCTTTGGTCATTATTGCTATTAAGATCCCCAAATATTATTTCTAAGAACATATCGATGATTCTTATAAACCATTTTCTTTATATATTAGTATACTCGTACCTATTTCGTCATTCTCTTGAAATATTTATTCACCTTAATATTATTAGAAGGGATTTGAAGTCATTTTCAAACTTCCTAGTTATTCACTCCATCTTATATAACTGAAACACATCCGTCCACTACATGTGAAAAAGATAAATGATCTCAAATATGTATTTTGTGCTGAACCAGCATTCATCAGTTAATCCTCATCACCATCTCCCACACATATAATGGAGATCACTTATATTTTTCACGTAGTTCATGTATATCGGTTGTATAGGATGTTAAGTGGATAGCGGTAGGGAGTTTGAAAGTTTAAATTCAAATCCTTTCTAATTACATTAAGTTCAGTATAGACAATATATTTGTATTTAAATATTTCATCTTAATATTTTATATAATTTCCATTTCATCATCTTAAATCGCATGTTTTTGTTTCTTTCTATATATTACTCCTTCTACTTTAACTTGTAATTCATTTTTTATCACTTCCACTACATCATGATGATCATCTGTTAATATTTGTTCTTTAAAAATCCTCTAGTCATTTATTTCTTTTGAAGAAGTATTCTATTTATTTTTCTTTACAATACCTCACAAATTTTCTACCATCTTCATTTCAAATTCAGCTTTATCAATTTTAATTTCTAGCAATTTACTATTTTTGAACTTTTATGCAATTTCAATGTCTTTTAACTCTATTATTGCTAATACCCCATTTTCCCTATCGTCTACAATTGCATTGTAAATATAAATTTGTCAATCGTTTTAATACCTTGCAATACTGTATTAAAATTATTTTCTTTCTCATCTCTATTATCTTTTTCTGCATTAATTTTATTCTCATTCACTTTCAATTCTATTTCTTCCTTTGCTTCATTTTAAATTGGTCCACTTACAGTCTGACATTGCATTGTTTAATATCATCTATCTGTTTCACCTTACATTTTAAGTAATTCTGTACAATTTCAAACTTTTCTAATTTTATTGCTTTAATAAACTTTATTCATTTGATCTTCCAAAATCTTCTGCCCATGCTTACTTTCTAACCTATCCTATTCTTACTTTCCCTTTCTATTTGTTGCCCTTTTATCATATTCTCCATAATTTCCATTCATCTCTATTTGATATCGCTTTTTCAATATAGTTTCTATACATTCCACGGTATTCTCATGAATTTCTATTGCTTCTCTATTAATCTGGTTTTAAATTTTGTCAGATTAAAGTCCGGTTTTAAATTTTGCTTCATTTGTTCTTACCCAATACTACATTCTGGCTAACTTTCCTCTATTTTGTTTTCTAAGTATACTGGTCCCATTCTATTGTTGCTGCCCCTTCTTTATTTGTAATAACATTTCCATTATCTAGCTCATATCACATGCCTTTGGTACTGGATTTTCTACTTTTTACTACTTCTTTTTGAACTATTGGCTTTACTTTTGCATTTATTTTTTTAAAAAATGTTTTAGCATGAGAATAAAATTTACTTCTCATCAATCATTTCCCCTAAGAACTGCTTATATCTTTAAATAAGTTTGTTTTTCTCATCTCACTTTTCTTTTTCTTAAATTATAATTTTCTTATATTTTATTACTCTCCCCAACATAAATTTATCTCATGGCAAGATTTCTCACTTCATTTCAAAGTGTTAAATTTATTTTATCCTGCTCTATTTACATTTATCACATACTACTTCAATAAAGATGTACCAGATGATTGAAAGAATGCAGTATTAATATTTAAAAAAGGTGATAAAGATATGAGAAATTACAAACCTATCAGCCTTTTATCAAAATATTTACCAAGATAATTACAACTAGTCTACAGAGAACATTGGATTTCCACCAACCAAGAAAACAAGCTGGATTTAAAAGTGATTTTAGTACAGTAGATCATATCCAGATATTGAGAGAAGTTATAGAAAGGACAAATGAATATGAGTTGCTATTATGTTTTGGATTTGTAGATTATGAAAGGCATTTGATTCTATAAACATTTCTTCAGTGATTAAAGCATTGAATCGTAAAGATATAGATCCAGGATATTATCATATTTTAAAGAATATTTATAAAAATGCAACAGCAACAATTAGATTACATAATGATACTAGGAAAATCAACATGGAGAAGGGTGTAAGACCGGGCGACTTCATATCTCCAAAACTTTTTACAACAATGCTGCAAGACGTATTTTGTGGATTAAAATGGAAAGCTAAAGGAGTGAAAGTAAATAGAGATTATTTAAGTAATTTAGATTTCTGCAGATGACGTAGTTGTTTTTAAGATCAGACATTTTACGGTAATATCTCCACACTAAAACTCAATATATTTATATTAGTTGTTTTTGCAAATAATGTTTTAGAGCTGCAGGAAATGTGGCAGGAGTTATCACATGAAAGTAGGACTAAAGATAAATGTTAAAAAGATTTAAGTAATGTTTAATCGATTTGCTCAAAATATGAAAATAAAGATTATGATGAGCTAAAATAAGTTAACAGTTACAAATACCTTGGTCAGATTATTAATACAGATGGAAACATAATGGATGAAATTAATCATAGAATTAAACTTGGTTGGAGTGCTTTTGGTAGAAATAACTTGATACTAAAAGGAAATATGCCTGTGTTTGAAAAGGAAGGTTTTTAATAAATGTGTTTTACCAGCTCTTACTTATGGATCTGAGACTTGAACACTTAATAGAAGAGCAATACAGAGACTTCAGACCACTCAAAGAAGTATGGAAAGATGCATGTTGGGAATAACAAGAGATCGAAAACGCAATATATGGGTAAGAGAACAAACAGGTGTTACTGACCTCATTGAAAAAATTAAGTGGAGTTGGGCTGGACATATTGCTAGAAGAGAAGATAATAGATGGACAATTGAAATTTTAGATTGGATTCCAAGAGATTGTAAAAATTCCAGAAAAAGATTGCATATGAGATGGATGGATGAAATAAGAAAGTGTGCAGGGGTGATGTGGAGAAGAGAAGCTAAAGATCGGAGATGGATTGAACCTGGAGACTCTCATCCTGCAGTGGATTGATAATGGTTGCTGATGATAATGATGATGACTTCAATTCACAAACATTATTCTGCCTAATAGAGTTTATGCCATATTTGAAGTTCTTTAGAAAAGATTTTCTCCAGAATCTTGTGTAAACTTTTAGTGCATTATCTCAATTACATATTTTCCAACACAGCTTGGTAATATTTCATGACCATAAGTTGAATTCACTAAGAGTAATCAATTAAAACAAATAAAAACTAAATATTCCATGTCTATTAATTTTAATCAATATAAATATATAATAAACCAGAGATTAACTTCTGGTATATACATTTCACTGATAAAACCAGGTATTATCTATTTATCTCATCAAATTTTCAATTATCCTCTGGTACAAATGTAAGTATAATTAATACTACACAAGACTAACATAACTGTTAATGCAATAATTCAAGGTCAAATGCACTTACAATACATCTACAGAAATCTTATTTAATATTTCCACAAGGAATCTTTGAGAAAAAAGTCTTATCATCTCTCAACCAATACATCTAACATCCATTGGGTCATTACATTTTTCTAAATTTATTTCTTTATTAAATCTCTACACAGGGAACAGATTTATCATAATTTCACATTTCTTTTTCTCAGAATATAAGTTTCTGTTTTTGAAAATCTTCATGCCAAAAATCATTTTTATTCAACTCTAATAGTTTACCCAAATCATCATACCAACAACATAAATCTTATTTTTGTGGGTGTTTTTTTTTTTTCATGACTTTGATTTGATTGTGCCTTTTTAAAAAAAAAAAATGTAATAATTAAATATCTTACATCAGTGGATTTAATTATCAAATACGACTTTTTCCAATAAAGGAGATATTCATCAAGACCTCATGTTGAAGGGTATTTTTTAGTATTGAGATGAATAGAGCAAATACATCAAATAATTGGGTATGGATAAAGAATATCTACTTTCGTTATTCATTTTATAATAAAAAGCATAAATTATAAAACATCTAATCAGTAAATCAGATTATTCATTTATCCTAACTTGAACCATTTTTAGTTTATGAATGCTATCCAAATTAGGATATTTATCCAATGAATACCCAGGTTAAATTTCCCTATCTCTTTACAACAGCCCTTATGGATAGCACATCAGATACACAGATCATGAGATAATTTTTTGTTTATGTTAGTAATAATGAAAAGAGCACATGATAGCAACTCATTAAAATGGCTGATATTCATAAATATTTATCAAATCCAAAATAAAATAAATGAATGAGAATCACCATATAAACAATAAAAAAATTTTATTACAATATAAGTAAATAAAATATAATAGAAAATAAATAAGTAATAACACCCAAAAAAATAAAATAAATAACGTCCTAAGTTTTCCTTTGATATACCATAAATTTTTTTTAATCAAATATTTTCTTGATCTGTAATATTATTATATCTTTTTCCAAAAAATATATATATATATAGTGAAAATGATTTATTAAGAGTTGTGAATAAAATTTAAATATTACTCTAATCATACACACCTATAGGACAATAACTTAATTAAATTATGAAACAAAATCATATTAAACATGAATTCTGATTATCTGTAATGTGTATTTGCTTATTATCTGTGGCATATGTATGTTGGTTTATGTTATACCTATGAACTTGGACAAAAATTTTGAATGATCGTACTTCAAATTAATATCTTATATTAATTCTTATAAACTTATACATGATGAAGTTATCTTTTGAATATTTTATATATATTTGCTTCCATAATGCTATTTAATTTATTTTAGAAGGGAACAATCTCTGCAATGCCATGAATATACTTCTCAAGGTGGTTTTATATAATATTAAAAAAATATATTTTCTTTATATTCATCTTCTAAGTAAAATATACAATTATATACATCCATAACATTATTGTGACTATTATCTCCACTGTCATATAAATAAGATATCCATTTCTTTAAAATCATACAATAACTCTTTCTGCTTAAATTATAAACAAAACTCTGAGGTCTCAATACTCAAATATAAAATTTAATATAACATTAGAAGTACATTCTACAATGATTAATGATGTAAATAAATTAAAATGGATAAGTAACCACCTTATAAAAAAAAAAAATCTATCTAGTTTTATAAAAAAAAATGTATTGCACTCTAAAAATATTATTTTATGTATTTAAAAAAATTAATATTTATAAGTGAATTCTTCTTATATTTAACTTCATTTTAAGAAATACAAACAATACACAAATACAGTGCTACTAAATGTGTGTGCTTGCTTATATTTAATTATTTCTGTTAAAGTTTATATATATTAGCAATGCATGTATAATCAATTAAAATATCTTTTAATATTTTTTTAATGTTATTCTTAAATTGAATTATTTTCCTTTTTTAAAAATTAATAACAGTAAATAAATATGAAGTGCTATCAGAATTAGAGTAAATTTAATCTTTATTTTGAAATAAAGAAAAATAATAATGTTACAGTTTATATTTTCATTATTTTTTTATATATTAACTTTCTAACCAATGCCAGATCAAATGTTTAGAAAAATTGGACTAGGGATATTTGTACAATAACTTCAATTTGAACAAATCAATAAAATGTTTTGTTACTAGAAAGAACTAATACCAAAGAATATAATGAAAGCTGGGAAAATATGATCATTTCCATTAAAAAATTTTAATAAGCAAGATTTTAACACTTTTTACTTTTATATAGATTAACAAAAGTTAAATTTTAAACTTATATTTTGTAGGTAGGTTCATTAAATTCGTCTTGAAATTCTTAATAAAATATGACTTACTTGAAATAATACTTTACTCCAAAAGATTAAAAAATAGAAACAGTCAACTTTTATTTTTACCAACAGCTTCAGCAGTTTATTATGTATACAGGTGTTTGCTAAGAATATGTTTATTTCTAATAAATAAAGTTAATATTTAACAATGAATATTGTAAATCAAATATTATGCAAAGGAAACTTTATTAAATTGTAGTTTATCAAAAAATAAAATTAATTCATTATTATGATATACTAAATGTGATGCCTAAATTACAAACAATTCACATAGTGACAGTTACCAGCTGGGAACTTTTTCCTGTTTCGTAGAATACTTATTAATTTCGGAAATAATCTTTCAGTTATTTATCAAAAAATAATTGAAAGAAATTAAAAATGGAATACTTATGGTAGAAAACTTTAACTCTAGGAAAGCGAGATTGAATCAGATAGTAATGAAGATCCTGCATAGAAGTGATTGTTTCACTTACAGATTTAGATGCCTTGGTCAAATGCCTGATTTTTAGGAATTGCAACTTTATCTTCTAAGAAATCATTGGGATACTATTCAGATGAGCTTCAAGAAAGCATGACCTCAGAATCATATGGAGTGAGTACTGGGATGTCAATAGCTAAACTCATATTTTGACCATGCAGATTGCTTTAATGTTAATTTTTTCCCATGAAATCTAAAAAAAAAGCCTAAAAATTATTTTTTAGAAGAAAAAAAAAATCACTAAAAATTTGAATTTCTTCATAGGAAAAAAAAACTTACATATTTCGAAAAGCTAATCCACACATATAGAGTCCTTATTAATTTCATGCTAACTCAATTTGAAATTTATGACTGACGAAAATACTTCAAGGCACTGGTAGGTGATTTTAAAAGTATAAGCGATAAAGTGCATTACTTTCTTATGGCCATTTCCCCCAAGTTGTACAACTTTTTTCTTCACGTTCTTTTGGATCCAAAAGAAATGTTTCAAATGGTATCATTTCACTGATTGAAATAGTTATTGCTTTTTGCATTTTTAAACTGACTAATTAGTAAATCAATCACGAGGAAGAGAGGCTCAATTTTTTTAGATAAGCTGTTAGTTTCTCTAGCTTTTTTGAATTTGGATGATGAGGGAGAAAAAATTTTTCCCTTTCATTTTGTTCAAAGTTTCCATGAAAAGAAGATTTTATTTTCTTATTAGTTTTGAAGACAAACTTTATGCTACTTTTTTACTATCAGTCTATTATTCTTTTTGCATTTGTCATATAATGTTCTTATATTCAATAAGGCTGTTTACTTGAATAAAATAACCTTTTTTAAAAAAAAAAAATAATTAATCAGAATTTTTTTTAAAAATTATTATCATTAATAATATATATATTTTTTATACAATAAAACAAATAAATGTGTTTTTAGTGGGTGTTTTTATTTATTTGATACCCATATGGGCACTTCCAATTTTCTCATGAATAGGTTTCCTACCCATGAATAAGATAAAGATTGTAGTTTACTATTTTAAGAACTATTTATATAGAACAAAATTGAGTGAGTTAATTAACTTAAAAAAAAAAACTAATTTAATAGCTTATTACCTATTTTGTTTTTTACCATTTTTTTTTTATTATTCGCTTTCTTACTACTGTCATTTTGAGAATTTCCCATAGTATTAAAAAAAATCTAGCCATATAAAAACTATACAAGACATTTCAACTTCTAATTTCATCAGCTCCATCATAATATAAATTCATAAATTCCATAATTATGCGCATATTAATGATGTCAAAAGCTCTAACAGTTTATGAAGTAGATTTTGAATATTGAGATGCTAGAATAAACTTATTTGTAAATACAACATATTCTTTAAAAGATGCATCATATTTCAGTCACCAAATCTAAATATGAATGACTATAATCCTATGTGCATAAGTGATACTATAAATAATATAACCAATTCAATGTACAATTAAAATACACATAAATCGACCTAATGCAAATCTTTGATATCACTTAGTGTTAAAAAGATTTATAAATCGAAACAAGTACTTTAAATATATCTGCTACCAGAAACAAAATTACTGGAGGAAGATTGGAATTTATCAACGTTCTTTTTCAATCTGATTACAAATACCAATCCATTCACTTGCATACAAGTTTTCAAGCCAAATCTCTGAAGTGACTGGACTTGTTAAAATTGAATCAAACATTCTGATCCTTCTCATAGCACAGATTTCTAAAGTAGAATTTCATAAAAACAAATACCTTTGCAAAATTTCATAAAAACAAAAATCTTTGTAAATGTTGCACTCTTCTTTTTAAAAAAATGATTAAGATGTGCATCATCATAAAGGATCAATTTCAAATTTATAAGTGGTTTGTGTATCATAGAACTTCAAAGGCGAGACTTCTGGTATAGCAGCACGACTCAAAATTCTACAGAAAATCCCTAAAATGTTTGGAAAGTATAAAATTTGAAAGGAGTATCATATTAAAGAAATATTATATAGAATCACTTTTGATTTGTTATGCTGGTGATTACCCACTCCAAATTCACCAAATTTAGCACACTGTATAATCAAAACAGCATGGTTAAATCTTGAGCAAAATTTGTGATGACTATACCCCCAGAATACTTCAAACAAAATACTTCATCTAGCAGTTTAATTACTTGCCTAAAATGTAAAGTTATATCTCTACATGGCATATTACAATTTATGAATCCATCACATGCTAAAACTCTTTGTACAATAAATATCACTATATGACAGACAAATAACTCTGCTTTCAATCTTTTAGCTGAAATTACCTCTTTTCTCACTATAAAATCTATTCCACAAACTCTTATTTAATAATTATCATTAAAGTAAATTATCTTATAAACAAGAATATCATTTTCAACCACTATATTGTTGCCAAAAAAGATACTTCCAAAGTTACTGTCCCCCCCCCCTTTTTTTTTTTTTGGTATTTATTTAAGATCTTGAAACAGATACATAAAATTCATTTAAATATTTTTTATAGATGTTTTTATCCTTTTTAAAAAAACACTAATATAAAGACTGTCATTAAATAATTTCCATAAATACATCTGTTTCACAAATTCAATATTCCAAATTCTTTCTTAGAAAGCTACCTATGAGCATAACTACTTTTTATTATTTAGATGTTCAACTTTTTTTTTCTTAAGTGTCATCCAATATCACAAAGCAGAATCAAATCCACAGTTAAACATCCTACTCATCAAATAAGTATTTAAAAATAAAACCCTGTACATAAACATTAACAGATGGCCTGCACAAGTCCTCAATATCAAAGCCACAGGATTCCTTGCTTTTTATGGATCATGAATATACTACTTATTAGGTACTATTATAAGAAAATGTAACAAAATTTTATATATATATAAATCACAGAACATTCTGGTTCAAATACATTATTCAGAATTATTTGTAAATAGTCAGCAAATCATTTTAATAAACTTGCAAATATAATTTTACTTTTCATTTATCAATGCCCATTCATTTAGACTTGTAAAATAATTTTCATCTGACCTCCAACTATATATATAGTAAATAAATAAACAATTTCTGAAAAGGTTGAAGCTTATTACTAGCGGCAATCTTAGTTTACAAATTAATCAAGCCAGCTTAACGTTTTATATATATTTTTAATTAAATATTACAAATTTCAACAGCACATAAATAACTTTTATTTACTGCTTAAATATGTAACATTTAGAATTATAATCATGTTACAGAATATTCTCATTCAAATATATTTCTCAGAATTATTTATAAGCAGACTCGTAGAGAATCATTTTAATAAACTTGAAAATACAATTTTACTTTTCATCAATGCCTATTCATTCAGTTACATATGATTATAATCCTAAATGTTGCAGTAAAAGTTATTTGCAAGTTGTTGAAACTAGTAATATTTACTTTAAAATAATATATGAAAGTTAAGCTGATCTGATTAATTTGTACATTAAGATCACAGCTAATAAGTTTCAGCCTTTTAAGATATCAATGTTGATTTATTTACAGTACAAACAATTCGAGGTCAGATAATTAAGGTAATTCTTTTATCAGACTGAATGAATGGGCATTGATAAATAAAAAGTAAAATTGTATTTGCAAGTTTATTAAAATGATTTACTGTCTGCTTACAAATAATTTTGAATTACATATTTGAATGAGAATGTTCTATGATTTAAGCAGTAGTAAGTTATTTGTACTGTGGAAATTATATATGTATACACACATTGCTATTTGAAGATCACCATTTGCCAATACAGATAATTGACCTAGTATGTCCCCAAACTTTTTCTTTTTGTTAAATTAGAATGCTTATAAAAAACAACTATATCACTGAAATGTAATAAATTAAGTATTGTTTCATACATAGAAAAAATATTGAAGATTACCAATATAGTAAGCATAGTTTTATTTATTGCCTGGTGGAGCAATTAAAGCCATACCAAAAATTCTAATTGATAAATGGAATAGTTTCTGAAAATTGTTTTACAGAAAAATTAATGTATGTAATTTTGTTTTCTTTTATGAGTGTTTTCAAAAAAAAAAATGGTGGAAAAAAAAATAAGTCAATGTAAAAATTCTATGTCTACTTTTAATAAAAATATTAAGAAAATATAAATTGTAAAAAACTTATGTAGTTTTAAGAAGAAAAAAATAGCAGAATACAAAGTTGTATATCTTTCTTTTTTATAAGAATTTAGCTTAATGTAATACAAACGTATCGAAAATGAAATCAAAAAAGTAATAAAGTTTTTTTTTTTAAATTGAAACCACAAATATATAACAAATTTTTTTGATTTTATTGGCAATAAATAGTATGAATATTTTGAAAGAAGGGTAGAAAGAGTAGATTTCTACCATTTTGCTGAGAAATTTTCTATAATCTGAAATTCAGATGAGACTGTAACAGTTCTGGCGATGTATTTCTCCCAATTTCAAAATATTGGCTTCAGCCATTTGATTGCCTGCATGTGAGCTCTTCATGCAGTTGGTCGTAGAATGTTGGAATAATACATAGGCCAGATATTTTTCAGAATGGATGACTGAACCAAGCACACATTATCTCCATTGACAATGGGAATCAGTCGAGATGCCTCAGCTCGGTTCACCCTTACAAGTAGCAGACTTTCTTTTCAAACTTAACTTCCAAGATCTGTTTATCCAATCAGTGCTTTCAGATCATGAGGGTTTTTTTTATTTTTTCCCCTAACAGATCAATACCACTTTCTGTGGAAAGTCTGACTGCATTGCATTCACTTTTTCTCTTTAATAGCAAAATAAAAAATATCTTACTATTAATGTATTTATTTTCATATTATTTTATAAATCCAATAACATTCAATACATTGTATTATTGCAAAAGTACCCATCAAATTTGACATTGATACATTTTGTGAAATTATAGAAAAATGTTTCAACAAGCTTCGTCAGTTTTATCAAATAAATAAACACAGAACGCATACTATACTAGTACCCAGTTGTATCGATAAGGATGCTCAGAACTGACAATGTCAAGATAATTTCAATATTTTCTCCATAAATGAAGCAATATTACTATTACTTTTAATTTATTAAATGTTTATAAATATTTTAAATACTCTGTTTTAATTCTTTGATCCTTTCATCAATCTAATTTATCTGCTGCCATTGTGCAGTCATTCTTTTCTAATTTCCAACTAGCCTACATTAATCTACTAGATAAAATAATCCATATTAAAAAAATAGAAATAAAATAAGTTGTAGATATATCTTCACCATCATCAAAAACTATAGACTCAGCATCCATAGATGTATGACAACTTCTTTTCCAACTCTTTATAGTTCTATTCCTTGATCCACATTACTCTTTAATGCCATCTCTTCCATTTTCTATTGGTTCTTCCTTTTTTACTTGGGCTCTATGTAATACCAAAAATTACAGCTTTTAATTTCAGATCATTGTTTATTCTACAGAAATAGCCAAACAATGGTAACTACCATTCTATAACTGATAAACTTTCTACTGCAAAAATGATCAACTCTTTCCATATATAAGCTTTGTCAGAATTTATTTTGGTAGATGAACTGCATGCCTAAAATCATACACTGTATTATAAAAAAAAATGAATGTATTGAAATCACATAGACACTCATATATGGAAGATTACTTGAAGAATAACAAGTATAAGAATTCTTTTTAAACAATAAAAAAATGGTTTGGATTATATTCTAACAATATCAAATATCTATTATTCAAAATGTATAATAATTTTAAATATGTAAGGTGGCCAATACATTATAACTTGCCTTCATATATTATCAAAGATAAATGATTTATAAAATTAAATTATATCATTTGATCTATTTCATTTTTCAAAATAGTTTAGTAATGTATAGTCAATGCATAAATATTAAACACTGTCTTAAATTCATTTCTAATGTTGAGAATTTTTGAATAAAATGTTTAACGGTCTCTTAATTCACTCCCAGAAAGTGAATACCAGAAATAAAACTTTGATTCCCATGTCTCAAAGGAATTTATTATTCATTAACCTTAATATTATAATGCATCAGAAATATTCTAATGAACAAATTATCATCTCATTGTGATAAACAGAATTATATTTAATTTTTTTAAGTAAAAAAAGAATATGTATTAATTATTCCTTTGTATAATTTTACTATAAAAAAAAATAAATATATAAATTCCCCAAGTCAGAGAAAAGATTAAACCTGTTATGAGAAAAAAAGTTCAGTTGCAATAGATAGTAAATAAATTCATCATATAATGATTAAACAAAATAACGAAAACACCTGTGATTTGTTTATTAATATAATGTAAGGCCAATATTTACATCAAAAATCACTTATTCTACGTGGAATAGAATTATATGACACTTGAACATCTTGATGAACAGTAAACCATTCCTAATGGAGAAATCCTTAAGTTCTCAGAGAAATGGTGAAAGAAATATTTCTCTTTCAAAAATAGTCATAGGAGCTCAATAACATTTAAATAATAGACCATGTGAAATGTTTAAAATTTCTCTCAAATCAATATGGGAGATAAGCTGTATGAATTGGAACACTGTCATCTTGAAAAACGAGTTATTTGGAAACAATGTTCATAACATAGAATTAGCTAGTCAAACTATTCAAATAGTATGCAGCTGCAATGCATAACACATAATAATAAACTAAATCAAAAAATACCACAAGACAGCTCAAACTGATACTCTTAATAATAATAATAATAAAAAAAGAGCAAAAATAGAAGTGATGTAATTATATTAAATTAGGCAATAAAGAAATAATAAAGACATTGAATCATTATTACCATTAATTTTTGTAGATTAGAAAGGCAGTTTGATTACTAATGCCTTTTTTTTTTGATTGCCAGTCATAAACCATTTCAGTGGTTAAAATAAACAAAAATTAATCCAATCAGTTCAGTCTTAAACGTTCTGTTTGCGGAGTTTATGGCAAATTGTTTAGGTAAATGAGTATTCACTTATGTGTTAATCTTTGTAATAATGTTTTTTTTTTTCTGTTGGCTACAGTCCTTCATAAATTTCCTTAATCTTTCTCAATAAGCCAGGATTTCTGACTATAGTTGATTTGTTCTTCCATCTTTAGGGAATGCAATCTTTATTCTTAATATTTGATTTTGAAACATTAAAGTTCAAAAGTTGTTGACACTGATCATTAATTAATCAAGTATTAACAATGTCTCGTAAATTTGAGCAATTCTTATATTTTTCTTCTCAATGTTTATGAGCAGATAATAACTTCTTGCTATATAAGCCTTATAATTTCCTTTAAATTCTATCTATAAAAAAAAAATTATATTGAAAATATTTTTTAATTACATAATCAAAAATATAATGCTAATAAGACAAATCTTCCTGTTATTTTGTATAATCTCTATACATAATCGTTTATATACCTATTTGCAAAAAAAAAAAAATGTGAAAGCATATTTTATATAAAAGTAATTTACAATTACTGAAATAATTACATGATTAATTTTACATTTTCTAACTCCTTTCTGTCAAAAAAATAGTTATGTAAATAAAGCAAGTATTTATAGAGCAATTTAAAGAATCAGTCTTTCCTTACCTTAATGACAAGGCTCTATTTCTTCATATACTTGCACGACTTGTAGATTATTACAGTTCAAGCAAAACTTGGTGTATATTAAATATTTGACAACATACAATTAAGTCCAAAACAGATTTTTATTTACAAAAAAATATTTAATAATTTTGGAGTTATTTGTATTTTGATTCAATCAAATGAACCATTTCTAAAACAAATTTCCTAACAGCAGAAAACACCTTTAAAATAAATGAATTAAAATGACTTAAAGATCCAATATTATACGGATCAAAAGTAAAAACAATATATTAGTCCATATAATTTTGTGATATAATAGAAAACACATTATGTTTATCCTATTTTTCTTTTTTTGTATATTGATAGTCCATACAATTAAACATGTTCCCTAATAAAGAATTTGGCAACTATAAGTTACTCTTTGATGGACATTGTTTATCCTATTTTTGTATATTCGTAGTCTATACAATTAAACATGTTCCCTAATAAAGAATTTAGCAGCTATAAATTACTCTTTGATGGATTATCTTTATTACCTGAAATTTTCTAATTTATTACAGGACTCAAAAGAAATCATACTTTCATTTCTCATTGGGAACAGCAATTTATCAGAAAGCCTTTTTTTAAAAAAAAAAAATGAATAATTAAATTTTGAGGTTAAAAACAGAATTTTTTTACCTTCAATTTTTTTTTTTAATTTTATAACCAGTAGATAAAACATTAAATTATTTAAAAATCTTATCTGTAATTACAAAAAGTATTCAAGTATCAAATTGATAATCATTTTAGAAAGTATATAATTTTAAAACAATAAAGTACAATTAGTAATTTTAATCACAATGCTGTAATATATCAATTAAGATTGAAAATTTCTGGAAAAGTTTAAGCCAAAACAATATAATTAATATATATTAACAAATTTTGTTATTTCTCAACAAAAACAAATTTTTGAAATATGCAAGTTGAGAAGACCGAACAAGTAATATTTTGATTTAAAATAAAAACTTTCGGCAATTTGTTGCCAAACATTTACAACGAATTCTCTGCTGAAAAGAAATATTTTCTTTAAGACCATTGGGAGATGCCTGAAGAGAGGATCTGTTGATTCCTGGATTTGAAAAAGACATATTTTTCCCGGGTGACAATGTTGGGCTTTTATTTTGACCAGTTGTATCACCTGTCATCATATAGTCAAAAGTTAGCTCCTCGCCTATTTTAATATCTTTAGTAGAAAAGAAGGCTATTCTAGGAAGACTCGGATCTAATGTATTGATCCATACTCCATAAACAACAAGATTTGGCTCACATGAGTGATTCATAAAATGAGACACATTACCATAGTATGCAGCATCAACAGTAAAAGGACAATCTCCATCATTGTAATCAAGATCAAAAAGATATGTTCTTCCTTCTGCATCATATTTCTTGCCTCTTCTTTCTGCTTCTTCACTGGTAATTACCTCGCCAACATATTCCATTACAAAAGAATCTTTTTTAATCTTTTCTAATGCTTTTACACCCCAACCACAACCATTATTGGTTCTGAAAATTGACAATTTAAATTTGCGACCAAATTGAACAACTCTATTAATACAATTAGAATCACAACTGCATCTATTATTACACTCATAAATTGGTGAACCCTGAGGTATTTTTACTCTTCGCCATCTATTATATGCAAACTGACTACCAGATTGATGACCACAACATTTTTTTTTACTAATTGAACAGTCATCACATTCGCAACCAATTAAAGGATCATCGGGTATATTTATGCCATCAGCTGCTTTATATTCATTTATATAATGAAAATTTTGAGGTGGTCCTTCCATATCAACATCATTTTCCACTACAATAGGAGCAGGATCATTACAAAGTCTATTAATTTCAGCTTCCCATACCCTTAGTGCTCGTTGAATTTCACGCTTTTTGTCTAATAATTCTGGTGAAAGTAAAGGTAAATCTTTAATATATTTTGTTATGGTAGAGCGATCACTGATATTAAAAAATTTTCCATTAAAATGTAATTTCGAAAAAGGCGTCAATTCTGAATATGAACTAATTAAACTAAATTTTGAAATAGGTTCCTCTTTAGATATACTGGTTAAATCTGCATGGTTTTTAACTTCATTTTTAAACTTTTTAATTAAGGCCTTACAATTCAAATTTCCTCTAGGCTCCCAAGAATTATATTCTTCACCCCAACCACGCCATTTGATCAGAAAAAACTCTTCACCCATAAGGCAAACACGATCAACAATCCTTTCTACTTCGTATTCATTTTGTTTTCTTTTTTTAGAAAATATATCCTTTTTCTGGTGTGACATATCAAATGTAATCTTTTTCTTAGGTATATCCTTAGAAAATAATAAATGTCTTTTGGCGCATTCTTCTTGTAAACTATTCAAATTATACAAACACTTGACTTGGCATTTTCGATTAACTTTTTTAGGGCTTATATCCAACACAGCACATTCATCCATTTTAAATTATAAACACAATAGATGTGCATTAAAAATAATAATAATAACAATAAAAACACTGTAATGATTAATTCATCAAATTGTTGGTTTTAGTAAGTTTGACTTACAAAAATACCAAATCGCAATAAGGCGCGATAATTCTAAAACTACTGATTACAAAAAAAAGCTGATGTACTAGAAAATTTAAAGATTGTTTTCGTACTTACATTTTCTTCAATTTTTATCTTTTATTTATTAATAATTTTCAAATAAAAATATATTAAAATTATTTATAAAATTATTTTTGAAAAATAAAAAATAAAAAAAAACATTGTAATCATCAATAATCTTCACGGCCTATAAAAACAAGGGTGTTTTTAATATGAAGCCTCGTTTTAAAATCGTCAGGGTCGTTGCTTTAATTGTAGTTTATACGTGATCAATAACAAAAGCAAACCAATACTTAAAAGTTACTAATAACAAAACAGACTGTTTAATATCTAACAATCTCTTTTGTTGATGACGAAAATTTGACACTCATGAATATTTTTAAATGATCGGTTGATAAGTAAAAATATGCAACGGTCGCTTAGAATTTTAGAATTATATAGCGGTATAGGTGGGATGCACTTGGCTTTAATAGGTTATTATTTTAACTATTATTTATATTAAGATCTTTTTTTATTTTAAAAATTTATAATTTAAGAATCAATTGCAAGGCTGCTTAGCGAGTTTTGGCATACTATTAAGCAAATATATCTAGCGGAAACGTAGAATCCTGTTGCCTTTAATGCTAATTTGTCACTGATATGGAATCTAAAAATAGATATTAATTGTCATCATAGGCATAAATATTAAGAAGTGGAGTGCAGCCGCCTATTAAAAATTTATTTATAATTTTCGGTAGTCCTTTTTTTCTAATATTAAAAAAATTATTAGAAGTTACCTACTTTTTGTTCGCTAACTCCATGCCACCTACTGAAAGCTTTAGTAAGTAATAACAAATGTCAGATGATTAGTGCTTAATCAGTGAGGAGCTTTGTATCTTGGAACAATATATCTATAACTGCAATATGTAAGCTGAAGTTGTGATATTAAAAGTTGATAATAAAATACAATGTGTATAAACTTTAGTCAGAAATAGATTTTAGAATATAGACATAATTTATTTGTATTTACATTAGTGGTATTTTCTTATGAAAAACAAATCAAAATGTCCAAAAATTTTTAATTTATCATCTGATTATAGCATTTCACTATGCTGTAAAATCTATTGGTTTCTTGTCTTTATATAATACTATTAATAGTGAATATGTTTATATCTTCAGGGTTCTTGACCAAAACAGGCAAAACTCTCCATACAGTAGTGCCACTCAGTGCAAGCCAGATTACTGTTATTGGATTAAGTCTTTCTCTTAATTTTGTTATTAATATCACTTGATAATTCATAACTTTATTAAATGATTAAAATCTTGCAAATATAACCAAAGGTGATGTCATTCATTTGAAACATAGTATCTCACATTAAATAATAACTCCTAATTTCTTGTATATATTTGTATATATTGTTAATCTATATTTCACATTAATGACAGAATGATGACCAGACCCTCCCTCTCCCTTTTATTAAATAAATTACATCTTTTCCATCATTTGAGAATGCATATAGTGACAAATTCATGTATTATTACTATTATGTGGTTTGGAGTCAAAAGTATTTCAATTGTTTTTATTAATACAATTATGTTTCATTAATTATTTTGTTAATACTATTTTTAAACGCTTTAAGATTTGAATGTCAATGTGTACCAAAGGAATTATCTCTATTTAATATTAGTGCAACTGCCCTTAATGAAACTCGCTACCTTTTTTTGAAAGAGTAAATCATTAAGTAAATAGAAATTACATGTGTTGGATTATTTATGAGGTTTTACTTGATATCTTAGATTTTTAGAATTTATAAGTATATCAGTAAAAAGCCAATTATAATAAATTTATTTGATGCAATAGTACTTATGTGTATTGTTTCAGTTCTTACACTTCACTGTTCAATTCAGAAAAAGAAAGCTTTTATTCTTTGTTGCTCAGTGTTATTCATCAGTTTCAATAAGTTTTTTTTTTTTCCTTTTAGGACACTAATACACATGGTGCAAAGTTATTGAAAATAATGGCATTGCTCTGAACTTAAATGGTCTGTTATTATGGAATTTTTGCACAACATATTGATTGTTATAAATACTTCATTTATAGCAACAACAAAAAAAAACCCTGCTATAAAGGAACTTGACTGCATTCATATTCCAAACAATGATAAATGGATTATGTTATAGATAGGAATTGAAATATAAAAGAAATTAATATTACATGAGCATGTATAAATACAGATTATTGGACAAATTGTACATAATTATTTATCAAAGTTAAAAGAAGCATTAAAATTTAGTTGCATTAAATAACTCGTCCTATCCTAAACATATTGGTAAGCCATTTTATGTTCACTCTTTATAAGTAATTATTACATTGAATTTCACAGTTGTTTAACAGTACAATTGTCAATTTAGATTTTCAAGTATTTCATGTTACTGAAGCATGGAATTCTTTTAAGGGGCATACTATGGATATGAGTAAAAGAAAAACCTTATTTCTCTGATGATTGTATTATTAGTGATTTCATTAAATGAATTATGTAGCATTCTCTGCTTAATGATATAATAAGATGAATCAAATTACATAAGCAATATAGGAATTTAAGGGCATGGAATCAGTGATTTAAAAATAATTGTTGGATTAAAACTACACAGATGATATTTGCTGATTGTAATCATTTAAATTTTTTTTTTTTTTTAGTGATTGAAAATAATATAAAAACCTGAAAAATGAAATTTAATTAAATCTGAGAATGGGAGTTTCTATATAGTGATAACATTTTGAACAGATGATGGAAATATTTTGAACATTTCAACAATAATATAAAAAAATTAGATGACTTTAATGATAAATTCATTCTATGGATTTATTAATAATACGCTGATGCGTTGCGGTGAAACTTTTTTATGCAATAATTTGTAGGCTTTTATATATATATATTCTAATTTGCAGACTTAGCGCTTTCAGAGCCCTTGTTGCTCCATATTCATAGTCTTTTCAGATTATTAGTTATATGCAAATTGCCTCCTATACCATCCATTTTTTGGAAATGGCGAAACAAGTATCTTTTCTATTTATTGATTTGGCATCGCTGGTGATGAAACAAGCTTTCTTAATTTTCCTCTTGATATCGTTTCTTTCCATGCATAAAATGTCAGCCTTGGAGGACTCAAATCTATAGTTGAGATCTTGCTGATGGTCAGAAAATACAGAGCTGCCTTCTTTTTTGGTTATTGCTCTTCTATATACGTATTTGTGCTGAGCCAATCTATTGCCCACTGTGGCACGAGTTTCTCCATAATAAACCGAATCACACCCCATTTGAGGGCACACAATTCTATACACCACCTGGGGGGTACTTCAATGTTTCTTTTATCTTTAGTATTATTAATAAGTCTATTGTTGTTTGGTGGAGTTCTAAATCCCAGTTTAAATTCTTTCTGTAAAATTTTACTGAAATTTTTTGCCACTACAGGTATATATGGTACGGTCAGATGTTGTCTGTCTTCTTTCATATTCTGTTGAAGTCTTTTATAAAAGCTTTCAATCCTATTGGCTATTGTTCTGTGATTAAAACCCACACTTATTAAATCCCAGATGTAGCTAGTGATGTTTTTCTTGTCCGACTCTAACTTACATAGATGGTGATTATGAAATAAGAAGGCAGATAGCCCTGCGAGTTTGTGTGATTTAGGGGATTTTGAGAGTGGATGGAGATAACCTCTAATACACAAGGGTTTGATTATCATGGAATAGTTGAGTGCAGCATTCTTGGACAACTTAATGAAGTTAGAATATCTGCAATATTAAAAAACAAGCTGCAGATAAAAAAATTTGGAAAAGTTTTAAAATATGGTGATTTTTTAGTCAAAACTATTGTAATTTTTTGACAATTAATGGATTCATAGTTATATTATCTGATATTTCTATTGATTCCAGTTTATTTAAAAAAAAGAGAGAAAATTTAAAAAACTGCACTAACTGTTATGAAATATGTCAGTATTTCCAGGGATTTTATTGCATAAGTTGTTTCCAGTCATTAATTAAATAAATACCAAAGTAAATGTAAAAAAAAATATCATTAACAAAAGTGTGCACGATTTATACAATATTTTTATTGATTGTTTAACACACTTATGCTTGAAATTAGTTGATTGTCCACTGAAGTTTATTCATTTCATACAATTACATGATAATTTGAAAGAGGAAAAGTTATTATTGGTGATAGAAAATCTGAGGCATTTAAAATGAAAACTGGTGTGAAATGGTTTCCTTGTAATGTAAATTAGTAGCGTCTGAGCAGGTCATGTGTCCAGAGATCTTAAGCAAAGTTAAATATTTTTTCCTATGAAATCATAAAAAAACTATCTATTCCTTCTTTCGCTATTAATTTTTTTCAGTCATCAAGTTATACTGCTTAGCACTGACCAATTTTTTTGTTCTATTCCATTTTAAATAAAAGCTGTTTCATTAAGTTCTATAACCTATTCTCATATTCTCCTTTTTTTTTTTTTTTTATAAAGGTGTAATTTAAAAATATGTCTTTCAGTTCCTTCATCTTTATATTCCTGCTTTTTATGTAAGGTATCTTGATATTCTTTCAATATTTCAAATATAAATGTTCAGTAGCTCCCAACTCCACATAAACTATATTTACACTGCAAAATTTTAATCTATATTCAACTCTTTTTACCCAAAGCTCCTGTCTTTGTACGATAATGTTCTTTTACTCTAAGTATATATTTTTTTATATGCTGTATATTTTTTATTTCCTATAACTGTGTGGTTTTTTTCTCTAACCAATTGTAACTATTCTCTTTTTGTTTCAGTTATGAATCTGTAATATGTAGTTTAGACATTCCATTTTTTGCACAAATGCAAAGAAAATAAATTTTCTATTTAATAACTTGATCTATTCTAATACCTTTCTAATTCAGTTTATTTATTGACCTAATTAAATCATTTCATTAATCTATTTTTATATGTGTAGCCTTCCAAACACTTTTTCAATTTTTTTAATTAAAAAAGAAATAACTTCATTTCTACTTAAATAATTGTATTTGCAGTCCACAATTTTTTACCCAATACATATCTATTTCTTTTTGATTTTTATCCCATACCATTAATATCTTAAATTTTTTCTCATTGAATTTAATTTTCATATTTCTTCCTATGCACTGTACTTTTTTCTTAATAACAACTATTTAAATTTTATACTATTTGCAATGCTACATTAATTGTAAAAAAAATTCTGACATATAATATATTCTGCTTTTTATTATGAGAATCCCCATACTTATCCCCAATTTTTCTAACTCCAGTTCCAATTCTTTCAGAAACAAAAATAGTAAATTCTAGATAATTTCGCTGACGTCATTCATTCAGACATTATAAACAGTAATTTAAAGTGAGTGGTCTATCCTCACGCTTTCATTTCCAGTACTTAAGATTTGCCCATATATAAGCATCTGGGTTGGAAAGAATAAGTGGATTCATTTTATTCTTTCATAAATACTATATCTTGTGTTGGGAATGAAAGTATTCATTTATTATTAACACTCGTAAAAAGTGCATGCACAATAGCTTGAGAAGACTGATCTTTAATGTAAAAACTTATCTTTGTAAATACCTTCAATCATTCTTGGCAAATGTGAACCTATTATATAATGAAGAATCTATTCCTAATTATCATATTATAAGCTTTTATATCTAAAAATTATAAGTTACAGAGGATGCATAAATAGATATACATTTTAAATAATAAATAAATATAATAATAATAGGTGTATAATTTAATTAACATTTTATTGAATAACATGCTCAAATTGGCAGCTCTCAAATTTTACACATTACTGAAATTAGTTTTTACACTAGCACATTTTCGCATAAAGTTCTTTATTGATATTCATTTTTTAGCATGCTTTTTTTATGAGTTGTATCATATTACTGCATGGTTTTCTTCAATATACCGTCTCTTTTATAACAATCCTTTAAAAAAAAGTTCATCGGGATAAAGTTTAGTGGTCAAGATGGCCGTTTAACTGGGCCTCATCTATCCACCTATTGAGTAGTTTTTCACCAAGAAAATTATGTTTCATTAAAATCTAGTGGGGAAGGGCTCCATTTTCATGCTCCAACTGCAATTGTAGTATGATTTTCTTGGAGCAAGTTTGAGGTAATTGTATTTTAAAAGATAAATCCATTTATATGAAAGGGCCATACAAACTGTAACTCTAGGTTGATTCAACTGATTTTCAATTGTTGCATGGAGTTTCTGCTGAGTAATTGATACAGTTATACTATTAACAGCACGTTAAAGTTTGAAGTTGGCTACCTCAGACCAAGTTATTTTTCTAATATCTCTTTCAAAATTACTTAGAATTGTAATATCAATCTGGATCATCTAATAATGCAAAAGTTAATTTTGGCCAATATTTTTTTCAACCCTAATCTTGCATTAGATAACCCAAAGATCTATGGGGGAAAAATGACCAGTTCTTTAGAAGCTGTTTTGATTTTTTTGAGCTTTGAGTAAATGTCAATGACAGTCATATTTCATTTTCATCAGTAGTAATAGTCACTCGTTGATTAATATTTTGATGTATTATATTCTGACAAATTTGTCACATATTTGGTTTATGATTAGCTAATTAGTAGAATTATTGCAAATTCATTCTATTTCTCTGAATCTTTTTAGCATTTTTTGTTTCCAATATTGTTTGATTATCTATTTTCATAGTTCATCTGTTAAATTATTAGCCATACTTATCTGAAAAAACAATAATAGAAACTATATAGGTAAATGTTTTATGAACTAGGGAAATTATTGTTAATAACCTAATGTGTTTTTCCTTTGTATAATCACCTAATTCTTACAACTTAATTTATTTAGTATTACATAAATGTATTAACAGCTTTCTCCTTAACCAAATTGCATACTTCTGCCATTCATTCTTCTTTTGCCATTTTTTTAAATCTACCTATTCAATTCAGAATTATCACTCAACTTTTTAATGAAATTCTCTAATGAGTAATATTAACTTGCCAATTTCCTATCACCCATCATTTAGTATTTTCTTTTAGTTTTTATGTATTCTCTTTCTTAGCATTTATTTTCTTATTCTCCTCTTAATATATTCCAAACTTTTTTTACAAGTTTTTCTTTCTATATTGATAATTTCTTCAATAACTTATTAAATTAACCTATTTTCATCTTATGTTCTTTTTAAAATATATGTGTATTATTATCTCCTCATTTCCTATTTTTAATAGTCTGTTTATATCTTTTTACGTCTTCTTTTTCTTTCATTTACATTTTCTAACAGATGTTTACTCTATTTTTTTCCATTTAATCTTTTTAATCCTAAATAAACATTTGCAATCTTCACTATATCTGTTCACTCTTCGTAAATTATAAATTTACCTTCTTTCATATTTCTTTTCAAAATATTAATGAGCTTTCTCAATTTAGACTCCTAACCATTCATCTCTGTTAATTTTTTAGCTACTTCTAATTATATCAACATAAGTTTATGATATTTTTTATCTTTTTTCCTACATTAAACATTAATTCTTTTCATATCTCCTAGTTCCTCTATCTATAATCCTTAATCAACAGTGAACTTTAAATTCTGTCATGATCATTTAAATTGCCCATCATATACTTTATTCAGATTTTAATTTTTATTCAAGTGCTCATACATTTTTTCTAATAATGTCTCTTCATATTATCTATTCCATCAATTTCATTAACATATCACATTCAATATTTTGCAATTATTTTTTCTAAATTCACCTCTGTTTCTAAGTAAATATTCACAAAAAATTTTATTGCACTTTTTACAATCTTATTTCCAGTAGCTAAATAAATTATTTTATACATCCAGTTCTCTCTATCCAATACTATTATAATCGTCTTACTTTCCTTCTATTTTCTACCTAAAATATCTTCCTAATAATCCTCATACTACGTATTATCATCACATCGATTTATGCCCTTTATATTTCTGAAAATACTGAAAATGTTCATCTCTCAAATGTGTCACTATTACTGCTAATAGATCTAATTTTTTTTCTATAAATCTCCAATTCTCTCCATTTATTCATATTTCTATATCTCTGTATATTTATGAATCCATTTTTTAAATTTATGCTTTAATCTTTTATATATATTTTTCTTGTAATTAATCTCAAAAATCATTTGTAAAAAAAATGTTTTTGCTTACATTATCCATCACTATGCTTGTCAATATTTTTCTCTGTGTTATTATTTTCCCTAACTATAAGCATGACTTTTCATATCTATCATTAACATTACATCTTTGTCCATACATATATATATATTCCATCCTTTTAATCAGTTTAATGGATAAT
This sequence comes from Epiperipatus broadwayi, assembly GCA_028023455.1. Taxonomy (NCBI): domain Eukaryota; kingdom Metazoa; phylum Onychophora; class Udeonychophora; order Euonychophora; family Peripatidae; genus Epiperipatus; species Epiperipatus broadwayi. The sequence goes on from JAQFVV010012420.1 coordinate 9,083,866, forward strand.
AAAAATTATATTAAAATTTTATTCTTTCCTCCTAATAAGTGTAACGTATTTTTAAATAAATCCTTATTTCTTATAAACATATCCATAAAATTCATTTTAATCTCAAATTAATTCCTCAAATTTTGTTTAAATTTATCTTCTCAAATTTGGTAAATATTTCACCACTTCCTATTTGTTTTCTTCAAACACATCAATTTACATCTTCTCCTCACCAATATTATGAAGTACTATTTTTATTATTTTATCCATAATTAATAATTTCTAAAATATGGTCATATGATAAACAAATATTTTTTTCTTGCTATTGCATTACCATATCTGCGAATCATTGTGTCACTTAGTAATAAATTTTCCTTGCTTTTAATTCCCACATACCATACTCTTCATATCTTGGTCAATTTGTTTCCTAGTGGTATATCTTTAAATTCATCATTTCCAAAATTATTTTTTGCACTATCATTAATTCCATTCAGTGAAAATGATTGCACTTCATCAAATTCATTAACATCATCAATTAAAGAAAACTTAATATATAGTATCAGATAAAGAAAACTCATTCAAGAGTAAGGAATTGATAATGCTAATTCCAAACATGCCATAATTTGAATATGCAAAATTTTGTATAATATAGAGTAATAACATTTGTTTTTAGAATATAAATAGATATGGCCATTTCAAGTATGGTGCCTATATATGCCTCATCAGATAATCTTTGGAAAGAAAGATCAAAATATAGTTTTTAAATGAACAATGAAAATCATTTACATTACTATAATCTTTAATAAGCATTTATTTTATATAGCGTATGTTTACAATTGTATACATTCAAATATCAGCCTTTTAAGAAATTGTGCATACGCTTTACGAATGTTAGTACTTATATTCATTTATTATTAACATTCACAAAGCGTATGCACAATTAGCTTAAAAGGCTGATATTTGAATGTATAATCTTTAATGTGAAATTCCAAAACATTATTTCTTTTACAAATTTTATTATCAGTTCACTTTTCTACTCTTGCCAAGAAATGTTTATTTCTAAGCATATCATCTGGCCATTCAACATGTGCAATTCAAGATGTTTTCAAATAATTATATGACATAATTTTGTGATGAAAACTGTAATAAGATAAATTGCCCTTTTTTTTTTTTTTTAGAATATGAATTCAATAGAATTATCTTTCTTTTTTTTTTCCACTACACTATTCTCATCTGATAAAAGCTTTATTTATAAACTTTTTCAAAAAATAATGAAAACGCAGAATGATCTGCTGAAGGAATTGCCCACAGCAAACTTATGTTAAATAAAGTCTTGAATATTATCAAATCCCTTGTTCAATGAAATAGCCATATAGTCAAGGTCTGATATGTTGAGAAAATGGAAGAAGTGTTCAGTGTTATAATTTTAAGTTTTCTATAATAGAAATTATATTGAATGATTCAGTTTTTAATTTGAATTTAATTAAACAAAAACAAAAGCTTCACCTTTTTTGACATGTAATTTTGCACTGAGTTATTATTATTTATTTTTTTGCCATACACAACAGATTTATAGAATATTTAAATGTTTTGGATACCATGTACAAAAACTATAATCCAACAATTAACATTCAAAAACTCATCACTTTGAGAATATAATTTAGTGCAAACTCCAATGTGTTAGTGTTAATTTAAAAGTTGTTTCATCATAGGAATACTTTATTTAAATCAGTTATACATAGAGTTGTTATACTCCAAAGTTCATAGTGCAAAAGTGAGACATGGACTTTCTATTAGCGTAAAGTGAAGCCGCGAAAAATTTTATTTAAGTATGTGATAAATTTTGAAAAATTTGATTGCAATATCATAATACCTGAATGTACTATTGCAAAAGTATTTCCTTGTTGGATTGGACATGTGAAGCAAATGACTACTAACAGACTTTCTCAAAAAAATATTTTGTGATTTAACTTTCTAGTCTAATGTCATCTTTTGTAAATTTAAATAATCAGTAGGTATAAGATGGAGGTGTAACTTAAGGCTCAGACTTTTTTAGCTTTTGCCTTTATCAATGAGGATTTGAGATTTAATTTTTTCAGAAGCTCTAGTATCATCTATTGAAAGTTTGAGTACCAAATGTTGTTATTCTGGTATTAATATTTTTATGATGAAAAGATATCTACAGTTAAAACAAAACTGAAGTGCTACAATACATAATAGTTAATTTAATATCATATTTATATAATTGTACAAGCAGATTGACTAGGGTTCAAAGCTTTAGGGATTATCAGAATTTTAGGCTATTATTTTGTAATTGTCTGAAGGTTTGTAATGATGGTATATTATTAGATGTGATGTGTTGGATTATTTCCATAATCTGTGAGTTAATGTTGAATGTATTGAAAATTTTAAACTTTCTAAATACAAACAACTTGTTAGTAATAACACACAAATAGACAATAAACATCACATGATCACTATTTCTTATACTTACTCTTAACTGTTAAAACAGGCACAACTCTCTATACCTATTGCCACTCAGTGCAAGCCAGAGTAATCAATGGATGTCAGAAGGCTTGTGCATAAAATTCCCATCTAGCGGCCACTCATCCAATATTTCCAAGAGTTTCTGGCTTGTAGCCTTCATCAATGAGAAGCCTTGGATCTGAGAGCACTGCAGCTAGATCTTAGGATCTGATTACTCTGGCTTGCACTGAGTGGCAATACATTTAGAGAGTTTTGGCTGTTTTAACAGTCAAAAGCAAGTATAAGAAATAGTGACCATGTGATGTTTATTGGCTTAAAACCAACCCTGCCTAATAGGATAGTGGTATCTATGGTTATTAGAGAACCAAAGACACCAAAAGGTATAGGTACTGAACTGAGTTCAGACCTATATGACTATATAAGCTGATGAGCTTGGATTGAAAATATTTTAGTGTTTTCAATTTAAGTCTCATAGTTTTGTAGTTAAGTAGAAATAAAAGGTGGCTGCTGGAGGGTTGCATTAGATCCTAAGATCTAGCTGCAGTGCTCTCGGATCCAAGGCTCCTCATTGACGAAGGTAACAAGCCAGAAAATAGTCTGATATTGGATGAGTAGGCACTGGATGGGGATTTTATGCACAAGCCTTCTGGCATCCATTGATTACTCTGGCTTGCACTGAATGGCAATAGGTATAGAGACTTGCCTGTTTTAACAATATGTGTGTTATTACTAACAAGTTGTTTGTATTTGGAAAGTTTAAATAAAGTAAAATTTTTCAATACATTCAACATTAACTCGTAGATGATGGCAATAGTCCAACATATCACATCTTTTGGGCTATTAGCTTGCTAGTGTAAAAAAAAAAAACCAGTTAAAAGTGGTTTCCAAGTGCATAATTGCATTGGATATAGTTTTGAATTTCCAAGTTTTTATTATTAAAGCAAAAGCCAAAAAGTCTAGGAATGGAGATTAATTAAATTGCACTACTATCTCATAACCGTGAATAACTCAAACTTATGATAGATGGCGCTTGAGTAGAAAACTACTTTTGGAAACAGTCAGATTACTATGTTATAATGATTATCTTAAAGATGCTTTAAAAATATGAATTGATTTCATTGATAGCATAAGCTGATTTACAGAAGATTATTAATATTTTGAATGTGATTAGGCAAAGATTAAAATCCTTTGAAAAAAGTGTTGTGCAAAAATTAAATGCAACATTACATGATATCAAACAGATTGGTTTGTATATTCATCACAATATTACCTTTTTGTCTTACTCTTTTTTAAAAAATTAGGATGGCCATATTCATTTATGAGTAATTGTTAATATATATTTGAAGATTATTAAATATTCAGAACTTAATATAAGCAATCTCCAACTATTTATAGATAATCCCAACATTTATGTTTTCTTAAAAAACTAACTCATTCCCTGCGCCTCTAAGTGAAAAGGTGTAAGAAAGTATTAATCATTATCCAACTCAATCTAAATATAAATTTCAAATAAATTAGGGCATATTACATATTTATACATAAATACTTTACTTTCTAAAATAATTTTATAGACATTATATATCATTTTCTGTTTCAATCATATTTGATGTCTTTACATAAATTTCCATTTATAAATTTGAACATGCAAATTTTTAGTATTTGATATTTAAAAACAATGTAAATTTTAATTTATTCATAATTACATATAACTATTTATTTGAATTACATAAATCGAATCAAATTTTAATACTTTATAATGGATTTTTTTCTCTAGCTGCTGGTATTTCTCATAAAGTGATTGCTGCTTTTGACATTAATACTACCGCAAACGAGGTATACAAATGTAACTTTCCTGAGACAAATATGGTTCAAAAAAATTTAGAGGTATTTATTATTTTTGGATTTGTTATAATAAAATTTATTTAATTAGAAATTCATATTACATTTATTAACCATTTGCAACCCTTGAATTTAAAAAAACTTAAATATGCTATCACAAATTTTGATTACAATCATGTCTATAATAATTCAACAAACATTCTATAATCTCATTTTATAATATTACATTCCTTTTCATTAGTTTGATGATCATTATTGAAACAATTATGATCAGAATTTGTGGAAGAATATTGGAGAATTAGTATTTTGTAAGCTCATCTTTTTACATTAAATCATTTTATTGTAGTTTTAAACATTAAACCTTTTTTTTTTTTTTTGGAAGACACTTTATTTCAATATCCTTTGAAGAATTTCTCCAATCTATTAATTATGATTCTGTTGTATAATGTATCTCTTAGAATCATAAGAATCCTATCAGGAATTTTTCTTACCCATTAGTTATACTGTTTTTATGGCAACAACTCAAACTCATCTTGTAATTTTTTTTGTTTTTCGTAACAAAACTATAAATTCTATTTTTATTTTCTGACCCTTAATGAATTTTCCATCTTATTTTATAAATCTCATCACTACTTTTTTCAAATCTTGTTCACATAAGCTTAATTGCAATTGTTTAAAAAAAATTTAGATCTGTAATTTGTTTTGCAACTAATAATTTAAATTTCTTTAGTTATAATTAAAATTTGAAACAGATTTCTAATAGATTAGCAATAGTGTATAAAATAAAAATTAATTGTGCTATTTTTCCACACAAAGAAAAATATTTTCCACTTAATATTTTTTAATAGTAGATTAATATATTGCCAAATTTGAGTTCCATTTGTTGTTGTAATGTAGACTTAAATTATCTCCATCTATTGTAAAACATGAATCTTAAAACATAAATAGGTTAAATGCTACATATGTATATGAGCCATTGCTTATTCAAGACAAAGTAGATTAATTGTTATTAAGATATATAAATAGAAATTAAGATAAATAAATAGAAATATCTAACTCATTTCTTTATGGATCTTGATGTGTTTCAAATTTTAAATCCATCTGATGAACTAGAGATTCTAGTGAAATTACATGTGTAGTGAGACAAATTGGTCTGAAAGATTTTATACAGAATGATAATTCAAGATTTGTAACAGACTTTTAAGAAATACTTATAAATCTGAAAGATTTGATTGGTTACATATACACATATATGTATACGTACATTTGATTTGTCATATTTCATGGAATTATAGAAAATAAATTCCATACATAACAATGATAGAATATAAATCTATTAAAAATTGTAGACAAGAAGCAATTTAATGAGTATTCTCAGAAATAAAATACATGTAAAATATAGCTTAACCATTAACTTGAAGTACAATTCTTATTATGATTCAAAATATTCATACTCATTTTTGCAAAATATATAATTATGTATAGTTATTAGATCTTTTTAATAAATAATTTTATCTAATCATTAATTTATTATAAAAAGTTTTCTTAGACAAATTTTATCACTTCATTAATCTTGGAAAATGTTATAACTTTTAATAAAAGTTGCAAACAAAAGTAGAATTTTTTTTAAAATTAAACTAAAAAATTTTAATAGAAAATTGCAAACAAAATGAAAATTTCTTTTAAGATTTTCAATAAAAAATTACAATCAAAATAATTTTTTTAATAGAAAATGACAAACAAAAATTTCTTTTTTAAACTGAGAAAAATCCTTTCTAAAGTAAAAAAAGAAATAGTTACTATATCTGAATTATAAGTATTAAGAGAGAGAAAAGATATGCTTATTATTTTTAATAAAATATAAATGTCAATTTATATTCAAAAAAATACCCATGTCAATAAATATTGCATTAGAACTATATCAAAAAAGAACAATTTGAAAATCAATGGACGCATATTTCTCTAGCATTTTTCTATGCTTATGAATTTGGCATCAAAGAAAAGAGATGATGGATACTGAAAAACATTATATGCATATCTGATGTCTCAATACTTCACTGTATGTGTATATAATTTTTGAGAAGCAAAGGTTCTTGAAATATTTTTTGCAAGTATTTATCATTTTTTTCTCAACATAATTTTTAATTTGTAATTAAACCAGAATTTTCCATTAACCATTCTCATATCTTATTGATCATTCTGATTTCAGGTAATTTCTTCCAGTCTTGAAGTAACATCCTGATACTAGTTTGCTAATAAATCCATTTTATATCTTTTCTTACCTGAGTTCTGTTAAAGATAGTGTAATTTAGTAATGATCTAATAAAATTTTGAATAATCAGAATTTTAAAAAATGAGACTTGTAAGATTTTAACATATAATAAATAAATTAGTGACTATGTTATAAAAGGAACTCAGTAGAAAAAAGGAAAAATAATTATAAAAAAAGAGCTAACTGTAATTTTGCATGTTTTACTTTGTGATTTAATTAAAAGTGTGAGTTGTATAATAAAATCCTGTACAAGATTTACATTTAATGTTTTAATAGGCGATGCACTCAGGTTAAATTCAGAAATATTGTTGTGAATGTAGAATGTAAAAAGGAATAAAAAGTAAAAAATTGAAAATTAAATTTAAATTTAAAAAAAAGAAGCATCTGTACAGTAAAACTTATTAGTCATGTGACAAATACTTAGTATAAAAAGGAATCTAAAGACAAAGATAACCATGGGCTCAACACCCATAGGATTATGATACTCCCCCACTAGCAGTGAAATTCGCATTATATTACAACTGGTTTTTTAATGTTCAATGCATCAATATTTATCTAATAAATCCAGTATAACCTTAGTTTTATTCTATAACTAATAATACCATACCCATTTACCAACCCTAAACATTCCAAGATTTTAGTGGTTTTTTGTTTTGTTTTTTTGAAAAAATGTTCTAAATTTTTAATTAAACATACATTATATATCATAATGAATAAAATAGATAAACCTTGGAGTGGGATGACTGATTAGTCAAGTAAAAAGGTAAAAATGCAGAAATTTATTGTAAGCATTGTTCAAAAGAAATATTTTAATTTGTACTAACTCGTCAGATATATTTAAAAAACCCACACTAATATATGAAAGGGGCAATAAATCCAAATATACATATTGTTTAAAGAGTTTTTAATTATAAATATTCAACTGCAAATGCCTAAAATAAACTGGAATATTTGCCTTTTTAAAAAAGAAATTAATAAATGAATTAATACTAATTTTTAAAATATTAACAACACTTCCAGGAAACTATGGATATTTTGTAACTGCATAGGAATAATTCCATAATTTGAAAAAAAAAAAAAAAAGTCAGCTAATTTTATTTTAATTCTAATGAAAGGTAAGTTTCATAGAATGTTCTTTTTATTTAAATAAATAAATGACATAATATAAAATATCTTTATATAACAGCAATAATATATATAATAATAATCATATTTATAAAAGCTGTTTTCGGCCAACATTAATTTTTGCTCTTTTCAGTTACAATTACAATCTACATTGCATGCATAGTGCTATCTATGTGTTGTATATAAAATTAACTATAATCTATTAAAACCATACAATATTTTTAAGGCATAAAAAAAAAAAAAAAAATTATGTTCATACAATTATTTCTGTTATAATTAATGTAATTGATTTCATATATTTTCCTTCTATTAGATTCTTTAATATAATTTAAAGATCTTATATGTTTGACACAATCTATTTTATGTCCCTATTTTAAATAATGAATACATACGCCAGATTTATCATTTCTTTTATTAATAGCATTATTATGTTCTTTTGTTCTTTCGTCTCATTGTTTCCCTGTATGTCCATAGTAAACCATACTGCAATTTCCACAAGTAATTTTACATACAATTCCCTTTTTATATTTCATATCATCTTTTTATCTCTGGGGAACATTGGATGAAGAAATTAAATTTTGCCCTAATGAGCCTTGGTACACCAATTTAGCAGTATATTCTGGGGTTGACTTATCAGGAGATAGTGTAACAAGGAGAAGCACAATAGTTTATATCATACTTGTTACTGAATCAATTAGATTATGCTCAGAACTTTAACTTATCATCTTTGACTCTATAAAAGTTGAGTACAAAACTAAAGCTGATATATGTAAAGATATTCCTTTCATGAAATTTCATGGATAATCTTAATGAAAAAATGACGGTCAACTGGAATTATGAATAATTACAAAATATATTGATATTAGATACCATTTTGTGTAAGAAAAAGTAAATAATGATGAAATAAAAATTAAATTTGTTCTACTGCTAATCAGTCATGGCATATATTTAGAAAATTGCTAGATAAAATAAAATTTGAGTCATTTATGCAAACTTTGATTAAATAATTTATGTAGCACTGTATATTTATAACTATAATCATGATATATTTAAATTTGGGGAAAAATTTGTGTATTTATTGTTTTGTTTATTTTAATATTTGTAAAAAAAAATAAAAATTAAAGAAAAATAATCATATGTAGATTTGTATAACATCTAAATGAAGGACGATAAATAACTAGATCTGCAATTAATAATAAATAAAAAAGTCATGTTATAAAATAAACACACCAAGTAAAAATATAGAATAACAAAATGGGAGGGGCCAACTATAACTTTCTATACAATATATTTTACTTTCTGTTTTAATTAAATGCTATGTTTTGCTTATTATTGTTAAAACTTAGCTTAAATGCAAAATTGAATATTTATTATTTCAACAGTCTCAATATCATTTTAATATTCAAAACTTCAGATTTCAAAACTATTATCAAAAAAGTAAAATACTGTATATTCATTATACACATATTTTTTAAAACTTTTTTTTTTTTAATATAAATAATAATGGCATTGGGGATAATAATTCTATTCACTCTATTCCAAAGCTATCTTTTGTAAACTAAGATAATCAGTGAACACCACATAGTGTCAAACCCTAGGTAAGATTTTAATTATTGACTTTGATAAATAAAAAGCACTGGATATTGATTACCAAAGTTTATTCCTGTGCTACTTACCATAGTAGCAGACTTAGAGCTAAAGGTTCCAGGAATAATTTTAATTGAATGGAACTGTTAAATGCTCACCTTTAATTTACTTGAGGATCACATGACCTGAATAACTAACCTCATGCTTATATATACTTAAGCTGACAATAGTAGCTCTGGAGTAGAGAAATAAAGTGAATTAGTGTTCCTAATGATGATGTTGAAAATAAATAGAAAATATCGCATGATGGTTTGTTTAATATATATTGTAGTGGTATAAAAATGGTAATAATGATAAAAGGCTTCATTATGTCTTACAGATTTAAGAGCCAAATTGTAATAGTATAAAAGTTGAGAAGTCAACACTTCAAATTGCTTTATGAATTGCAGCATCAAATTATAATAATATAAAATGATGATGAAAAGCTCTTATTTAATAGCTTCAAGGATATGGTTAGCAAATAGTAATAAACTATAATTTAATTAACAAAGCCTAAATGTTAAACATCACATATAATGCATTATTGTAATAAATATCCAATAAATAACAATTTAAAATTATATACTAACATATTATAACAACTCTTATTTATTTGAATATACTAAAAATATAAATTTTATTAGAGATAACTATTATATTCTTTCCATAGAATTCTTTATTTCCAAATAAATATAATGTAGATAAACTAAAGAATGGATTTACCTTTAAATTCATTTAGCAAACTCTCGTATATAAAAAATAGTGAAATCTTATTTAGGATTTTGCTGTCATTTAATTAAAATCAAATAATATAAGAAACATAAACTTACATGCTTTAATGTCTTTAATCAAATTTAATGATGAGTACTATCTGTGCCCATTATAATATAAAATATATATCTATTGAAATTATCGTATACTAATTTATTATATTAATTACATCTAGATAAATAACAATCAAATATATTGAATATATATAAAATAAAGTAATATATAATGATATACACACTTTCCAATCCAGTTGTTGGTTTCTTGATTATTTTATAATTATTTAATGTAAAAAATTGTAAGGTGTAAATTAATATGTAACTGATAAATATTTAAAATTACATTAGTAAATAGGTGTGCATGACTAATTAAAATGATCACTAAATCAAATTTATTTATTTAAGTGAATCAATATTTATTAATAATAATAAAAAGTATATTGCAACATACATTTCAACTAAATATTGTGAAGTATATCCTTCATCTAAATTATCAATAAGAAAAAAAGTACTTATAAAGTGAATATTTATTTATTTTATGTTTATTATATAATATAAAAGAATTCATGTAAAATGAAAATGTTGTTGAACAAAAACACGGCAAAAATAAAAGAAAACTATTAATGACTATAATGTTCATACAATATGATAATTTATTAAAATAATAAATATGTTTGTTCATTTATTGTATTTACAAAATATAATGTCAATAGATAATTGTTATAATATAATCATCCAAATATTTCAATACTCACAACAAATGTATTGAAAATAATATATGGTAAACAAATAAACATATCGTATTTTAAATTAAAATTTGAAATATTAAAATTTAGATTATAATTAAGATTTAACTTTCTTCTATTTTTATATATGAATGGACAATTGATTAACGTATCATATAATAAACAATGATACTAATAAAATACAATATAAATGGATAAGTAAATGAAATATGATCTGAATAGTCTTTCTATGTACATATTCCAGAGAAACATAATAGTTCAAATGTTTATCCCATGAACTTCAAATAATCCAGTAAGATTCATTAATCTAGTCAATGTAAAATATATTGCAGATAATTGTCCAAAATAAAACATATCAAATTTTTGGTAAACTCCAATTATTATTTATTATCCTTTGTGTAGTAAAACATTTGATATCACAAATACTGTTATTGAAAATAAGCAGATGCTGACATCTTTTATAATGCAAGCAATGCATTTATTCAAATCCAATATCAAGATAATTCATCACCATTATAAAACATTCTTTTTAAGTAGAAACAATTCACATATATAGCAGCACATCAATAATTTTGAGATTTAATAATTAAACATTTTGTTTATCCATAGCAATAATCTTTTCAGTAGAGAACATTAAAATGAATTTAAATGTTGAAAGTTTTTCTTTCTCTTTGTTTTACCAAGTATTTCAGAAAACCTAGTTCGGTTCCCCGAACAAATATATTCCTTTTCTGCTCCATTATTTCATAATTACCAAATTAAAAACTTATAAAATAAAAAATAATATATAAAGATGTTCAGTTTTGTTTTAATGAAAGTCAGAATATTAGAGAGATTTTGAATTGTTTAATCCTATTTATAATCTTGTTATAATTGACATAATATTCATTATTGTAACCAAGGAGACAATCAAATTTCCTTCACTCCAATATTAAAACTAGATTTGTTCTGCATTCCAAAACTAAAATTGTTCCCTCTTTTCTTCCAAAGTGTAAGCTTGTGGTTAAGACCTGTAGAGAACATGCTTAAAGGGTTATTGCCTTAGTAAATATTACTAACAATGAAAAGAATAAAATAATATTCCACAAATAATTAAATAAATATATAAAAAATATTTATACTTTGAAAATACCCTTGACACTCTTTAACTTAATGCAAACTAAAATAATTTAAACTACATTTTCATAACATTGTATTGGAAATATATAATTTATATATTATCCCAACTTAAACATTACATATATAATATAAATATAAAAATATGCACATTTGAAATATTAAACATTCTATTTATAGTGTCTAGGAGATATTTATTATGACTGCAATAAAAAAAAGATAAATAGAACAAAGAAATATCTATGAATTTTACTAGTTATAAATTTTATTATTTAATATTACTGTTTTATTGTTTATATGTGTTTTAAAAGAAAAAGATTAATTTATGTTGTAATAATATGTTTCTTCCTCTAGAATTTTGTTGTCATAGCAACCATTTCAACACTCTAAATTAATGCGTAACTTTTAAAAATTACTTAGAACAAAAAAAAAATTGTCTTTTTTTATGCTTAACCCTACATGCATATACTGAAATGCACTCAATTTCAGTAGGTACAATATTCCCCCACTATCAAAAAAAGATTTTTTTTTAATTAATAATAATAATAACTTTAATGCTATCTTTAGTTGTACTGTGAATTATTTCTACCTAGTCATATACAAACAACTATTTTTCTTTCCTTACCTAATAATTTTATTATCGTAAATTAGAAGTACTTTATCAGTATTCTTAATATTAATATAGGTTGAAAACTCACTTGTCCTATTTAGTTATATCTCCTTTATATATACCATACTATTTTATTCACTATATCACCAATGACTAATATATTAAAAATATCATAGCTGATAAAGAATCTTCCAATTCAGTATTTTACTAGCAATTATCATAAAAGATAACTATATCTTCACATTCTTTCATTTTTGGTATGATTTACTAATCATAGCAGAACTCTATCAATAAGTTTAAAATCAACTCTATTATCTTTATTAATTTTAATGACTTTTCATCATTAGTGACATAATCTTGAAAATTATCATATTCGAACAACATAATAACTTTATTCCTAAGGAATCTCATATTAAAACCAACTAATTTTGCATTTGTATTACAACATTATAAAGCATTAATAAAATCTTCCATATGCTACATCTTCCAATTTCTCTTTAAATATAGCATTTATAAGTTCTATTTTAATTTTTTTTTCTTTTTTTTTTTCGAGCTTTTCTTTCGGAAATAATTCATATTTCTGAGGTTTACATTTCTGAAGTTCTAACTCTAAACTAAAACTATTCACCACTCCTATTTCAAAATTAAGACCGAATAATATATTGGTAATATTTAGCAACTGTATGCCTTTATTACTCATAATATCTGAACTACTATGCTATTATCCACATAACGTCACATAATCATGTGATTTTTAGAGCATTTCTAATTCTAGGACCATATTGCAATCTATAAACAACATAAGGAGTTTGAAAAACTACTCCCTTTTTTTATTTCACACCATACTATTTTTATCTTCCATAAGACCATATTTTAACTGGTTACTAAACAACTCTGATTTCAAATCTTAACAACTATCAGTTGATTTTTCATAATAGTTGAGAAATATTAATGCATTGCCATTTTGCTTAAAATTAATTTTATTTCAGTTCTCTTGGAAGCATTAAATAAAAGATTTTTATATTTTCTTGCTTTAACCTATACTACTAAATGACTATTAACTAAAATATAATTCTTTCGGCTTAACTCAAATACATTAAAATAGTACTTTTTAACCCTACTATATTTTACCATGTACCATATCTCAATTTCTTTATAAGTTACATTTATTTGGGTGATGCGATCAGTTTTAGAGTTTGGCATTGGAGGAATCTTTCTCACCTTCAAGGGTTTCTAATAGAAATGCATTCTTCCCCATTTTTTTTATTCAGAACAGTCCTTCATACATGTTAAACCATTTTTTAAACTTGTGCTTTTGCAGGTCACTAACTTGAGAAAATCTTTACAAATACAATATCTCCTACCTTAAATATGTATAATATTATTAGGCTTCCACAGTCCAAGAAGTTCCGACAAGGTTCGATTTAATTTAAAGGGGTTTTAGTCCTAATCTGTAGCATCTTCACAGGAATATTGTGATATGTTGGCAGGATATCTTCCTGATACATTGAAACAGTAAGATTCGTATTCGAATCTTAAGTTTCACCTTTTTTTTGTCTTCTCTCACTGACCGGTCTATCCCGCCCAAATTTAAACTTCTGATATCGGGTTGTGTGTGTGACAATATTAAAAATGTACAAATATGTGTAGAATTCAACATAAACACGCACACATTTCGATCTCAAATTAAAGGCAATAAATACGGATAAAGTAATATAATTTAGATTTCTTTAGCTAAATAAATCTTGTGTAATATTAATCATTTATATTGAATTTATAAAGTTCGTATTTATTGCTTAGTTTGAATTTCGTTAAATAATAATTCTAACAAAATCTGATGCAATAATTAATTAAAGTTAAAATAATTTTATTCCCTTTTGTCTTTGAAAATTTAAAAGCATCGGTCAGTGATAGATAATAAATTAATTAAAGAAAAATTCCAAAAAAAAATGTGTAATTAACGAATGTAAAATGCAAACAATAGAACAGCAGATTTCTTTCTAATTAAAATCAGTAAAAGCATTGATTATCCTGAGGGCAAGATAAAGAAAACCTAAAATATCTCAACAGAAAAAATTAAAAGATCAAGATAAAAAAAAGAGGCCATCTTGGACTTGCTGGAGACTTTCACTTGAATTTTAGCTTTGCTCTCGAGTGGAGAGTCTAAAAATATCTTAAAGTAAATTGATACTGCAAGGTATGACCGAGTAAGCACCGAGATTATTCTCCATCGGGAGATGGCCCACTGTATGCCGACCTTCACCTTGCCCATCGTAAGAACACCATAATGATCTGCTGCCTGAAACAAACAAGAAAGCCGCTGCTGTTAAAATCATGAAATGCCAAAGACAAGAAAGAAAACTTCTAATCACGAACAATCTGCTATTAAACTCATGGAAGAGAACCTCTTATAAAACAGGTACCTGTGTGTATATTCCCAATTATAGAGTACTCTAGTAATAATAAGCTATAGCTCATCTCCTATTATTTGTCTAACTTCTAAATGTTAAAAGTGTAATTTTATAAACTAAAATTTGAGAATTAATGTAATCTGTAAATTTCTCGCATAATCTAGCTTACCTCCATCTATCCTTCTTAAGTGTGTGTTTCTCAAATCTGCATTTATTTATAATGATTATTGAAATATTACTTTCTCATGATTGTCTTAGTTTTAAAGCTAAATCTATAATTGCTCGAACCGTGAATGCGTGTCAAATTGTCATTAATATTTGATTTTATAAATAACTTAACTTTCACATAAATCGACACGCATTCACGTAATCAGTTATTGTAATGCAGGTCTACAACTTCGTAATGGCTGGCATACTCGCTGTAATAAGTCCCCTTTTAGATATTTTTTTATTATTAAGTTTTAATGAATAATTACGGAAATTTCATTTCTTTGAGAGTCACCAATTTTCTTTCAGTCAACGTTGATAATGGGAGGCCGAGTTTGAAATCTAGTTAAATATTACCATAATCTTTTAGATCTTATACATGTGTTACGTTTTGAAGCCACGATGGCCCATTCCACGCCGTGAATACTCCGGATTCTATAGGGTTGAATCAAACCCAGTCGTCCTACACAAGTGGACATGATAATGTTCCCGTAGGGCTTGACGACCGTCACGCAGCCAGCTGGCAAATTGCGACATGGACCGCTTGTCCCTGGTTATGCTCATGTGACACCTTACCTCTTCGGGTCGAGGCAGAGACCAACCCGAAACCCTTATAAACTTATTCACGGCATTGCAGTTTCAGTGCTGCCATTTTATATCGTCCTTCTAAAGCGTACCACGTGTTCCTTTATTTAGTTTATCATTCTCTATATCACTCCGCCTCGGCATTATCTTCATCATCCACTCTCAAATAAATGTTTGCCCTTAGTCGTAAAATAAATATTTTTATTAAATAAATGTATGTCCGCCGCTACTGATGACTCTTGCAGTGCAAAGTATAAATTCCCTACAGCACGTATTAGAAATACTCCCTCGAGAACCTTAGGTAGCTAGATTACGCCTTCATATAAATGAATGCTCCTTATAAATAAATGTATTTTATATATAATAAAATTGTCAATTAGCTATTGAAACTCTGAATATAAAATATGATTAATAACATTAATAATGTTTTTTTTTATTAAAAATGTAAATAAATAATTTTAACTATACGTCTGTAGTTAAGTTTTCATTTATTCGATGCCCATTATATATATTTCCTCGATTATATATGTGAATTAATATTCGTTTGATTGTTGGCCAACTCGGAAACAATACCATGAATCTCATGCATCTCCCTGACCACCGTGCCTAAAGAAGTGTTTACTTGTGTCGCATCAGAGGCGTTGTTCCGTAGATTGTAGTGTGGAACCGATAAACTATGTTCGAACTCGGTACCATGAGTGGCTTCGCTACTCGATGGTGCTGCTGTGCGGTGTGGTGGTCGAATTCTGCACTATGTTAACGAGATACACGTGTTTTGACTGTTACAACATAAACACCCTTTTCTAGTCTATTATAATTTCTAAGGCTATTTCTATCATTATTTGTGCACAGTAAAACTTTATATTTTTTATTATTCATATAAGGCCCATTTGTTCTATTTTCCCTACTTCTATTCTTATTAAATTTTATATGGTTGCCTTTGTTATATTTATAATTATTTTCTACAGATACTTCACTTGCCTAGAGAGCTCTTAATATCTCAGATACCTCTTCAATAGTTATCTGTCAGTAGCAATCAAGGTCTGCTCAATATCCTTGGGCAAGTTTCTCCTGATTTTCCGATAACAGAAATGTGGTCAGCATTTTTAATTTAGCTGTCTATATCCGGAAAAACTTTATTAGGACTATATTTGTTCTGACTAATTTGGTATATCATACTATCCTGTTTATCTTCATTCAAGAAGCTGTTCAACAGAATATATTTAAAATCTCCATAAGTTTTTGGTTTATGGAATAAAAATTTCCATCAGTGTTTGGCAGATGAACTCAAATGATTACTAACTATTGATAACTTTTCATTTTCACTTAAGCAACTTAGGAAACAATTCTTCCAGACCACTTAATACTCTATAGGGTTTTCATCATACTCCCTTTTAAACACCTTTAACTTGGTAAACCTAGTTATATTATTATTTTATTTTCTCATCTCTATCGTCTTCTAGGTTTTGTGTCTGCCTACCATTTTCTTCATCAAGCAGTGACAAAGCATCATTATCAATTTTAGTTTGGCACTTATCTTCAGAATATATAGCCTTATATGACCTATCTCTGTAATTATCTATAACTTTAATCTGGATATTTTTCATCCCTACCATCTTCCAACATCATTAATATTTTACTATTTATATTTTTTTCTTCTTTAAGACATTCGTGTATTTCTTGCTCTAACAATTTATTAGTAATTTCTAACTTGCTATAGGTATTTTCTTGTTTTTTATTAATACTCTCTATTGTTATAGAGATAATTGGTGGCTACTTAATCTATCTCTTATATCATCTAATTCTCCTGTCTTACTTGTTCTATATTATTTACTTTCTACTGTATACCTTTTAAACTGCCCTGTGAATCTTTACATACCTTTTGTAATTTCTTTATTTTATTTTCAATTCTATTCTGCTTTTTACATACTTTTTTATATACTATTTTCTTATGACTTTGAATATTATTCGTTTCTATTCTAACATTATTTGTCTATAACTTTGATGCTTCCTGAAAATCCTTATTAGTTTTTTCAATCTTTATACATTTCTTCTTTAATTCTTTATATTCAACTTTACATGTTTTAATCTCACTTAAATCTTTAAACTTAGCCTCTAACTTCTCTTGTCATTCATCCAATTTATCCCTTAACTCATTAAATCTACTACCACATTTATCATCTGATCCTTTCAATTTAATATCTAAATTATATCTAAAGTCCTCGAATCGTTCATTGAGTTCAACTTTAAATAAGTCAAGTTTGTTATTAAACTTCCCTGATTCTACTTTTAATTCTTTTAACTTTTCATTTTGGTTCATTATAATTTCTCTTAATTTTTTATTTTGATTACTTTCTTCTTCCATCATTTTTTTAAAAAAATTCTGAATACTACCTTTAGGTCTGCCAATGGTTCATTACTCTTGGCCTCAATTACTTGTTTATTAAAAAAATGTATATAATAATTTTATCTTTAATTAGATAAATTATTTAAAAATTTGTAAATTATTTTACTATCTAGCAAGAAAATATTTGTTATTTCAACCTTTCCAGTTACTGAAGACTTGTGAAACAACAACAACAATTTATTTTAAAGTATTTTAAAATATTTTCTCTGACTGCTATTCTACTATATGTTTAAGATCTGAAATTAATTGCAACTATCCGTACAAAAATATCACTGCTATATAAAAATATAAGTTTGTCCTCTTATATAAACATGTAAGATCTTAACCTCATATTCCCTCATTTGGATGTACCAAATTGTAATGATATAAAAATGTTTATGATGATAAGAGGCTTCGTTATGTTCTACAGATTTAAGACCCAAATTGTAATGGTATAAAAGTTGAGAAATCAACACTTCCAATCACCCTACGAATTGCAATATCAAATTATAATAATATAAAATGATGATGATGATGATTTCTTATTTAATAGCTTCACAGATATGGCTAGAAAATTGTTATAAACTATACTTTAATAAACAAAGCTTAAATGTTAATCACCAAATTATAACTAATTATAATATGCAATGTATTATCATAATAAATATCCAAAAAATAATAATTTAAAATTATATATTATCATCTAATTATAACAATCCTTATTTATTTAAATATACTGAAATATTTATGTCCTATAAATTATTAGATTAACTCAAATATAAATTTTATCCGAGATAACTTATTATATTCTTTCGATAGAATTCTTTATCTCTAAATAAATATAATGTAGATAAACTAAAGAATGGATTTACCTTTAAATTCATTCATCAGATTACATATATAGAATGTAGTGAAATCTTATTCAGGATTTTGCTGTCAATTAATTAAATTAAATGTATTTTAAAATATACTTATTTAAAGTCAATTAGTATAAGAAACTTAAATTTATATGCTTTAACATATTTAATCAAATTTAATGATGAGTATCATCTTTACCTATTATAATATAAAATATGTGCCTCCCATTTTTAAATACAATATTAGTTGTATTAAAAATTTATATGCATAGCAATATTAAAATAACAATTTTAAAGAACATTGCTAGCAATCGAAACTACCAGAGAATTGAATAACAGCATTATGGAAAGTAAGAGGTGATATATTTTAACATTTATTTGTTTTCTTATAATATGAAACTTTAATATAAAAGTGATAATTATATGGTTAATTATAGAAAGTCATTACATTCTGGCATTCAGTTGGTAAATTGAGAATAGCAGTTACATTCAGCTGAGTAAATCCTATTTTATTATTTTACTTTACTCAGCAGAGAATTTAACCTAGGTGGGATTAACTTATTGAATTCAAAAAATCTATGCCATGTTTTGGTCACCTCATTTATTTTTACTATTATGTATTAATAAATTTAAGCCAATTATAATGACAACTATTTGAAATGCTTTTCATCCAAGATAAAAATTTTAGCCTCACAATGGAAATACTGTATATTGCTTTCTATCATATAATTCAAAATATTTTTGGATTGTACTTAATCTGCATAACAGAGACAAATTCATATCATTCACAATCCAAAATTCTGATTAAATGAAACAATTACTTAATATCCACTTATAACTTACTGAAAAAGGCAACATCAATGCTATGAACAATTTGAAAAGATTTCCACAAGTATTGGAAATTATTAAATATTAACAAGCATTAAGATCATCCATAGTTTAGCTTTTTAATTTTTTGCTATGCTATATTTTTATTATGCCAGATTCTATATCTGAAAGCAGGTGAGGTAATTTAATATGATATATATAATAATCTTCACTTAGCCACCTATTCTTGAAACTTACTTAAAAGATATCAATTCATATAAAATTTTAATGATATTAAAAGTGTCTCTGCCTTACATAGTGTTTGTTTATTGTAATATTGATTTGAACATAATATATACAAGTGATTGAATGATGATATCATACTTTGTAAACAAGCTTGCCATTACTTCAACATGATTGACAAATGTTTAAGAGTTCTAACACATCTGATGAAACTATAGAGTTGAAGTACATGTATTAGTATGGGAGAACTAGTCATCATTTTTAGCATTAATGTTAGTTAAGGTCTTAAAGTTTATATATAATAGAGTATACTAACCTGCATAATATTTATATATATATTGTAACTTAATAAAAGAGATCAACATTGTAAGTAAAATTATTAATGAGGGAATATGGCATTGTAGCCAAAATATAAGATCAAAATGCTTTATCTCAAACATATTAAGGAGACTCATAAGTTGTAACTATAATAGTCATTGAAATTTATTACTTTCAATAATCAAGTAAATATTAATTATCAATAAAAATATTGGTTACTTAAATTCATCAATTTCTACTTAAGATTTTTAAAGATATCATAATATCAATAATTAGAAACAATAATACTTGGAGACTAGTCATTTCAGTTATCTGGTATCTGGCCTATTTCAAACCCTAGTTAGGCAGCCATTGTATCATCAATAAACAAGTAGAAACTATAAATAAATTATTAAGGACAAACTATTATAACTCCGGAAATAACATCAAGTGGGTGAGTACACTGGTAACTCAATAAAATATCTTCTCAATAAATCCAACAGTAGATTTTACTCACTTTCATCTCTTGGTTTGATGTCAAGTGCATATTTAAGTAAATAACAAGTGAATATGGTCTAGCAGGGCACCACTAGATTATCTGAACCTAGACACAGTTATATCTTATAACCTTTTTACATGTACCAGGTTTGAATCCCTTTTGGTACTTTATTTCTAACAAAAATGGAGGATTTTGCTTTTAGACCCATATTACTGTATGCACTAACATTTAGGTAAACATAAAACATCCTTAAACTAAAGTGGAGTATATAAAATTCCTCAGACAGAAATCATCACCTAGATCTTAACATAATAAATGCATTTCCATATCTTTAAGTTTTACTAGCTCATATTATACTATTAATTTAGGATGGCAATTCGCTCATCCTTGCATGATATAGATGATGGAATGGTGGTTATTTATTATTATTCACGAATGTCAATTCAATATCATGAAATCACTTATTTATCTATGGCCTTTAAACATTTATCTAGCTCATTAATTAAAACGTGATGATGATGATGACAATAATGATAATAGTTCCATCCACAGCTTTAGGACTAAACCTAATCATAAAACTTAATTTTTAAAGAAATTCATAACTATTGTTTAATCTTAGTATATCTAATTAGATCTTAACTAATTAATCTTCACCATTGATGATGAATGATCACAACTAATAAAGACTACCTTAATGAAAACATACGCCTCATTTAATAAAACAAATTAACATTTATTAATGCATTACTAACATATACAAACAATTTAAAGATAAAACTAAGAATTTATATGACTAATAACAATAATAATAATTGATTATATGGCAATCATAAGATTAATTTTAAGTTCTTCCCCCTTTTTGCTAAAATTTTCAATTCACAAGAAAATATTTCATATAAAAAAAATAAACACTCTTTTGGTACACATACTTTGGATCTTTATACATCTAAACTTAACATATAAAGTAGAATGATGAAGTAGAAAAAGTGTTAGTTAAATTGAAAAGAAAAAGATTTCCAGAAATAAGTTTTTAAATTACTTCTCCCCCCTTTTCCATTGAAGCTACTCCTAAAATCGCTATTCCTTAACTCCAAGTAAAATAATCCAATATTGCTACTGCTATATATGTCTTATTTTCACATTCACCCACCGCTCTATATATGTGTAACAAGATAATATATTACTGTGTATGTGTGTGTTTATCCCCTTATAACTAAACATTATTTAAAAACAAAATAATAGTACAAAAAAAAATATTTTACATATTAATAACATTTCATAACTTTAGATTCATATACAATAATACCCTTTAGAAAATAAACTTCATTAATAAGCGGGGTATAATAGTTTTAGCATACATAAAATTATTACTCAAGGTTATAGCTATTCTTATTGAAGAAATTTTTTGGTTTCAATCGATTATGGTTGTTTTAAAGTTGTAAGAAAAAAATATAAAATTTTACTGCTCGAATTTTACCAATAGTCTTTGATATCATAAAAAGTAAATAGATAACGAAAATTCATATTACCAGTCCCAAGAGTTCAAATTTAGCTTGTGAATGTCTATACTTTTGCAGCAAACAATTTCCGTGGTTCACTGGAACTGTCTCTTTTCTTCCTGTTACGCATAATTCTTCTATTAGATGGAGTATATCAGTTGTTCTCACATTTATAATTTTGCCTAGGTTTAAATTCAGTCACTGGAATAGTTGATTTAATACTTATCAGTAGATTAATTATTTTCCTTCAGCTTTCAAATGCAGGTGAATGTTTTCTTTTACTGAAATATCACATTTCTTTCAATCAGTCATCAGATGGAGAATATTTAATTTCAGACAAGTCTTTTTTTTCTTTCCTATATGATATGCAGGTGCCTGGTAAGTCATGGGGTTTCCCAGACGAAATCTATATATTTTCTAGCCCACCATCCTTATATTTTTAACCTTCAAAAAACTTTATATTAAAAAAAATGATTTTAAATTGATATCTGGCAGAATTAAAATGCTTGGCTTTCCTTAGTTTCAATATTTTAAAATCTTTCTAGCTGACTTTCCCAGACTGGTTTTATACTTGATTTTTTCTCTATTTTTGGCAAACTCATTTTTAGATTCACAGTGTGATTTTTTTTTAGAAACGTGAAAAATCACATTATCTTGATTATTCAGATTAATCCTGTTTTGAAGTAAAAATTGTCTTAATCCTTTTTTTTTCACGTATCGGTCACAACTGTCTGAGCTTTAACAGAAAAACAACTAATCTTTATAACACAAAATTGTTGAGTAAAAAAAATAATTTAACAGATTTTCTTCTTTTTCTTTTTTAATATGTAATAAATGTAGATTTCTTTATGCAATGTACACACATACTTTACCATTCAAATCATTTATAAAAACTGGCCCATTAAAATAATCTGACTGCTTCTGGAAATTATAATTTTAATATCTAAAATTAAATCCTTAACTTTCAAACCCCAAACTATAATCATAGAAAAACAAAAAAAAATAGAAATAGAATAAAATGTTAGAATCTAGTAAATGTAGGTTAGTTTTAAAGAAAGTTTAATATTTGAAATAGAAAATGACACTTAAATAGCTTGCGCACACACTACCTATATATGTGTTATGACTTTACCTTTTTAACAAAAAAAAAATTATTGAATAATTAAATGTGTGTACTACTCTTTTTGAGTTTTTATTAACACACAAACAAATATAGAACATAACTGTTGCCCCACTCTCTTTCTGTCTTAGGTTTTTCGGTACTTGATCCTGTAGGGTTTAAACTTGGGTGCCCTACAGCTTCCTTCCCTATATAAAAATGTGCTGATGATTTTTGTTCCACATTTTCTTTCATGCACATTACTACAAATTTAGCTACTGACTAAATTGTAATGGCATAATATATATATATATATAACATTAGAAACCAGTCACCTATTAGACAATCCCAATATAGATAACATCAATGATATCAAACTGTTTTCATGGCAACCTCCTTGACAACAGTTTGAGATTGTTGATTGTTATTATGTTGGGATTGTCTAAATGTTGACTGGTTTCTAATGGTTACTTATAAACCCATTTAGCCTTGAGCATTATTACACTTATTATTTAAGTAATATATATATATTATTGTTTGATATGTAATAAATAATGTATAAATGATATGTATTTTTAACCTTTTGCAGAAATAAATTATATTATAGAAATATGGTTCTGATGATCTGTACAAAATGTTTGATAATTGTTATATGCAGAATAATCATAAAGCATGCTCATTTAATATAATTTACGTTTATAAAATGTTTGAAAATAGATATTATTTATAATTTATTTGTCATGTAAATATTAAATAAACTCTTAAACTGTTTTATGGGTGAAAAACTGAAAGATAGTTCCAAATAGTGAAGTTTTTTTTTTTTTAAATCTAACTTTTAAAATATTATTATTAACTGTTTAAGATTTTTTTTTTTCTTGATAATATTATGGGTATTATATCCTTATACTATATTCACTTTTTATACTTCTATATTATTGTCTATATTCATTGAAATTTATATACTGTATATATATATTTATGTATTTTTATAAGGGACTTTCTGTTGAAGATTTAGCAGAAATAAATGCTGATTTAATTGTAATGAGTCCACCTTGTCAACCTTTTACCAGGTTAGTTTTGTATATTTTATCAAAGAAATTAGAATGTATACGTAATATGAAAATATCAAAAGTGCATAAGGCAAGAAATTTAAACTACTATGAGGTTTATCTTCAAATTTTAATTAAAAGAATCCTGTTTTAAAAATCCTAATTTATTATTAGATTTATTGCATAGTCATCTCAGATTATATACACAATTATGTCAATATTTTGCCTTATATTGTCACAATTTGGTTTGCAAACAATAAATAATTATACTTACATTAGCTTTTCCAGTTCTTATAAGGATGGCAGATCTGACAAGTGATATTAATTAGGGTGGGCTTCCGATCATATTCACTGTTAACAATACTTCTTCCAATATAGCCAATAATTTATTTTTACATTTTCAAAACAAATTCTAACAATATTGGGATAATACATTGATATAAACAGTTTGATTACTTATGATAAGAAGGGCTGCATTAATTAATATTTGATATAATGGTCATTTACTCATAAGAGAATTAAAATGAGAAACAATTATCTTTATCTTATGAAATTAAATTATTGAGAAGATTGAATGAAGTTTGCTAATGTCTGAGCATTATTGTTTTCCCTAATTAACATCACTTGTTAGATTTGTTATTTTTATAACTGAAAAAAAAAAGCAAATATAAATGGATTCATATTATGTGCACAGGGGCAAATTCTGATAATAGAAGTCAATGCACTGATATAAATACTGTAAGGAAAGTTTATCATTCCCATGTCTTCATATTATTAGAATGTTTATATATAAATTATTGCTATAACTGCTTTGGCATTATGCATTGCTTATTATCTTTGCTAGGCAATTAGAAATTGTTAGTCTCATTATTTCAATCCTTATCTATATATTTCTGATCAATCTTAGTAATTAGCTGCTCTTCAGGAAGAAATTATGCAATAAAACCAATTCCGTAAATCATAACAAAACAGGTTATTAAAACAGACAAAACTCTCCATATAGCAGTGCCACTCAGTGCAAGCCAGAGTAATCAATGGATGCCAGAAGGCTTGTGCATAAAATCCCTATCAAGTACCTACTCATCCAATATCCTCCGACTAGTTTCTAGCTTGTGGCTTTCATCAGTGAGGAATCTTAGATCTAAGAGCACTGCACCTAGATCTTAGGATCTAATTCAACTCTCCAGAAGCCACCTTTTATCTCTATTTAACTACAAAACTGGCATACATTGATTACTCTGGCTTGCACTGAGTGGCACTATTGTATGGAGAGTTTTACCTGTTTTAATAACAGTTATGAGCAAGTATAAGAAATGGTGATCATGTGATGTTTAGTGGTTTAACAAAATAGGTCTAAGAACTCAGCCAATTATGGTTATAAAAATTTTTGTAGACTTTGTGTAAATAAAGTGTACTTGTATTTTTTTTTTAGAGTCTTTATTTCGGGTGATATTTAAAATTCGTTTTCTTTTTTCCTGCTGTCATGATATCAGATTTTTATTAGGACTAATAGAAATATAGTTGTAGCTAGATTTATCATGATATAATTGTATGAATTCCAGTTATATTATGTCTAAATTAATAAATATTTCAAAAAAAAAAAATAAAATACAATGTTAGCTCTGTCATCTTAAATACTTTTTAATACTAATTTTTCTTCACATTTTCTACAATATATCTATCAAACTTAGATAGTTAGTTTGACTTTTTTGTAAAATATTCTCCAATAAGTGATGCTCTATAATTTTTTTTTTTCTTTTGAACTGGTGAATATTTCACAACATAAAAGAAACTTCTGAATTGATGTTTATTTTTTAAAGATGACTGAAGCCACCTTACACTGATATATTTAAGAAATTAACAATTAATTGGCATTTTAATGAAGTTCCTGCTGTGTCAAGTCATCGTTGACTTTTAGAACAATTCACTCATTAACAATTTTTTACAGATCCAAATAATACAGTCATAATGGCATATCTTTATCAATCCATTCAAAATCTGGCCAAAAATATGATTCACATTAGAAAAAATAGACAGTCAATTAACTATTTTCATTTTACTTAATATAATGGAGTATTTTTGATTTGCCTTTTCTGATCATATATATCAATTGTTGCTACGTCTGCGAGTGTAAGTCTTGCTCTCCAGACTACATTTCTCCCCTAGTAAAAACAACTATAAACCTCTGATATAGATATATTAAATACTAAATTTTAACCATATTAGTTGTTTTTACCAGGGAATAAATGCAGTCTGGAGAGCAAGACTTACACTCCCAGACGATCAGAAAAGGCAAATCAAAAATACTCCATCATATTAAGTAAAATGAAAATAGTTAATGATGATCTATACAACCTGTTAAGTCCCTCGACTTGCTTTTCATATTCAGAGGCAAGTCTGTCCACACTGGAAGCTTAAGGTACATACAGTGATATCCAGCAATGGGGTTATATGTCCCTCTGCACATCAGAAGCTTCCAATAGCGTGTTAGTTTCTTTTTCTCATTTGGCTTCTATCGAGTGTCCAATTACTCTTCTGATTGGCTCTTCTTTCAGATCCTGCTGATAAGGTAGTTATTTCATTTATACAAAATACATCCTGGACCAGAGAATTTTACTTCTATTAAATTCTATTAAAAGTTATTTTTGTATTTCTGGAGTTGTTATCAATGAATGGATCAGAAACTCATAATCATTTAATTGTTAACAGTATATATTTTTACTGAAAGAATTTCATTACTTATCTCCAGAGATTTTAACTAATTGCTCTTTTTGTCTATTTAGAAAATAATCTTTTCTGATCACATAATACCATTTTAATTTATTTAAGTTACTATTTTTATGAAACTAAATTTTTTAATTACTGTGTATATATTTTACATACACATATATACATCATCCTATTACAATTAACCATTTTATATATATGTATTTAAACATACACATGGTGGATAAACTCTGTTTCCGGTTTAGTATCTTTATTTAGTACTATTCATTGGTATTCTTTCTCTTTAATAATTCGGGTATTACATCCACACTTTCATCTTTATGCAGTTGATTGACATGCTTGCATAATATTTTTCCATCATTCATATGAACAATCACTTGATAGATGACATATAAATACAGCTTGCAACCAGAATGGTAATAGTTGATTAGACACACTCGCCACATGATGGCGTTGTTGCTACGCAAAAACTATAAAATATGAATGTTCCCAGGTCATATTTTTTTTCTTTTTTCTTACATACAAATATCAGCCTTTCAAGCTAATTGAACACGCACCTTTTGAGAGTGTTAAATAAATGAATACTTCCCTTTTCAATACAAGATATGAGCAAATATGAAGTACTGTTGAGGAAAGCGTGAATAGAATTCTCACTTTACTATTTACGATGGTTTTTGAATGAATGACGTCGGTGAAATTACTTAGAATTTACTAAACGTCACTCTTACTGAAACTCAATTATGAGTAAATAAGCAATTATTTTTATCTAGTGCCGTGTTTACAATTATATTACGTACAAATATCAGCCTTTCAAGCTAATTGAACACGCACCTTTTAAGAGTGTTAAATGAATACTTCCCTCTTCAATACAAGATATAGTATTTATGCAGAAATAAAAGGGATCCTCTTATTCCTACGACTCAAATTCTTTTATATGAGCAAATCTGAAGTACTGTTGAGGAAAGCGTGAGTAGAATTCTCACTTTAAATTACTATTTATGATATCTTGTATTGAAGAGGGAAGTATTCATTTATTTAACACTCTCAAAAGGCGCTTGTTCAATTAGCTTGAAAGGCTGATATTTGTACATAATATAATTGTAAACACGGCGCTAGATAAAAATAATTGCTTATTTACTCATAATTGAGTTTCAGTAAGAGTGACGTTTAGTAAATTCTAAGTAATTTCACCGACGTCATTCATTCAAAAAAGATCGTAAATAGTAATTTAAAGTGAGAATTCTACTCACGCTTTTCTCAACAGTACTTCAGATTTGCTCATATAAAAGAATTTGAGTCGTAGGAATAAGAAGATCCCTTTTATTCCTGCATAAATACTATGTCTTGTATTGAAGAGGGAAGTATTCATTTATTTAACACTCTCAAAAGGCATGTGTTCATTTAGCTTGAAAGGCTGATATTTGTACGTAATATAATTGTAAACACGGCGCTAGATAAAAATAATTTCTTTTTTCTTATAAAAAAAAACAAACAAACACAGAATTTGTACTTTTTCAATATTTTTTTTTATTAACCTCAACAAATTTAGAACAAAAAAAAATCAAACACAGAATTTGTAGTTTTTAAAGGTCTTTTTTTTTTTTATTAATATCAACAAATTTACAACTTATTACGGTTTTTTTTTAGGGGGGGGGGTAAATGTAAAACTTAGTATGCTTATTGTGATTGTATTTTTGTTTTTCTACTTTTGTTTAAAAAATAAATCCTAAAGTTAGTAAGCTTTTTTTTGGTTTCGTTTTTTTTATTGGGTTTCTTTTTTTTTTTTTTTAATGTAAAACTTAGTACGCTTATTACGGTTGTATTTTTTGTTTTCCTATTTTTGTTTAAAAAAAAATACTAAAGTTAGTAAGCTTTTTTTTTTTTTTTGGTTTCGCCTTTTTTTTTTAAATAACATAAACAAATTTAAAACTTATTACGATTTTTTTTTTTGGTTCCACTTTGTTTTTTTGTTTTTTTTAAAACAACATCAACAAATTTAAAACTTATTAGGTTTTTTTTTTTTTTTGGTTCCACTTGAAACGGTATTATTTAGCCATCATCCCATTTCACCTACTGTGTTACATCGTAGTTAGTATCTTTTCCAACAGTTCGAACTCTCACAGTCCACGTATATAATCAGAATAATTTATTTTGATATGTAATAGCATATATTTATGTATATGTGTGGATATGTTAATGTCTGTATGCGTATAATGTATACGCAGTTATAAATTTAAAATTAATAAAATGATATAATTAAATTGTGTGAACATTATTATATGTGTGTAACCACTTACATATATATGCGAGAGAAGCCATAATGCAATAGATTTAAAGAAGCATTACAACTCTTTTAAATTAATAATATAAATTTGAAATATTCTCAGTTAAAAACTCTTTATTTAAATGCATTGGTATATAAATTTCAATTCCTGGGATAGTCTCACACACATATATAATAAAATGTTTACAAACTTAAACTCTTTTAAAAAAAAGTTATCTGTTTTTATAAAAAAAAAAAAGTTGTCAATTCTTGGGAAACCATCTGTAACAATCAGCAACAACCGAAATCAACCTATCCTTAGGGTCTTATAGAAATTGGCCCACTTATGTATTCCCTATTTAGTATATTCATTGCAACCTTTGAACAATAATTAGAAAACAATAAATTTCTTAAGATAGCAATTAATGAAACTTGGGATTAAAATTTTAAATGTATTTTAAAAATAAAAACTTGCCTATTTCTTAAATTAAATTCTAAAACTCTAAACACTTGTTAAATAATAACTTATTCAGTTATTATTCTATTACTTGCTAATATTTGTTTTATATATGTTTACTTTATAACCCACCTGCGTGTGTCGTTCAATGCACTTATGTTTATTTAATCTATATTTAAGAATTAAAATATATTAAATTATAAACAATGTGTTGCATATCATTCATAGTCATTCCAACTCTTAGTTAAATTCCTTAATACTAGCGTTAATTATTAATGTATGTATCAACAAATTTCATATTTATTACGGTTTCTTTTTTTGGTATAAATAAATTTTAAAAACAAGCTGTTCGCGGCTACAGCAATATATCAGACTGAACAAAGTGGTCATTAATTGCGAGAATCGAACGTCTAGGTTTTCCTGCACCGTGTTCTTTGTCTCATTGAGATTATCGAGAATACGTTATTTGATGCGTTACCTCCTTCAAACTATTGTTCAGACATACCCTTTGACAAGGTTTTGTACCTTAAAACTTGACTACAGAAGTGTGTAAACCCTCTGATAATTATTGCTTGGTCAAATCGTGTGATTTCAATTAAAAAAAAATTTAAAAACTTTATTTACAATTAACGATTTATACATAATTGTAAGACACACACGACACCGTAAAAAAGTGTGAAGTGCGCGAATTCGCCGAAATAATTTACTGTGATGCGACAACGTGGCCTGCAATGTGTAATACAACAAAACTGTTGTATACATGTAACACATGGCCGCAAAAATATGTTCGGCCGCGTAAACAGCGTTTATTATGTGTTTTAGCACATAAATCACGCCATCACGCGGCGTGTGTGTATATTCATTGGTATCCTTTCTCTTGAATAATTCGGGTATTACATCCACACTTTCATCTTTATGCAGTTGATTGACATGCTTGCTTAATATTTTTCCATCATTCATATGAACAATCACTTGATAGATGACATATAACTATAGCTTGCAACCAGAATTTATTTAGGTTATTTTTAACTCTCACTCTTTCTTCAAGTGTAAAGTTTTCTTTGTTGGTTCATTATGATCCTCTGTCAATGCAATGTTTGATAATTTAGTATGCAGCTTTCAAAACCTAGATATATTTCAGCATCTGATTATCAGATTTAGCAGCTGAAGTTGAATGTTGATAAAGCAGTAAGGACTACTTCCTGTATTCATATTTTCCCCATTTTGTTAATGGATGGCTTAAGGTTTTGCACAGTTTTTTCAGCCAATCCATTAGATTGAGATTAATAAGAGGGCATAAATAAATGATTTGTATCCCATTTTTACTTAGCCTCCTTGAATTTCTCTGCTGGTAAACCAGTTCCATTATCTGAAACTAAAGTTTTAGGAGATCATGGTATGAAAAAATTTTGTATAATTTATCAAATGTTTCATCCAAATTAGTATTTTTAATTAATTTATATTCAGACCAGCCTGGATATGCATTCACGACTATTAAGAATAAATGTCTTTCGATTAGCCATTGTAATCGACGTGGATGTGCTACCATAGCCTCTCAGCTTTTGGCCATGTTTCAAACTTTGAAGGAGATACTTTAGTGCATTGTTGACAGTTAACACATTTTAAAATCCATTTTTCAATATTAATGTTAATGTTCAGGCATCAGATATAACTACGGGCTAAAGCCTTTGCCATAACTGGGATTAACACATGACTGCTCATAAAGAATGCAGCCTTTGCAGATGGACAACTGCTAACAAGCATTTATTGTTCTTTATGGAGAAAAGTTGGATGTTGCTTAGGCCAATCTGTATTAATTTGATTTATAATCCATTGCTAAGTGTTGTCTTTCTCTGTCCATGAAGCTACTATTCTTTTGACTCCTTAACACATTGATTTAGTTAATTACTATTTCTCTTTTAACGGTCTCTGACTAGTCAGGCATATGAGATAGAGCTTCAGCATGCCATATTTATTTTCCTTTCTTATATTCTAGGATATAGTCATATTCTGACAAAATGTTGAGCCATCTTATCATGTGGGAAGTAAGGTGTTTGGGAACATATTTGTTGCCTAAAATACCAAGTAAGGATTTGTGATCAGTTATAGTAAATCTACATCCATACAAGTATTGATGAACTTTTCTGATGCCAAATAGTATTGCAAGAGCTTCCTTGTCCAGCTGACTACAATTTTTCTCTTCTTCAGACAAGGTCATGAAGCATAAGTAATTGCAGGATGACATAGCACTACTCCATCTCTGAATTCAGAAGCATCAGTAATAAGTGTAACTTCCAATTCACTATTATATTGCACTAGTAATTTATTTGAAGTTAACAGCGACTTTATATGCAAAAATGCTTTCTCTTGATCACCTTCCCATTTCTGGTTCTTTTTAAAAAGGATCATGTAAGGTTCTGGCAATATGAGCTTTCCCTTCCAAAAATTTTTTAAATAGTTTAAGAGTTTCAGAAAAGCTTGTAATTGTTTAATGTTGTCAGGTCTTGGGGTTTCTGCTACAGCTTTAATCTTTTCTGGGGCAGGAAATGTGCTGTTTTTGTAAATGATATGGCCTAAAAACTTGATTTCACAAGCCTTCCAGATACACTTTTGGGTATTAAGCTTTGTGACAAATTCATCGAATTTTTGCATACTTTATTTAAACGAATTCTAAGTTTATTTTCTGTAGTAGTGGTAATAAGGATATCATCAAAAAATGGAATGACATCCGTAAATCCATTAAGGAGGATTTCAATTTTTGATTGAAAGATACTGGGGGCAGAAGTTGTACCATGGAAGCCTGTTTCATTTAAATAAACTTATGTGCATGGTTAACCTTATCCTATTTCAAGATGACAGGAAATCGTCTTTTGGCCAATTAGCCCCCTGGTGAATTTTTTCGTAATATTATATGTTAAAATGTGTGTAAAATGATATATTTTATTATAATAAATTTTTCACCCTAAATTTCTGCGAAATTCAGAATTACCGCTTTTACAATAGACATAAGCCTCACCTTGACATGTTTGGTCCTTGTTGGTTGCAAAGGCTGTAAAATGTTTGGCATTAGGGCGCATTGAAATTTTCAGTGATGCAAAAACCTGTTTATTTGCGAATTTATTACGGTTTTAGATTTTTTTTAAAAAATAATTTAGACTATATTTATTAGATATCAAGAAATATAAATTATTAATAACTTATTTTGACTTGAAATACTTTATTTTCAAAAATATAATGTTATATTAGCAGATAACGCAAATATGGCCTGAAGCAAATTAGAAAATTCTAGCTCTGACATAAACAACCTACTTGATATTTACAAATAAGAAAAAATCGCAAATTTGCAATAAATATTAAAAAAAATTAAACTTTTAAAGCATAACTCATTAGATATAAGAGAAATAAATAATTATTCATTTGGATGTGTAAAAATAATGAAAATTAAAAAATATTTCGTTGATTTTATAAACTGAAAATAATCTTTCTAGAAATGATGATGTGTAAAGTCTTTGTTTTGTTTACATCCTCATTTTTTTAATATTTACAGAAACAAAATGTGAACATATAAAATTTATTTCAGTAGTAAGCAAAAATATCTATCAAAGGAAGTCAAATTTATTATTTTCTGATATGTAATAATCATTTTATCATATATTTTACGTTAACATGTGCGACAAAGAAAAATGTCAGAAATAGCGAAAGATGAAAAGGTTATTGTTAATATTTCCATGATTTTCTCAGTGACCGGTATCTGGTGGGAAACAGCATTTAAATCTAATTTTGTGAAAAAAATTGATTTCTGCAGAGATGCTTTTATTTCAACAATATTGGGAACAGGGTATGCGGTTTTACTAATAATTTTGTTTACTGATACCCGATAGTCACCGCAAAAATAAATTTTCCCATTGGGTCTAGTAATAATTACTAATGGTGTAGCCCAATCAGATTTTTCTATGGATTTTAACATGCCTCTCTTAATTAATTTGTTAATTTCTTTTTCTATTCTTTCTTCCTGAATGAACAGAATCTTACCTGGTTTGCAAATTATGGGTATTGCTTCAGGGATTAGCTGTAATGAAATGTGTCATTTTAATTTTACTGGGTTTCCCATTGAACAACCTAGGAAATTTGCTCTCATTTCCTTTTCAATTTCAATTTTTTTTTTTAACAAATGTGAGTTTTATTCCAAATTTTTTGAACCAGTCCTGGCCTATCAATGGTTTAATAGGAGCATAAACTAAGTATAGAGGTAACTCGACTATTTTTTCCTCTATTCTATTCACAAGGGCTTTAACCACACCTTTAATTTTGATAGCATTTCGATTTACAGCCAAGGCTTTTAGATCTGTTTTCTCATCATGGTTTTAATATAATTTGAAGTTATAGAAAACCATTCCCGGACTGAGATTAGCAATACCCCACTATCACTATCGACCTCCCTAGATATCGGCTGGTTGCACAATTTTAATTTTAGTACTATTTTATCATTTTCAGTGGTCAAAGTATTTTTTGAATTGGCTAACTGATTTCCATGTCTGTTGAATGTACCCTTGTGGCTATTGCTTTCTTTGCCAGATTCATTATTTTTATACATCATTTTGATGTGACCTTTTTTTTTACAATGTTCATTCTTATGGAAACAGTTGCTGGTCTTGTGGTCATATTTCCCATCACAAAAACAAATAAATAGATTTTTACTGTTAAAATTATTGTCTTTTATGTTAATAGATTCTTTTTAATCGGTTTGTCCATTTTGTAAATATCCATTTGTACATTATTATTTCCCTTAAACTCAGCAAACTTACGAGATTACTCTAGAACTGTCTGTAAGCTATCCCATATTTTATAGCTTCATTATAATTTAAATCACTATCAGCCAATAATTGTTGCCTTAAACTGTCACTAATCATACCCCTTAGAAATTGCTCTAGGATGGCCTTATTTAGGAAAGATTCATAGAAACAATTTTTTGCCAGGTTTTGAAGAGCAATACCACAATCTTTTACTCTTTCATCCCTATTCTGATAATGTTCATGGAAATGGATGTCTGGTGACATGCCTAGAGGGATGGGGTTTAAAATAATTTAATAATCAATCTTTAATTTGATCTATGAAAAATCTTCAGGCATCTGAGGTTCTGAGAGCCTGTTTGCTATCTCTATAACTCCTTTACCAGCAAAATATACTGATGTTGCTATTTTAATCTTATCCTCTTCAACTCTGTTAATGAAGAGATATTTTTTAGACATGTTGGATGTACAGGGGCCATCTACTTGCCTCACTGAAGTTAAACTCTCCGATTGACTATTGTATTTTAGCAGATCATTCTATACACATAAATTTAACTGTTAAAACACTAATTGATTCAAGGTTCAAATCAGGACTGCACTAATTGCTATGTCTGGGAACATTACTCTTGCTCTCCAGATTGCATGAGATCTAAAGTTAACCCCTGGTTAAAACCACAACTAATACAGTTAAACTTTAGTATTTAATATATCAAAATCAGAGGTTTATATTATTAATTAAAAGATATACAATTTGAGAATATATATATAAAACGTAGGCATGCAGAAATAATATTGAAGATTTATATGATTTGTTAAGACCCTCGACTTGCTTTGGCAAGTTTGAAGGCAAGTCTCTGCGCACTGGAAGTTTAAGATACATACAATGACATCCAACACCAAGATTGAATGTCCATCTACACACCAGAAAAAGGATTCATTTTCTTTTCTCATTTGGCTTCTATTAATAAAATGTCGAGTTACTCTTCTGATTAGCTCTTCTTTCAGATCCCGCCCATAAGTGAATTATTTCATTTATTCAAGATACATCCTGGACCGGAGAATTTTACTTCAATTAAATTTTATTAAAAAGTTATTTTAGATTTCTAGAGTTGTTATCAATAAATGGATCAGGAAATCACAATCATTTAATTCAAGAGTTCCCAAAGGGATTGATATCGATCTCATGTGGTTGATTTGAACTTTCTAAGGGTCAATAGTTTCAATAAAAAAATTTGGGGGTTGATGACAATAAAAATAGACCCCCTTACTACTACTACTTGTTTATTACTTTAAAATGTCTATGGTCCAATAGGTACCTAATTAAAAGTAAAATAATTATAAAAAAACACTTTTTTGATAAAAACAATGCTATGAAACCATCAAAACTAGCAGATCACTTGAATAGAATTCACCCTGACAAAAAAGAAAAAGATTTGTCATACTTTCAATTACTTAAGGATAAAATTCTGAAGAGAATTATTATAGATGTGTGTTTCATTATTGAAGCAAAATGATGATGGATTAAGGACATCCTATTTATCGTGAAGTCTGGCGAGCCATATACCATAGGGGAGAAATTGATTCTACCGATCGTCACGGGGTTATTGAACACTATATTCCACAAACCTGAACAAGATGTTATAAAAATAATTCCTTTGAGCAATTACACAGTTTCAGAGACATAGTCATGATATGGAAAACTGTTTGCATAATCATTTGCAAAAAAATGTTTTTTCCTTCCATTTGGATGAGTCAACATTACCCGGTAATGAAACTTTGTTGCTGGCATATGTTTGCTTTTTCAAGATCAGGAAGTGCATGAAGAGCTGCTTTTGCTAGAACTTTAGAAACTGATGCCAGAGGTGAATGGATTTTTAATTTTATGAAGTTATTTTTCAGGAAAAAGTGATTCCACTGACAAATATAATACCTGTTGCGACAGATGTAGCACCAGCTATAGTTGCTCATTATCACAGTTTCATAAGTTACCTGAAGTGCTTGCAATTCACTGCGTAATCCATAGGCAAGATTTAATAGCCATGAACCTTATTGAAAAATTGCATCAATCACTTCAGTTTGTTATAACAGCTGGGAATAAAATTTGAACTAATGCTTTGAACACTAGACTTAACTCAGTTATGTGAGGAAAGTAATGAAGATTTCTATCAATTAGTTCTGGAGTCCACTAGCTTTCAAAAAGTTTATGTTTGACGAGATTTTGTGCACTTTTTCAATCTGTTTTTGGAAGATGAGAATTCAAATTTGAAAGAAAATTTACTTCAGTGTAAAACAGATATTGCTTATTTAACCGACTTATTTGGCAAATTTAATGATGTTAATTTACAATTGCAAGGAGACAATTTGAATCTCATCAAAGCAAAATCAGTCGTATTCAGGGTTTTTTTGCCAGTTTAATATTTTTTAAGCAAAATATTGCAAGATCTGAATCCAAGAAGAAAACATCTTGCTGTACGTCAACCACTTGGAGGCTCTTCACTTAGATTTCAAAATTAGTTTTGAAGATATTCTATCATTGGAAATACCAGACTGGACAATAACCCATACACTACTAGTGCAGAACCAAATATAATTTTGCAAGATGGGCTGATATCCATCAGCACAAATGAGGATCTCAAGGTACAATTCATACAGGGTTATCAAAAATTTTGGCTGCAACAAGATATTCCACTTTATACCCAGTTCTATGGATTGTTGTACAAAAGTATTTGCTCACATTTCCATCGTTGAATCTGATAGAGAGAGGCTTCAATGTAGTTTTAAATCTGCTTCAGAACAGACATCGATTGCGTATCACAAGCTGGAGATTTGAGAATGCAACTCATTAATTTAAAAC
Organism: Epiperipatus broadwayi; assembly: GCA_028023455.1. Taxonomy (NCBI): domain Eukaryota; kingdom Metazoa; phylum Onychophora; class Udeonychophora; order Euonychophora; family Peripatidae; genus Epiperipatus; species Epiperipatus broadwayi. The sequence continues at coordinate 9,121,463 of JAQFVV010012420.1, forward strand.
TGGACATAGATAAATTGTTGATAGATCAGCGATCCACCCATCATCTCATTAAATTCAGTTTTCCAAGCTAATTTATTTGGTATTCTTATTTTTATAATTCTGATTAAAATCTTTAATTGTTGTAATTTTTTTGTTGTTTAATTCTGACAGAATATGTTGATTTTTTCACTTCATTTTTATGTTTAATAAAGTGACTCCAATATTTGTACTTATTTTGAATTTACATATTTATTTCATAAATGTCAAAAATTTTAAAAAAATTTACTCGTATTTTTTTAATGCAGATTTCAATATTCAATGTTGCACAAGATAATGCCATATTTCATAATCCTTTTATCAATCATTAATTACAAGTGATTAAAATGAAAAGTTTGATATCTAATGAAATATTTAATATCGTATACTGTATAAGTTTATTAATTTGATAAAGGGGCCTGTGACCAAAAAAAGTTTGGAAACTCTTCATTTAATTGTTAACAGTATATATTTTTAGTGAAAGAATTTCAATACTTATCTCCAGAGATTTTAACTAATTGCTCTTTTCATCTACTTAGAAATTATTTTTTTCTGATTACATAATACCATTTGAATTTATTTACTATTCTTAAGAAACTAAATTTTTAAATTACTGTGTATGTATTTTACAGCACATATATACATCGTCCTATTATAATTAACCATTTTATATGTATATATTTAAACATACACTCTCTTTGTAGTATTAAGATAATAGCTTAAAATTCAAAAAAACTCTTAAGATTTTGAATCCAAGTGCCAACCTGCTTCTATAATTATATAGATCTGGCACCAGACCTGATATTATATAATTTAGATTGGCTTGGCTTCAGAAAAACTTTAGGATTTTTGAATTTCAAGTTAGTAATTTAATATAAAAAAGGAATAAAACTACTATTAGATGTACAACTGTATTGTTTCCAGATTTAAATTTCAAATGCTCATTAATAAAGGCAAAAGGCAGAAATTACGGATACAAATAAATAAATTGCACTATTGTCTGGTGAGATTATTCTAGTTTACAATAGATGATACTTATACAAAAAAAAAAAAAAGCCCATCAGAAAACATAAATGTAATATTAAAAAATATTAATTCTAAAAATACGGAGTTAATGATATTTATAATCTAAATGCATTTTCAATGCTGAACTTTATAACTTTTGCTTTTTGATAAGGTGATCAGCACCAAAAATGCATTTAGGTTAGATATTTCATTAAGTACTATTTGTCTCTGTATTTTTGGTATTAATATTCCTTGTTATTAAATAGATAGTACTAGAATAGTGTAGAGATTGCTTTCATCTGTATGGATTATTATTACTGCTTTCTTTTTTGAAGAATTCTGAAGAATGCTAATCTATAAATTGAGATATACTTTTTTTTTCTTTAATGATATAATTTATTTGTATGTGTTGCATGGTCTTGTTCTGTAAATACTTTGTATTTACTTTTTTAAATGTAAATTTTGTGTATAGGTTTTGTCTAGAATAAAGCTTAACAATTAGTTCATGTCATAACTATTTACTAAATTTTCTATGTAATTTGCTTGTTTTAAAAATTATCAATTATTGCCAAGCAGAATATCCAGTTCGCATTGGTTTGTGGATAGAATTTCATTAAAACTATTAAATGTTTACTTTACAGAACTGGTTTACAAGAAGATGACAAAGATAAGAGAGCTGCATCATTTCTTCATCTAATACATCTTATTGCCAGGTAAATTAATTATTTATCGAATTTCCTTAATTTTATTAAGATTATATAAATAAACAATTTGTGTGTCCATTCAGTTGTCATTACATTTAAAAAGATAATCAAAGTTATGTTTAAAAACACCTATTTAGTCTACCTTAGCCAAGTATAGAATTAATACTTTTGATTTTTGCCAAAAATAAATTAGGTACAAAGAGAAATGTAATACCAGGAATTTCTGACATATGATCTAATAAGTAGAAAAACATGAAAAAGATTAATATTTAACATATTTATTTATTTATTCAGTAAATGTTATAAATATCAGTGTGTTCCTTATACGATATTCTTTTTTACTTAATTTCTAAATCGGAAATCTCAAAAATCATATCTGTTATATTGGGTGTATAAGGTCAAAAATATATTATTACTCACTCCACTTGTCATAATAATTGCTATAGCACCAGAAGTCTTGAAACAGTTAAGTTTTATGGTATTTGCAATACCTATTTGCATTGATGAAGCAATCAATGATCCATTTTGTTGAATTTAATCAAAAAAGTACGGTCATATAGTTAGTAATGTGGGAAAGTTATACATATTATGTATTTTGATTGCAAAGGAATCTGGTGTTTTTCTCATATCAAATGAGGATTTTGGTATTATAACTACCATCCAAGTAAAAATGAACTTTGTCAGTCCATGAAATCCTTAAAGCCATACTTACTTCATTTATTTTCATTCTAATGTAAAATGTTAAAGCAAACCTTGATCAGTTTACTGTATCACTAAGAAGCATTTATTAAGTGGTATATACTTTAGGAGAAAAATTGTTTCATTTTATGCAAAATCTTTATACATTTGAAAGAAATATTCAATTGTTTTGCTGACTTCACAATGGCAATGAGTTGGAAATTATTCTATTTAGAGATATGTTTTTTATTTCACTGCAGGTTTTGTCAAAATGGAAATCACTTTGGAAGGTTTGCGATTATCATTGAATCTCATATTCTTAAATCAATCAAAATTTTTGAAGTGCAGATAGAACTAGCACTAGTATTGTACTGATAATAAGGTTTAACGATCAATATTCATTCATGTAAAGTAAGAGCCAAAACAATTCTTTTGTAAAAAGCTTGAATCATTTTATTTCCATCAAATTATTATGCAAATTTTATATTTTATGGTGATTGTCTTACCATATTTCTTTGGTAACAAAAAATTGAATTGCTTTTTATGTCATAATTTCTGAGCACATTTACAGTAGATATTATCTTGCTGACTGAAGAATTTTTAGCAATAAATATTTCTGAACAAGCTCTAAAAATTTTTTAAATGTAATTATCTTGTGTGAATGTATGAATTTATATGCATGTATATATATTTATGCACACAAGAATTCTACTTGTATATATAAATATCAAATTATACATTGTTAATAATATTATGTAATAATTGAAGCGATAAACTTCTTCACACACAGACATTTATATATTCATTTAGATTAGACAAACTGCCAAAGTTTCTTCTACTCGAAAATGTGAAAGGATTTGATACTTCAAATACGCATCAGATATTTCTTGACACTTTAAAAAAATGTAATTATCACTGGCAGGTATGTGGTAAATTTAGTTTTTATTTTTATTTTTTTGCTAATTTTTATATTTTAAATATATATCAAAGATTTAAACTTATAGAAAAATTTTTTTCAGACTTTCTGCCAGATACCTTACTACGTACAATGATCAAGTATTATCATAAATTATTAGGCGTAACTTTGGGGGAAATATTCATTTTACATTCTCAAGAATACCTTCAAATTATACCATTTCATGTCACATTTCTAGACACAGAATGAAACTCTACTCACAGTTAATATTAAGGAAATGCTAGGAAGTGAAAATTCAATTTTCCTTGGGTTTTTAACTAGATTGAATGTGGTTGGCAACTTGAAAGAAAATTTTTGAACTTGCAAAAAAGCTGGAAAAGTTAATCATTTTATTCTGATTTCTGCCTGTTATGGCAGATGGATGCTTTCTTTAACCATTAGCCATGAAGTTCATTATAAGTATATCATATAGATAATTTAGAAATTTAATAAAGCAATTGTAAATTATTGCATTTCAAATACAATAGAATCTCCTACATAAAATTTAAAATTATCATTAAATTTTTGGAACTGTTAATAGATTTGCATAAAAATGTAATATATCAGAAAATTTAAGAAAAAGTCATGTCACATATGAATCAGTAACATTAATGCACTGCATTAAATTAGTGATGAAAAATATATATATTTAGCTTTTTAATGTATCAAATAAGCACTTGATGAATCAAATACAATGGATTTAGTAGAGAATATCATGAACATTTGTATAAACTCCATAAAGGAAGAACATAGAGAGATTGATTTTTTTTTTGCAGATGACTTCATGTATATATATTGTGACAGTACGGAAAATAATGGTCCCACAAGTTGGGTGACAATTGAAACAGTATAGAAAATAGGGGTTAATAGAGAATCTGAAGTTACAATGTCCCACAATTGAGTAGCCATTTGTAACAGTACATCACATTAGGGCTGAATTAGGAGGAGATGAGAAATCATCATCATCCTTAAACAAACAAAATATAAAAAGAAAGAGCATGAGAGATCAGCACAGAATGAACTATAAGTTCACCAAGATTACACAAAAGTAATAATCATTCATCATCATGAATGATCAACAATAAAAATAAATCAACTGTCAATCTTGTGACTGTATTTGAAAGTGGCCCACTATAAACCAGGCTAATTATTTAGCCACTGCAAAATCTAGAACAGGAATACAAACAATAAAGATGCATATGCTTAGCTGCTACTCCATCAAAATACAACAATAAGTCAATGCTGTGATATTAAAAACATCCTTACCATCATCAATGCTCTGGCCACATAGTACCATTAATGTACTGGCAACTATAAACTAAATTTCTAAAGAAATAATAAATAAAATGAAATATAGTGCATGGACTTTAATGGATATCCCTTTTTTCCAACCAGGATTAGAGAAATAATGAAATCATCATTAACTGGATGTCCATAACACTAAACATAAACTCCAATTCTATATAACTGTTATGCACAAATCTAATTCAGGAAGCAAGAAATCTATAAACTATTACTATGAACAAGAGATAAATAAATAAAGCTGCTTATTATAAATCACTTTAAATAATTCCTAGGTTTATTCTACTATAAGTAAATAATTTTATTGGATCATTTTAAAAAAATCCTAGAACATTAAACTGTCGTGAAATAAAGTCACACATACTGCAATTTATGAAACAGGAATTGGATAGAATAAAGAAATTAAGACTTAAAAACTATTTTTTTTAAACAAATATTTAGTAACTAATTGATTAACAATAAATAAAAAAATTTGACATGATAGTATGAAATTTTAAACGTTCATTTCATCAAAAAAAAAAAAATTTTTCATAAAAATTATAATCAATCAGTTAACTTTTAATTCATTAAGTTATTTCTTTAAAATAACTAAGAGTTGGAAAAACAACATTTTCAAAATGTTATCTTTGAGTTACTTAACCTTTTGTTAAGTTTTTTTTTTTTTTTTTTTTTGGGGGGGGGGGGGTAGGATGTAGGGAAAAAAATATATGAAAAGAGAAAAACATGTTTCCAAAAAAAAAAAAAAATTTAATTTACAACAAATTAAATTTTCTAAAAATTATTTCATAATTTTGAGGAGAAAATTGCTGGATTTTTTAAAAAAAAATTTTCACAATTTAAAAATATTAACTTAATGAAAATATTTAAAATTATCAATTCTTACAAAAACAAACAGAAAATTTGATTTTGACTATACATAAAAATTTGATTTTTTTGCGGAGTCCTTCTCAATTATAATTTCCAGTTTTTCCAGTCATTTTCTTCTTAAAGGCTTCTATCATGAACATGATTAATTTATCCTTTTTCTAGTGTGCAGTATTTCATTTTCAGATTAACAGGAAAATTTTATCCACTTTCTCTTAATAAATTTCTTTCTCAGGTGAGACTAATGCAGGCAAAGACTAATACTCCTGGTTTCAGATGAGGTTGCAGATTACTTTAGGGATAACTTCTCTACATTTTTATTCCAGTGAAGGCAGATTATATGGAAGAAGATGATGTCTAGTTTTTAGCTGAATTTACCACATGGTTTTTATTGTAGAAACCATTTTAAAAATACTGTTAAAAATAAAACTTTATCTCTCTTTTAAAGTTAAAATTAATATCTATTAAATAATTTACAAAAAAGAGAAAATTATTTTTCTCTTGGTACATTTTCATAGTTTAAATTAAAACTACTAATTAATTATAATTATTGAAGAGAGAGAGTTAAAAAAAAACTTGTTTATATTCTTTTAGTTTTCTCTCCCTTCTACAATCATTTATAACTTATTAAAATAGTCCCATATTAAAATCATATTTATTTAACAAATTTAATGTTTGAGAATTCTCATACTATCATATTGGGACTTAAAAATATTTAATTAATTGAAAATCTATCATTATTATTATAAAAAAAATATGCATGGGGAAAATAATTTTCCCCATTAATTAAATAATCCTAAACTAAACCTGAAGAAAAACATGCTGCCAATTTATCTAATAATTTTTAATGCAGCTATATAGCCAACTGGTTATATTTATTATCCTGAAATGAAATTGAACTCCTTAATATTTTAATTTAATTTTTTAGCCAATTTCATTTCACTACAACAAAAATTTATATTAGTCATGCTTAGCCGTGCATTAACATTTCTATAGACTTTCAAGCTGGAATATAAGCTATGTTGAGCTATTTAGTTAAAAGTATTTCTCATTTTTTTTATATATATTTTTTTATTTCTGAAGATTGGGCGACTATTGGCATAATATATGCATGCCTGCTTCCAGCATGATGATGGACAGAAAATTTCATCACAGAACACAAGTTTGCAAAGCAGCATGAGCACCATAAAAGCATCTCAGTTTAAGCACAAACACTACTTACTACCCAGAGGACACATTGAAAAAATGACCAAAGGAATGTATGAGTCATAGAGGCTCCATATCCATGACACAGTTCTGGGCCTGCTGACAACAGTATTCTGATATAAAGCCCTGTTCTGAGGGACTTAGTTGGAGAAAAGTTTAAACCTTAAGTAGGTATAGTGCAAAGGTAAAAATTTGGAGCATCATGAACACTGCATCCCTATACCTATAACAACATCACCTATCCACCGTCAATACTGAAAGCAAAACTATCATACTTTAATTTACTCCATCTGTATGGCATATTATACTTCTTTAGAAAAAGGTCTTAATGACCGAGAATTATATGTTCCCTTTTCTTTTCCTCCCTCTGCCAGTACAAAAACATTATTGCTTTACAATTTGAAATGGAACCTTCATATAGGTTTTGAAATTTTTTGTAAATACTTTTTTTTCCGGATGACTTACAAGATTAGCTCAGATCATTACTTGATCCCCTACTCGGAATTTATAATAAGAGCCCTGAGATTTCTGTTTTCTCATTTCACTTTTTCTGGTTATCTCTTAAAGTGCTTTTATCCCTTTTGTTATCTATTGGATCTGGTATTATTGGAAACTTTATCTTATATAGAATGGGTACATTTTTTTCTAAATGCAGTTGAACAGGAACACAACCTGTGGATTCATTAAATGTCCAATTGATATAGTTTACTACTTGCTTAACTTGATTCACCCAAACACAATGGTTGGTATTAATATAGACCCTGAACAGTAGACCCATGTATCATCTGCTCACATGGTTTGCACTGAAGATTATGAACAGATGTCAAAACATGCTTAATTTCTTGTTTCTCGATACATTTTTGCCATTCAGTCAATATGAGTGGAGTCCCATGGTCTGAAATAATCGTCTCTGGCTTTTCTACAATGCCAAAGTGTTGAGTTTCCAACATACAGATGGTGTTTTGAGCATTAGCCTGAGGTACTGAATAAGCAAATACCCATTTTGAAAATACATTCTATTGTACTACTAGGTATTTCGTTTTACTGAATGGTAGTAGTGGACCATAAAAATCCACTGCTAACAGTTCATTTGGCCCTTCTGGTATTATGTAATTTAATGGCCCTATATATGATTTATTAAGGGGCTTAATTCTTTGTCATATATCACATATATTAACCACTGACAAGACATTTTTATATAGTTTTGGCCAGTAAAACCAACTGCTCAACAATCTTACAATTTTTTCTGTACCATAGTGCCCATATAGTGCATGAGTATACATTACTAATTGGTTCCGCATATTATCTGATATTACTATTTGCTATTTACTTATTTCAATCTTATTGTACTGCAGCATTCCTTTTATTGCTTATTGATTTTTATTTGTCAACATGGGGTTAGACTTACATATTGCATGAATCTCTCCCTTTTCAATATTTGAAAGTATTTTTATACAATGTGAATCATCTCTCTGTCCATCTACTAAATGACCAAAGTCTCTTTCCACAAGTTCATCCATGAGTCTCAGTGCATACCTCATCAGCTCGCAAGTGCTACTTAACACTTATACCTAACAGTATAACTGAATTCCTGAAGTAACAAACTCCATCTCACCAAATGACTATTGTTTAAGTAACTGTGAACTAATGCATACCTCATCAGCTCGCAAGTGTTACTGGTCCTGATGAACAGATTATGGCTCAATATATCAGTGATGACATTTTCTGAACCTTTACAATACCTAATAGTATAACTGAATTCCTGAAGTAACAAACTTCATCTCACCAAATGACTATTGTTTAAGTAACTGTGAACTAGAAATTCAAGGCTTTTGTGATTGGTAATCACAAATTACCTCAGACCCCAGTAGGAACTGACAAAACTGAAAGACCCATATCACAGCTAATGCTTCTTTTCTGTCACCATGTAATTTATATATGGGCCCTTCAATAATCAGTTAATAAAACAACTTTTAGTTGGTTGTTCTCCTGGATCTTGAACAAAGTAGCTCCTACCCCATAGCCACCATTCTCAGTCTGAACTCAAAAGGGATTTTCAAAATCAAAATACGCTAGCATCACTGGTCTTAAAATCTTCTCTTTGATTGTTTTAAAATCCTTGTCATGCTGTGTTTTCCATTCCCAAGGCACATCTTTTCTTGACAGCTGCAACAGAGATTCCATATATATGGCAAAGTTTTTATAAAAACGATTATAAATCTTGGTCAATCTTAGGAAAGATCTAATTTCTTTTTTGATTTAGGAGTTGGAAACTCTTGGATGGCATGAATTTTTTTATGATGGGATTTAATACCATAGCTACTGATTACATGACCTAAAAAATTATCTTCATTAGTCATCAGAATAGTTTTTTTTAATTGATTTTTATTCCCTTGACACTCCCCTAAAAAGTAGTTCCAAATGCTGCATGTGCTCAAGCAAATCAATGTCTAGTTTTTTTTAATTGATTTTTATTCCCTTGACACTCCCCTAAAAAGTAGTTCCAAATGCTGCATGTGCTCAAGCAAATCAATGGCTGCAATTACCACATCAATATATATAGCCACAATGCTCTTTATATCATCTGACAAAATCTTAACTAAACATTGAAGTAACCCTGCACCACTATTCTTTAGTCCACATATTGAACTGATAAGAATATTCATTATATCTGAAAGCAGTATATTATGGTCTTTTGGATGCAGCTTAACTGGAAGTTAAATTGAATGTAATTTATCAATAATTCCAAAGATAGAAGGAGGGATACTGTAATCCAATTCAGTTGTAAATATAAACACAACCTGACTGAATCATCTTTTTTTTCACTGATGGATTGTTAAATGGAGAAGAGCATCATCTGAGCCAGTTGTTTTCAACCTCTCCCTTGTATTGATGAAGTACTGGATATAATATGGCTGACTATCCATGATTTTAATTTGATGCTCATATCCACCTATCACTCCACATCAGAAAATATTTGAACTTGCCAGTCTTCTTTTAACAGAGAGGATTCTTGGATCTTTATGCACATTTTTGCTGCTGAGGGTAGTACACTTGCATGCAGCACAACTCTGTTGATTGATATAACTCTGTGTGAAAGGTATGATTTTATTATCACATACTGCTTGACTTTTATTAAAATCCTATAAACAGTGAGTTTTGTATATAAAGTCAGCTTCAAAATAACTTCATTAAAATCACACCTGGTTAATGCATGTTTTTCCAATCCCCATTTCTACAAAATCTGTTTAGGGGCTACTTTGTGCTTCTCTACTATTTGCCATTGTGACTTTAGTTGGTCTTAAGGACAAGATTTTAATATGAGGATTTATGAGCATTATTTGATCATATCATCTCTGATACCTGACTTTGTGAATTCAATAGAGCTTCTACAATTGTAATCTCTGATGTTATTCTAAATCTTAGGACAATTCTGGCACAAATATTGAAGTACCTTCTCCCAATCACATATTCAATTTGCCATGGCCTATATTGCATTATTCTTATGTATTTTGTTCCTGTTTCATCATAGAAGCCCATTGTGAGAAACTAATTATCGAGGTTCATCCTTGTTTAACATTTTTCCTCAGGCTTTTAGACTGTCTTAACTTGGTTTGTATTCTGGTCAGGGAATGAAGGACCATATTCCTATTGAGTATTACCTTGATAAAAGTTTGATCCACTTCTAGATTATCTAATTCGGGTTCTGGTATGACTATTGATGTTACCCATTGATCTTCCCTGCTTTCTTTTTCATGGTGGCAGTTTATCTCTTCTGTCTTGTTACCATAGTGATGGCTTGATTTTTTGATTTCTATATTGAATGGCATTCATATGGGGGATTATTGCCTCCTCTATACGCTGATTTAGTTGGAAGTTTAAATCCCCTTTCCTTTTCAGTATGTGCAGATTTGTTAGTGTCAAATGCATTTAATAGTTCAGTCACCTGTTCAATTGTATGCCTGTCTATGCCATTAACATCCGTACTATATGGCTTGGGAAGCTGTGTTGTAATATTCTTATTAATTTTAACTCAAAGAGGATCTGCAGTGAGTGCTTTCAATTTCACCACTTGCTTTTTAAAAACTGGGTGTAGGGCTCATCAGGAGGACACTTCCCTAAGGATACTTTATGTTTAATCATTTCTTGGTAATCCTCAGTTCAGTAGCACTCATGAGTGCTTACTTAAACTCAATAAAATTACGAGGGCAGATGAATAAGGAATCCTCCATGCTTGGGATGCACCTTGAAGATGGCTGCAAACTATTGCTAAATTTGCCTCTTTAGTTATTGCATTAAATGCTAAAATATCTTTCCAGACTGACAAATTCAATGGGTGCCTCACCAACATTTCCTGGAAAAGTCCTTATTTTAAGGAGCTGCTTTACAATTCCAGGCATTTGGTTTATATATTGATTTTCTATTTTTGCCTCTTATTATTTTTTTCTCTATTCAAGTTCTTCCCTTGTTAATGTAGACATGGCTTTTTTTTTTCCAGTTTGACCATCCTTAAACTTTTTTACTCATTCTCTGATTCTATCATCTCAGACTTTCCAGAATTTAATTTGATTAGCCAGGTTCCCTATTTGCTCTTGAACAGATTCCATGCTTCTTTGATTTTTTATTATTCACACATTTTATTGCTTCCTGCACTTTGGCTTATTTGATTATTCATTATTTTTTGTATTTGTTTTATTTTTGTATCTTGTTCTTCTTTGTTTTGTCTCACTTTATTCAGAACTTCTCTAATTTGTTTGATTTGACCTGCTATTTCATTAATCATATTTTTACTGTTTTCATCTATTTTCTGTAGCAGCATTTAAAATTCTCCTTTTTTATTATCCTCATGTCTTTGTTATTCTCTCTTTATTATCCTCTTCTCTTTGTTGGTCTCTTTTTATTATCTGCTTCTCTTTGTTCATCTGTCTTTTTATTATCCTCTTTGTTTCTTATCTTCTCTTCATTGGTCTCTCTTTTTTTTAATTGATTCTCTTTGCTTATTATTTTTCTTCGTTCGTTTCTTTCTATTGTCCTCTTTTCTTTGTTTTTTTTTTTTTTTGCTTAAACTTTTCTAACAATTGGGATAACACAGGAGGATTCTCTGCTCTCTGGGTTCCTTCCATTGATTGCTGATCTTCTTTCTCTCTCCACCTTTTTTAATTTTCCTCTTATCAGTACATATGCGTATATAAATCACTTATAGTCTTTTATTTTCTGCGTTAAATTACTTTTTCACAGAGAAATACAAATATGAACTCTTAAAACTATCATAAAATAAGCTTAACATCACCTCCTCTTCATGCAACCATATTTCACTTTACCTAACACTACTATATTATTATTGCCACTAATATGCTTTTCTTCAAGCCTTATTGTCTCAATTCCTGGCTTTAATTCATTAATTTATCTCCTGTTTTATTCTTCAATTCTATCCTGTTCAGGGTATGTGATAAATTTCTCTTCTATTTTTTATTATAAGTACATATGCATGTACAACAACAAGTTCATGTTAAGAACCAATTATGAAAACCTTTCTTAAAGATCTGATGAGAATTTGACAGCAAAAGGATGCATAGTGACATGCAATCCTAGTATAGATATATAATCCAGCTACTGGATTTTTTTTTTAAGTACACAATGCAGCATGAAGACCCAAGAGCCTGTCTCAGTTTAGACATTAAGATACTACAACCCACCATAATGCAAAAATCTTTGTAAAGTCCTGTTCCTTTGAGTTTTCTTGGAGACTTAGAGGCTGGGTATCATGACAGGAGTATGTTAACTATATCATGATAAAATAAAAAAATCTGTAAGTGGGTTGGAGCAATGCCTGAGAAAGAACACTTCATGGCCTGAGAAAGAACACTTCATGGAGTTGCATGAAGAATATTGCATCCTTAAGCCAACAAAACTCATTCCAATCTCCAAAACCATGGTTTGGTTTCCTATTTATATATGAACTCCTTAAATAAACATTAATACTTACTATTTTATAATTTATCAAAGTATAACAATCATTCTCTATATTCTTGTCATATTTCACAGTAATACATTTTAAATTAATTGTGCATCAAAATACAGAATTTTGTTTTTCAGGTGCATTTCTGATATTCAAATTATGTGGCCACTGACTACTAGAACCTGATTGTCATTGGGTCCACAGCTGAGATGCCAATTGTAACAGTATAGAAAATAGGGGTTAATAAGAGAGAATTTAAGGTTATAATGTTCCACAATTGGATAGCCATTTGTAACAGTATACCACATTAGGGCTGAATTATGAGGAGATGGGAAACCATTATCCCCAAATAAACAAAATATATAATTCAGTATAAAAGGAATGAGCATTAGTGATCAGGACAGAACTAAATATAAGTTTACCAGCATTACCCAAAAATAATAATCATTTGTCATCATGAGTGATCAACAATGAAAATAAATCAAGTCAATCTTTTGACTGTACTTGAAAGTAGTCCACTATAGACCAGGCTAATTATTTAGCCACTTCCAAACCTAGGGCAGGAATACAAATAATAATTATCCGGATACATATACTTAGGTGCTACTCCATCAAAATAGAACAATGTCAAATAATGCTGAGATATTAAAAACATCCTGACTGTCATTAATGCTCTGGCTATATAACACCATTAATGCATTGGCCAACTATAAACTAAATTTCTAAAGAAATAAAATGAAATGTAGTGCATGGACTTTAAATTTAAAGGATATATTTTTGCACCAACCAGGATTAGAGAAGTAATGAAATTATCAACTGGATGTCCATAACACAACATAACCCCTACTCTATATAATTTATGCACAAATCTATCTCAGGAAGCAAGAACTATAAATTATTACAGTGAACAAAAGATAAATAAATAAAGCAACTTATTATAAATCACTTTAAGTAATTCCTAGGTTTATCCTATTATAAGTAAATAGTTTTATTGGGATCATTCAAAAAAATCCTTGAACATTAAGCTGTCATGAAATAAAATCATACACACTGCAATTTATGAAACAGGAATTGGGTAGAAAAAAAGTTAAGACAAACATTTTAAAACAATTATTTAATAACTAATTGATTAATAATAACTAAAAGAAATTGATATAATAGTATGAAAATTTAAAGATTTCATCAAAAAAATATATTTCCATAAAAATTAAAATCAATCAGTTGGTTTCTATTCATAAATTAACTTTTAATTCATTAAGTTCTTTAAAATAACTAAGAGTTGGAAAAGCATTTGCAAAATCAAAGATAATCTTTGATTTAGCTTAATTAATCTTTTGATAAGTTTTTAGGGGGGGGGGGGGGAATAGAAAATTGAATGGATTAAAAAAAAATATGTTTCACAAGATTTGAAAACATTAGCTTAATGAAAAAATGTCAAATTATCAATTCTTTTGTTTTTATAAAAATACATTGTGCATACAAAAAATACCTTTAAATTGTGGGTTTATTTTTTTCTGTGAGCTCCTCAATTATAATTTCCAATTGAGTTTTCTTCTTAAAGACTTCTACACATGAACATGATTAATTTGCCCTTTTCCTGGTGTGCAGTATTTCCAAATTAAAAAATAGCAAGTTTTATCCATTTTTTTTCATTAAAATTTCCAGGTGACATTAACACCTAAAGAGACTCATATTCTTCATTGAAGATAAGGTTGCAGATTACTTTAGAGGGTAACTTCTATATTTTTATTCCAGTGAAGGCAGGTTGCATGGAGGAAGATGATGTCTAGCTTTTAATTGAATTTAGCCCATTTTAAATCATTTTTATGACTAAACTTATAGTATGCTAAAAGCTTGATTAAAACTTCTGCTATTCTATGCTAAATAGCGTGGTCAAGATTCCTGCTATACTATGCAATAGCTTGGTAAAAACTTTTTTCTTTATCAGCTGGATTAAAACTTGACTGCTTTGTCTTTATCAGTTAAGTTAGGAATTTTCTTCTTGCTTACACTTTGGTCTTCTCACTTATTCACACCTCCATTATTTTTTTCTAGGTCTATCTTGCCTATAAGCCAATCACAATCTGTCTTCAATGCGATTGTTTTTATAACGACCATTATTTAAATTTTTATAAATACAATTATTTAGCTATTTCCCCTCCTTAAACTTTGACATTGAAAAACAAGTCAAGAACTTAAATTAACATCATAAAATTCTTGACATTACTTTCTAATTAAAGAAATTTTCTTGCAAAAGAAAAACAAGATAATCAGTTAATTGTACTGATTTGATTTTTCGCATTGAAGAGATAAAAAGAAAAGAAGAAGAAAAAAACTAATTAAAAATAAAATTTACCAAAATCTTATTATTATTTTTTTTTTTAAAAAAATACTATTAAAAATAAAACGTTTATCTCTTCTTTAAGGTTAAAATTAATATCTATTAAATAATTTACAAAAAAAAATAAAATTATTTTTCTCTTGGTACATTTTCAGTTTAAATTAAAACTACTAATTAATTATAATTACTGAAGAGAGAGAGAGAGAGTTTAAAAAAAAAACTTGTTTACATTCTTTTATAGTTTTCTCTCCCTTCTGCAACCATTTATAACTTATTAAAATCATATTATTTAACAAATTTAATATTTGAGAATTTTCATGCTATAATATTGGGACTTAAAATATTTAATTAATTGAAGACCCATTGGGAAAATTAAATATTATTTTCCCTATTAATTAAATAATCCTAAACTAAACCTGAGAACATACTGCCAACTTATCTAATTATTTTTAATGCAGCTATGTAGCCAACTGGTTATAATATATTGTAACGAGCACAGACGTTCGTTACATTGTTTTTTTTATTTATTTATTAAACATGAAAGTAAATTAAAAAGTTCGCATTTAAAAATTTTCTTTAAGAATTAAAAATTGAAATTAAATATCATCTTAAACTCTTATATATTAAATCGCACAGATAATGAAAAATTATTAAAATAAAACTTTATTAAAGAAAAAGTATTTTAAAACTAAATTTTAAAAAGATTTGGAAATAAAATTATATCTTTAAATTTATCTTTAAATATATCTTTGATTTGGAAAACAGGTTAATTAATCAGAAATGGAAATGATAAAGTTAATTAGTCAAATGTAAACCAGCCTTGGGCATTTAAATGTAAAAACATCAGTCAGATAGGAAAACAATAGAAACTTTTAGCAAATGAAATAAATCCATTGGGAAATCGGACCTCAACGAAAAGGATCATCACATCGATGACGTAATGTTAAGTCAATCTTTCAAGGTAATATAAAAGGACAAGTTTGGAAATTATTAGTTAGTGAGATGATGATTATTACGATGTGACAGATAGATGTTAGTGCGGAGGTGCGGGAGAAGAGATTGAAGGACGCACGTTCAATCCCTTCAGTTGTTATAAAATGGAAAAATGAAACATCGCTTTTCTTATATTCAGAGGACCACAGGATCATCGGGAAATTTAACGCTGGATTTCAAACGGCAAGCAACTGTAAAAGATGAACATTTCTAAAACCGTAAGAACTTTCTAAGATATATACGAACAATATTAATTTGAAAACACTAAGAACTTTAAATTTTAAACTTTCCTAGTATTTAATTGTTACAAATAGAATCCTATCTGACCAAACTAAATTCTTTATTAATAGTGTTATTTGATGTATTTTTTTTCTTATTTATGTAAAATCATTTCCATTTATTTATTTTTTATTCTTTAAGTTTTTATCATGATTTTTTTTGTTTTTCGTTAAATTAATTATATAAATGTTAAACTTAAGTCGGGCGTGAATGGCTGTATAGATTTGTAAAGTTATATTAGGGGAGGGTAATCTTAGGTTATTTGTGTCGTTGTTAGATTGGGTCAATGGATTGGATATATTGATGTAGTTAGTAGATGTCGTCGGAGATTCGCTACTGGCAGAATCGCTTCATACGCCGCACTCTCCCGTTTTGCCTATGGAAGGAATTATAAGACGCAGAGCGCAGTTCCTTTCTATGGAGTTTTTTTTTTATTGTTCTTCTCGTTAGATAGAAGTAATATTCCTGTCTAATGAGAGTCAATATCTTCTCTTAATCTTTTTGGTGCTGCCGTATTCCGTATTACATTGAATACATCGATGTATCAGATGGATTGATGCCAGTTTGAGTGCGAATTTTAGCCTAAGGTTAAATAGGGACAGACTATTTTTATTTTCAAATGCAAATCTATGTGGTCTATTCATGCTTGACCCTAAATAAAAATGCATTAAATTTAAGTTGTTTATAGACGCTTGCATGGATTGGTTATCGGTTAAGTATGTTTTGGGTTTTCATATTTGATCAAAATATATAGACATTCGATAAATAATGATACCTTACGGTGAGTATCTAAAATGTATTTATTCGGATGTCTTTTAAGTTATTGGTGACAATGCAAGTATCTTATGGTGAATACTATTGGGTTACGTATAAATTTCCCTCCGCAATTGTCAGTAATCAATAATTTTGTATTTTGATCGTTTATGTTTACTTTGAAATGTTTTTGACCGTGAAATCTATGTAACCGATCTATATTCAACATTATAAACAAGCTTTCATAAATTTATCTGTGCGAACTTAATTAAAATGTAAAATTAGAATATAATAGAAATTAAATGTAAATTAAAGTCAAAAATCAAAGTTAAAAATAATGTTAAATGTTAAAATGTACACTAAGACTAAAATAATTTTAAATCTTATATATATGTGCATAAATAAATGTTTGTATGCTAATTACTGGCAGTGGCTTATTTTATTTATTTTTTAATGTTGAAATCTAATTAGATAAGATATTATATTATTTAATCTCTGTTATTCCACTGAGCTAGTGACATGGGCTAACGACCGGAATCAAATTTTAAAAAAAAAAAAAAATTTTTTTTTTTGACTTACGTATCTGCCTACTTTATAAATTTTTCTAGGTTCAAATGCCTAGATGGCGCCCCGTAGTGCAGCTTACGTTAAGTCACCTTCTCCGGATCGTTACAATATATAATGGGAACAATCAAGCTAATATTGAAGTTATTTGTATAAAAAGTAAGAAATATGGGCTTAAATTTAATGAAGAGAAATTAAAGATAATGATAGGGAATAAATTGCTCAATGGGTAGAATGAAAATGGAAAATAAGAGGGGAGGGTGTGCATAAATTAATAACATATATTAATGAAAAGAAGAACAAAGAAATCAATACATCTACATCATGGTTATATATGGGTGAATTAGATGGTTTGAATATATTTATTTGTCAGATATATTTCTCTTTTAATTAAATAATGATTCTATTTTACTATACTTTTTACTGCTCACAAATATATATATATAATTTTTTCATTCACTGTATTAGTGATCTTGAAATATATAACAAATACTTCAGATTTACCCATATCATAATTTAAATGTTAACATGCAAATATATATATATATTATTGTGAAGAGAGATTAATTTATTATCTTAAACTAAATTCTTGTTCTCCTCTCACAAAAAGATGAGAATTCCTTTCCTCCAAAATCTTTCATTCATTTACAGATAAAATGTGCTTATTTCTTATTTTCTTTTATTTTAATTCTCATATACTTTGGACTTTTTAAAGTTTAAATAATGAAATTTCTTAATGGGTATATTGTTTTAATAAATTCTATGCACAAATATTCATATATATTTTGCATATATGTTGATTCTTGAAGCTATTTCTTGGCACTTTTTCCAGTTAAATTCTTTTCTGGGATTAAAAAAAATCCATTCCCTTTTCCTAACGTTGTCTCCAGATCCTGTGCAGTTTATCCATCAATATAATTACAGATTGGTTTTACTAATTTTTGTATTTCTTGGTCTTCTTTATAATAAGTAAATCACAGGTATCAAAGTAGATCACTTCTGGAAAAGATTCATATATCCACTAGTCTAGTAATCAACAGGCTTCATCTTAGATTTTGGCAAATTAACTATTTCTTTCTCTTTAGATGTGGAAAAGTATTAGCCAAATGACAATTATCATCATTAAAAAATTGAAAAATATATTAAAGAAGTACTTTTCTACAATGATAGCTTGCTTTCTTACTTCTATAAACCAAATGGGATGATTTTTCCTATTGATGCAATTGGAGTTTACTGTTAGAATCAATCATCAAAAGTTTGATCTATTGTTTCTGAGCCAAATTTGGTAACTGCAGAAAATATAATTACAGCATATTCTGACTTAGCTGATTACAGAAGTGAATTTATGAGGGGGTATCCTAAAAATCCAGAATTTTGTAATAAAAAATTATGTATTTTTAGGTGTTAAAAATTGAATCTCCTTCAAAATACTGTCCATTTGATACTGTGAACCATTTAAACATGTTTCCACTTTCAAAGCCGTTCTGAAACTTGCAAAATGATGCCTTTTAATCCCTATGTGGGTTTTTTCTTCACTATTTCCAAGTTAGCAAAACTTTCTTTCGAAGCTTTTTTACATTTGGGAGAATAAAAATAAATCACTCAAAGTAAGATTGGATGAATATGGCAGATAGATAAGCTGAAAAATGCTGTTTTAGATTAAAAATTATTTCACAAGCAAGGCTTTGTATGATAGTGTGTTGTTGTGGTGAAGCTTGCCATTTTTCCACATTTTTATTTTACCACATCATGCAAAGGTTTCAGAACTTGTAGTTAAAACATCTAACCATTACAAGTAAATTCTGAGTGAACAATGTTCTTTGCTTCAAAAAAAAATCAGCATTGTCTTGAAATTGGACTTCACTCTTGGCATTTGTTTTGGGACATGATAAATTTGAATTTTTCTATTAAATCATTCATAAGCTTGTGTTTTCCCAGAGCAGCTTGTTTGAAATAGCTGTTTCAAGCATTCCAGAAATTTCCACTGCTGTTTTCTCTAACAGAAAACAGAATTTCACATTGTTCCAACTTTTCAGCCATAACAAAGATCAACAAATAAGTGCAAGATGCACTTAACAAAAAAATTTACTATGTAATACCATGACATCATTTGATGATGCTAGTTGTCAGAATGATGGAGAGGGCATCACAAGAGGCATCTAGCAGCATATGCATGCAATACAGAGCAATCACCCATCAGAGAAAATTACTCCCTTGAACTATGATTAAATTTTTTTGATGAGCTTTATATGTAACCAGTCATCTGTTGACCAAAAACCATTTTTCAAAGTTTAGAAGCTAATCCACTAATCTACATAGGGTGGTTTTTCAAAACATTTCTGACTTTTCATCTTATTTACTAAAGTATTTAATTAGTTTGTTGATACCCAAGACAGTAATTTGTTTTCAAAATTGTAGTTTTTCACACTTCTAATTTTTATATAAATTAAAAACCTATGATTTTAGAGAATTTGTTTTAATATTCAAGCTTTAATAATTCAGGCCATAAAAATTATTTTCATTGTCCTTTAATCATCTTTAAATATATATATTTGACAATTATGTTATTTAATGGATAAAACATACAACTACAAAATGAGGTTGTATGTTCCTGTAAAGTTAACCACTCTACCTTTCATCATTAAAAGTTTAATTTTATTTACATAGCTGGAAATGTTTACATAAATATTATTATATATTAAAAGTGTTTTGTTTCCAGCTATGAATAATTCCAAAAGTTGCATGCACTACCCTCTTTATTTCTCTTAGTAAGTCAGAACATTCTAGCTAATAAAACTAATTAGCACCAAAAACTATTTGTTGTGGCCTAAATAATGTATGTTTATTTATTTACATTTTATTTAAATGTTTTGTCTATCATGATACTATAATATTGACATTTTTATTCTTGGTTATTTTACTAATCTAAATCCCTGTCCAATTTTATACTATTCTAATTTTAATTTTTATATTGACAGTGTGGTCTGATTCACAATTGCTACAATATATATATAATTATCTTTCTCTTTAAAATATACAATTAAAGTTAGAGTAGATCATTTATTTTTATTATGAATGTTTTCAATGCTTTCAGCATGTTTATGCCTAGTAATGGTTAACATAATCATATTATTCATGTTAACTATTTATGCTGTTTATATTAATTATGTCATAAAAATGCTATTCCTTACAATAGGTTTTTTTTTTGTCTTATAATTATGTGTGTGTGTTAATATATATCTTGATTGCTTTTTTTTTTTTTCTCGTTTACAGGAATTTATTTTAAGTCCATCACAATTTTGCATTCCCAACTCTCGGTTACGTTACTATTTAATTGCCAAACTAAAGAGTATTCCATTTTGTTTTGCCATCTTGGAAGAGGTTATTATTTATTTAATTATTTAATTTTTTAGATAGTTATTTGTATTTATCATAATTATTTTACAATATAATTAGATCCTGTGATAATCTATTTATGAATATAATATTGATTTAAATTTCTGAAAGAACTATTTTCTTTTTATTACAAGAAACAAATTGCAAAAGATTCTACTCATAAATGTTTTGTATCTGTTTACGAAATGAAATTCATCAAGATTATTTGTAAAGTTGTAAATAGGGCTTTGCAATCTCACTTATTTTGTGCCCCTAAAAAATTAGTTGCATTTGAATTTTTGTTTTTTTTATACTATAATTATTATTGACCATTATCATTTATTATGCAATTAGTATTCAACTTATTAAAAAAAATCATATTACAAAGAAAAGTCAGAACAATGTGTTAACATTAAATTTTAAATTAGGAAAAACTGCTACTGAAACAGATAAAATGATTCGAAGTGTGTATAGAATGAAGCTATGGGTTGCAAACATGTTTTTAAATGATTTTCAAGATTTTGTGATAGTAGGGAGAGTATTTAAGACAATCCACAAAAATACAAACTGACTTTCCAATTTAATGTCATAATTTGTGATCTAGACAAACCAAATATCTTAAAGTTTTTCTGGTGAATAGATAACACATGCATTGATTCAGAGATGATGCTACAAGGAGTTTGGAGAAAGAACTAGAGGCCTTTTCTCTAGATATGCTATATATGTATTGATAGAAGGTAGTGTTGTCCAATATGATCCCAATATAGTTAGCAGAGATATATACATTTACAGTCATTAAAATAATGACTGAGCTATGTGTTATTGAGTTTTTTATGAGCAAAATAACTTACAGCAAAAGATATTCATAAAGAAATCTTTGCTATTTATGATAAGTAAGAACTATTGAATCAAAGCTCCAGCCACTTTCACTTGATGATGAAAAAATTGAAAGAGATATACATAACCTAAAACAACAGAAAAAAAAATTTCTTTGGAGAAAAGTTAAAATAGGATTAGATGGAGATTATGCTGAACTTTATAAATTACCCTTTTTACCTTTAACTTCTAATTTATTGACTTTTAATCATTTTATTAATTATCTTACTGGTATTATTAGTTTATGCATACTCCTATATCTCATAGATATTAAATTCTCAGTGTAAGACAAGTCTAGCACTAAAATGATATGTTTCCTATTTATTTGATAGCTTGATTTTACTTTTATATTTTATAATACCATTATCCTTATGAATTTTTTGATATAATAATAATTCAGAAATTAAAAGAAAGCTTAAAAAATGAAATAGCAAACAAAAAGCATATATATACCATTTATCAAACCATCAAGGTTTTTAACATTCTCTATCAGAATACAAGCTATTGCATAAAAACTGAAAATGACACCACTGAATAAATATTTTAATATCATTTTTGTTTCTTTTGATTATTAAATTATTTGTTATTAAAAAACCGATAAATGCTATGAATATTCATATATCATGTTCTTAATTTTACAGTGATTATAATAATGATGGCAAAAACCAAGAGATATTTGTATATTGGTACTTCTAAATTGGAATTAAAGCTTCTAAAGTCAGATTAAAGAATAAGTGATGATGCAACTAAAGTCAGATTGGTTAATTTAATACCTTGATTAAGAATGGACAATATCTAATTTTTCAAAGGTCTTTCTTGTCACGATTCTGAATTGTGATGGAGTGTTACTTTGAATTCTGGCTGAAGAATTTTCAAAATAACCGGTTTAATTAATATCAATTGTCAACATTAGGATAAAAGTAAAACAAAACTATTGTTATATCTATAGTTATTTACTTGGAAAATCCCTTCAAAAATAGCACACAAACTTAATGTGTTTTGCCATTGTTGTTTTAAAAATATAGAATATTGCACATAAGTGATTGCAAATCTAAAGTCTGTCATACCATTGATTATTTCTATGCAGAAACTGTGACAGGGAATTACATACTTTTGTAAACCACCCTTTTGTTTTATTTTTTTATCTGGAGTTAGAAGGGTCTCAATCATTTATAAATAGCAGCTAATGATCAATTAAATTTTAATAATTGAGTATGATTCATAATCATAATCTAGAGTATGTTTCGTGTTATCAACAAATCCTGTGGAAAAACTTTGAAACTATTTAATTGTTTTATTTCAAACTGTGATTCTATGACATTAAACAAATAATTTATTTGTATCTGATTATTTTTTTAATTTTTATAGTATGTTCTTAAATTTATTTATAATATTAAGTTAATAAAATATTGTTTTATTTTACAATAATGTATAATCTAAAAATAAAGAACAGTAAATCTTGGCATTAGTGAAGACAAAATCATATTGCAATTTTTTTCTCTAATATAGTTAGCATATTAGTACTCATTTAGCCAACTCTAATTATTTTAGAATCTTTTCACTCCAGATGAAAAGTATTGGATTCTTATTCATTGACCAACATTGATTAAATGACTTGGTTGCAAACTGAATCTTGAATTTGCTTAGGAAATTCTCAGCTATCTAAAAAAATTTTCAAGTTTAACCCAGATTTAAATATCATTTTGTTTGGTATGGTTGGATAATGTCCTGACTATATGGTCTTTTAAGCATGGATAACAAAAAAAAACTTTGAAACATTACAAAAGATTGAACTTTAAACTTTTCTGAAACACTTGAAATAAGGAGAAGGTTTCTGACAAATTCTGTAAAATCTCTAGCATGCCTGTTATCTTGAGCAAAAAAAATGTCACTCTTCTCTCGTGTTAACCCATAAAGAAATTTTTGAATAAAATACAAAAAGAGGTAGGTAAATATGCATCGAGTAATGAATTATGGACAACAAATGAGACTATTCAAAGTGAAATGAGGTGAACTTTTTATTGAAGAAAATTTTAAATGCTTGAATGAAAATAGATTAATTAAAATAGTATTTAATGGAATTATGCGGAAAGGATAACAAGCATGTTGCTCAAATAAGATTTTACAATATGCAAATTAATAAATAGATAATTATTTCTATATTTTATATAAAAACAGGATAAATATATAAAAAATGTATTATAGATACATAATTTTTTCTTCTCCCTCACAATTCTTGCCTGCTTTCCCAGGTATTTAAAAACTCCTTTTCTTGCATCAAATAAGCTCTCTTTAAATCATAGATTCTTCCATATTTTATGTAATTTTTATTTTTATATGATTCCCATAATTATTTTTTTATTTGTATTATATAACTATTACTTCTTTTTTTAACCAATTTATCTGTCCTTTTTTTCCTATCCTCATGAAGGATATATAGGAAACTTATTGTTATTTGTTATAGGAATTTTAAATACCATGCAAAAAAGGCAAAAATGAAATAAGATTCAGATTGTAAATATAGTTTATGTTGTAATAGGAGAAAGTATTGAATACGTATTTTTAGAGTGTTGATATTGAAAGAGGATCAGAATAAATTATATGGAGAATGGGAAAAATTTAATGGTAATGGGTGTAAAAGATGTAGAGATTTTATGTTTTGTTTTGTTTTTTTGTTAAATCTTTATAATGATATTGAGGAATATGTGATAGAATAGTGGAAACAGTGAAATGGCTTTTATTAAAATGGTGTAGGAGAAAAAAGGAAATGAATCAGTTTGGGAATATAATTAGATGATGAAGATTAGGAAATAGATTTATATGATAAGGGTTTTGGAGGCGAGGACTATTTAATTTAGTTAACAGAGTTTCTGAACATATAACCACTACACAGAAATTTCTTATTGTACTTAAGGAAAAATCACTTTGGATCATATCATAGATGGAAAACTTATAATAAACAATAATTTATATGACATAATGTTCAATCAAAGAAAAGTTGTCTGGAACAAAGAATGGCAAATTCTTAAGTGAATAAAAATGAACGACAAAAAAATATATAGCTAGAGAATACTGAATATGCATTTGTCAGATAAAAATACATTTGGATTTAAAAATTTACAATTGTTGTTTACAAATTCTATTTTTATCAACAAAAAAAAAGAGAATATTTGTCAAGACTATAGTAATAAGTTTAGGTCAGAACATTTTCAGTTGTGAAAAAAAAAAAATTTCTAATTGATACTTCCTAGTATCTACTATTAAATCATAATTTAGATGCAGCATAATGATAGAAAGATAGTTATCATTTCTTACAAAAATAAAATTCATTTGTACTATGCATTGGTTTTTCAATGTAGATTGGTAATCTAGCTCTTCTTATTGGAGAATAATGGTCTCATATAAATCTGATTTAGTCACATGAATATTGACGCACAATCATAAAGCAAAAATACAATTGTAATATGATGCACCTCTTACTTCTATTGAATGAAATGTCATACTCCTACAAGCATTAATTCCATGGTTATATTTTACCTTTTTAACTATTAAATACTGGCATTTAATACTATCAATGAGTTTTGATAGTCATCTTATATGATCCACTACTTTTATCATGAAATTATGCAAATCTATTATACATGATTCTGTTGATGTATTATTTATTCTCTTTATTATCCTATGTTTATGAACTGACTGCCTTAACTAAATTAATCATATGGTCACTATTATTATTTCTATCATTACTGTAATTATTACTATTACAAATTCATTTTTATTTATTGTGTTTTTTTCAGATTATGGAATGTTTTCCTTTAAAATTGGATCACCTACAGTCATTTTTTCCAAATTGCACTTTTAACCAAAATAAGGATGTTCCTCTATTCAGTACTACTGACTCTAAATCAAAATCTAATAGTTTTGTACAACTTTTGCATAATTATTTGGAACAAAACATGGATGAAAATTATATAGAAAAGTTTTTAGTGCCAGATAAGGTTTTAAGCAAGTACTTTAAAGTAATGGATATAGTAAGAGAAGATGATAATCATTCTTGCTGTTTTACCAAAGCGTAAGTTATTCTAGTCATACTTAACTAAAATTTCTTCTGGAAATGAATTATTTTTAACTATATATATAACACTAAATTTGTAGATCATTTGTTTTACTGAATTTGTATAAAATTGATTTTATTGAGGGGGGAGGGGAGTAAATTATATATATATAATTAATAAATTAATGCACACTTAGAAAGGTATGAAATTTATCTTGAATGATGTAACTCCAATTATAGTGTAGGATATTAATGTTGGACAATTAATTCATTGTGATTGGTCATTTTATCCACATGATGAGGCAAGCATGCAGTGTTAGTTTTATGCACTGTGATTAAAGATTGCTCTCTATGCAGTTTAAATTAATATTGCATATTGAATTGGATTATTTAACAATTATAAAGTGTGATTTATATAATCCTCACACTTTTAAATTGAATAATGGGATTTTTCGTTAAATACAAATGGCATCATGCCTGTACATTTGTATCTGGATAGTTATTCAGTATTAGAACAACTGATTGCACTTTCCTATCTAATTTTCTCAATATATAATTTGCTATTGATATAGGGATAGTATTTATTCTCACTTGATTGACACTCCCAATCATTTATTACAAACTCTGTACACATATCTATACATAAAAATTATAAACTTTCCAAGTGCCTTAGTTATGCACTCTTTTTTATCAAATTAATCTTACAAATATAAAATTAAATATCAGATGAATTTACAAATATTCAAACTTTATTTAAATTTTTCAACTATAGTCATCTGTTAGTAATAGCATACATGTCAATCCATAAAAATGAATCTTTTTATACTTGTCTTCCTACTTTTTATAACAATAGCAGATCTGTCAAATGATGTTAATTAGGGTGGATTTCCAATTCTTTTCAAATGTAAACAGTCTCATTCAACGCAGCTAATCATCCGTATAAATCTGGGAAAACAAATATAAGTGGATTCATTTTATGCTCGCAAGGTAAATCTGACTAAAGAGGATGGTGCATTGATATTAAAGGCACTTGGAAAGTTTATTATTCCTATATTTATATATTGTTAGATATGCTGAAATTTAATATTTGATTATTAATTTATAAGGGTTTAAAATAAGTAGAAATTAGTTCTATCTTGTGAATTACAATGATTAACTGTATTAAATAAGGCTATGTTTATATTGTAGTACGATTGGAAGATTGCTCTAATTAATATTCGTTGTCAGGTCTCACATCTTTATAAAAACTGAGAAAGTAAATATAAATGAATTCCTTTTTATTTTGGCAGGAAATATCTAACAAAAGAGGGCAGTGCATTGATGTTAATGTATAGTTAGACGTGGTGTATTAATTAGTATTTATA
This sequence comes from Epiperipatus broadwayi, assembly GCA_028023455.1. Lineage (NCBI taxonomy): Eukaryota > Metazoa > Onychophora > Udeonychophora > Euonychophora > Peripatidae > Epiperipatus > Epiperipatus broadwayi. The sequence continues at coordinate 9,148,750 of JAQFVV010012420.1, forward strand.
TATACATTTTCAAAGTAAACAGATTAAGACCTCTTCAATATCCCTCTTACAGAAACAGTAAAGGTAGATGCAGTACTCACCAGACTTGTTATCCATCTAGCAATGAGGATTTGAGCAATTTTATGCTCTAGCCAAGGGTGGATAAATAATCTTTTACTGACTACTATTATGATATTAATTGAGCTAGTTAAGAACTGACTACATAAAAGAAAAATCATAAGCTTTATGAAAAAAATTTCAAGTTTACTAAGATTTAGATACAAGTTGTAAATATGGCATGATAAGCAAATGCACTAGCATTGTATTATGACATACATATATATATTTATTATTGTTTGAGGTAGTATGAATTAATAACTAGACAATCATTACAAGGAAGGGAAATATGTTTCAAGATAACATAATTATTTATGAATATGATGAACAAACTAAAATTTATTTATAATATAATCAATTGCTTGTGAAGTCAGGTGATTTTTAAGCACTATAAAGCAGATATCCATTCCACTAATCAGATATATTTTTCCTCACTTTTGTAGATGATAGCACTATAAACTGCTGATTCTGTTTAGAAAAAAGAATTATTTCTTATCTATTTTATAAGAAATTGTTGTAGGCAATTTTATGAAAATTTACTGATGTCTAGTTTACAACTGTATGTAATGAGAATAAGCTTTTAAAAACGTCTCATGTAAAATGTTAACTTCATTTCATATCTTTCATCTCAAAATTTCCCCCCCCCCCTATTAGAAAAATGTAGTTATTTCAGGACAACTCAGTTCTCCGAGGGATAATAAAAACCAATTTTGTTCTGAAATAGATTTGTTTAAATCATTTCATTATTGATTCACATTATATATTTAAAAAAAATGTTGAGTAGAATCAAATGTGAAGAATTCTAATCTTGTTTAAAAATTTAGATTTTAAATAGAATTTTATTTTAAGTAATATGTATTTTTATCACACTTCTTGATTATGGATATGTGCATTGATTTAATCTATAATTCTGTTTTTGTTATTCTCAGTCATTATGTTTCTGTTTATGTACTCATCATTAGCTTTATTATTCCATATTTATTTTTAATATAGATTATTATAACAAGAAAGTTGATATTAAACCTGTGATAATCCTGGTAATAGCATTTCTCCAGAAGAGCTCATTAAAGTATATCTTGCTTTTAATAAAATTCTATTTAAAATTTAAACCTTTAAATGACATACTCTTCACATTTGATGCCATTAAATATTTTCGTCAATAGAAAAATGGTCATTATTGCTATGGTAAAGTATTTCCATCTTAATGTTACTTTTCCTCTTCATTTTTGTCAGCAATCTCTGAATTTTACACTTTTTAATAGATTGTCTTATTATATGATCAAAATAGGATAATTTCAACTCGAGTGTTTGTGATCATTATTTTTGTCTTCTTTTTCAGAATCTAACTTTCAGATTCGTTGGGAATCACAGAAAGCCTCATAATTTGAACAATTCTCATCATTGCTTTTAAATATAATTTCCATATATTTAAAATCTTATAACTCTATGTTTGTTACACTGCAATGAATCTCTCTACTGTCAATCACATTACATTTCTATCCTTCATTATTAATTATGATGATAGCTGTTGACATTGTAATCATAATTTTTGTTGTTGTTTTTTTTTAATTTTTTCTAATGAGAATGTTAATGTCTTTTCTATTTTCATTATGAGTATGAGAATCATCATTCAGATTTAAAATTATGAGTTTTTTTACCAATCCTGGATTTACATTTGTCTTGTCCAATTTTGCTAACCTCATCTTTCTTTATTGAATTCTTGATTAAATAGGATGGTTGATCAAAAGAATTTTGATTGATATATTTTTATGATAAAGCTCTTTAATATATTTTTTCAATCTATATATGGTCTTTTTGTAATATTTTGGTTATAATCTGTCTATTCTAATTTTTAATCAAATTTATTCATGGATAAAACTTCCTTTTCTTAAAGATAGTTTTTATTTTTCCAAACTTAGTGTTATAATATTGCTGCTTATTTTTCCTGCATAAATTTCTTAATCATTTTTCTTAAAAGTTCTTTATATTTTTTTAATTTAGGTTTTTCTTGCTTTCCATTATATTTTCTGATATCCATTTTGATTTTTCTAATTGTTTTATTTTATTCGAATCTTGTTTATTTCATAATCTTTTCTACAATATGCTCTTGGTCTTTTTGCTATTAAAATTGAAGACATCCATTTATTACTAAATGCCAAAAAAATAATCAATTTGGTTTCTATAAACGCTATCTGATAATATGTGTTTAGTAATTTAATTGATTAAAAATATATATTAGCAATAAAATTATTGCTGCATTTAGAAATATATATGTCATTCTCCTGTGTTATTTTTGCTTCTCAATCTATATTAACCAACAGCATTTCCTTTCTTTGCTCATTCTAGCTATCAATCATTAAATAACACAATAACTATCAAATAATGTAAATTATTGTATATGTGACAACTAGAGCAGAAAAATTCAAAAAATACTAAATACTAATATTATTTTGCCCAGCACTTTTGGTACTGTGTACCATACTCATGGCAACATATTGAACTGAACGGGTTCCAATATGTCACCATGAGTGAGGTACACGGTACTGAAAGCGCTTGGCAAAATAATATTAGTGTTTAGTATTTTTTTGAATTTTTCTGCTCTTGTTGTCATATTTTATATGTGTACAATAACTATCAATCACTAAAATAATATTTTGTTTACAAATATTCTCAGTTTTTTTCTATATCTAGTTATGAATTTTTCATTTTCTTGAGTTATTGAAATATAGACTGGCATTATATTAATTTGAATAGAGGTCCTCAAATTGATATAAAATAATCATTCTCAGGATTTTACTTGACATTTGATGACAATTTTTGTAGTATCTTTCCTGACAATGAAGTTTTACTTTTTTTCTTTAGTATCCTTAGCCATTAGTAGACCAAAATTTTCCAAACTGTTTTTACTACACTAATTCATAAAATGTCAAAATGTATTAAGTGGAACAACTTTTGCATCTCAAACTTGCATTGGTTCTTAATCTGTATATGAAAGATTCTAGTGATGATTTTCTTCTGGATTTGGATTTTCCTTCTCAAATAATGACATTATGCATGCAATTAAACATTTAAATTGTTCTAATGAACCAACAATATTAGAAAACATCTTTGATTCTTGAGAATTCACTTTCTAGCACTGTAACTTTATTATATTTGTCTTGGATTATGATTTTTCAAAACAGTACAACAGAAATAGATTATTATTGCTTTCATCTATATGATTCAAAATGATGTTTAGCTATTGATGCAACTATGATCATCTGGTTCCAGCATCATCCCAAATTACCATTATCCAAAAAAAGATATTAGTAATGGCATAATAAGAAACAACCAAAGTAAAAGTAATGTAATAAAATATACATTCTTCTTATGAAGATTGCTAGACGAAGAAGATAAAACTCTGAATAGATTTTATTATAAAATGAGAAATACAATTAATAATTGTAAAAGATTATGCCTAACTATGATACTTTGGATTTACTAAACTCATACTTACTAGCAGTGAGCCTCTGAGGGAGCATTATATACATTGTTTATAAATATATCCCATCTTGATCAAATTTCCTTCACAATTATCAGAGATTTCATTTAATTTTCTCATTGTTATGTTAAATCTGTTTTTTTTTATTTGTTTAAAGAAATAATATTATTTATTTTTTGTCATTTACTATTTTTTCAGTATTGTTTACCCCCAATTTCTCATATCAAAATGATTTTCTAGGCTGTTATGGATCACTGAATTTTGAACTAGACAAAAATTTGTTCCATAATTGTTCATAATAAAGTGTTTAAAGAAATGCTCTGTGTGTATTATGTGGGCTTGAGTTAAAAACTCCAAGACTGATTCTTAGATATGCAATGAAAGTTTTAAAAAAATCAGTTCAGACTAATTGAAAGGAATAATTTAAGGCTCAGGTTGCCACTAGAATGCATGAATGTCAAATGGTTTTCTGAACATTTAACTATATAATATGCATAAATAAATCAACAGATAGTATTTTTAGAGATAAAAGTAGCACAAATTTAGGTTAATAAGATTGTTTAGAATAAAACACCACATTAAAAAATAAAAAAGTTAGAAATTGCAGAAAATATAAATGATTTTAAGGTTTTTCTTTCATTTAAAAATTTAAAGGTGAATAAAAGAAATATCTTGAATTTGTTGCAGAATGACATTTAGTAATAATAAATTTAAACTACCTAATTGAATATTCTTTACTTGTATTATTATTTTTTAAAATTTAATTGTGAATAATTAAAATTTATTCTACTGTTTATTTTTAGCTATGGGCATTATGTAGAGGGAACAGGATCTATTCTTTGCTGCAGCCAGAAGATAGATGTAAGTTTGCTGATTCTCCATTTAAGTCTCAGAAATTGCAAAAAAAAAAACAAAAAAAAAACATAAATTTACATTTTCTATATTATTAGTTATTTATTACTTAATAATTGTTTTATTTAATTATCTAATATAATTTATCATACAACATATTGTCTTATTAGCTATATAAGTATATATTTGATGTTTCTTGTTCAAATGTAGTTTATTATATAAATAATTCTAAATCTGTCTATATATACTGATAAATAGATAAAAATCTTTATAGACAAATTATTAAATATAACAAGATTTTCATCAATATTCTGATTGTCTTGACTAATATATTTAGTGAATATTTATTCTGAATTAATCTCCAAAAATAATGAGTTATTAATATTCTAAGTAACCCTCTTCTATACCAGCTAATTTTTTAATTAAAAAGTAGTGTAGAAAATTGTAGTATATAATCTCAGTTGTCAATAGGCATGTGATTAAACGTAAGCCATTTTAATATTGTTGAATCTTTAAGTTTTTTGTTCGTTTGTTTATCTGATGCATTTTATGTGTTCATACATATAATTATGGTGTAGGTATTCTGTGATTAGAAATATCTGAACCTTAATATGAGATTTACTCATGTAAAACTTAATATTTGAGGGTAATTTTTATTTTTTTTTTACTTTTTTCATGTATCATAGCATCGGCCGGGAAGCGAACCCGCTAACCCAGAACAACTGCTTGTAAGGCAGCTGTGCTGACCTCTCGACCACCAATGCTTGACTAATTTTTATTTTTAATATCTGATAAAGACAAAGTTCTATTTTGAAAATTTAAATAGGTTAATAGATTTGAGAAACTGATTTATATATTTGGTAAGACTCATTGTAATTAAGGTTAAATATATTTACTATATTTAGAAAGTTAATTAATTAGAAAAATTACTTATATAAAATCATTTTAAAATAAGTTTTGGTTGACAATATCCAATTTTATATCTAAAATGAAGGAAGGGACTGAGATAAAAAGAAAATTTTAATTATTCTAATTATTATTTTGGAAATGAGGAAAGAAGCAGTATAGCTTTGGACTGATTGTCTTGCTGATCATCTCCATTAAAGGGAGAGTAGTAGCTAAAATGGACAGGCAATAAAGTTTTGGAATTTTTTCCTAATCACCTCCAGCAAAGAAAATGCATAGAAATGAAGGAGGTTATTAATATACATTGAACAACTGCAATCTATGGTCAGTTTTATATTTCAGTGATAATTTATTCTTCACTGTTATAGAATGTACCAGCATTTTTGTGATAGATATGATGAGCTATTCCAGTTGGTACAATCTCAATAATCTGTGTAAAGCACGAGTTGACAACATGAACATACAACACGGCAATGCAGAACAGTATGATAACATCATTTGACATAAACAATCTTGCACAATGGCAAATATGTTAGTCATGCCAAAAGAGACATGATAATAAACAACAATGTGAAAATAATGTAAATATGTTATTTTGCAAAAATCTAACAAGGATCTAGAGGAATCGAGAGAAGTAAAGTACAGTGTATGATGTGAATGTGAGTAGTATGGTGCTTGCAAACCAGCAATCAGTGAGCAATGAAATATGCTGAAGGAAGCATTTTAGTGAAAAGTTAATGGAGAAGTGTTAACAGAATAAAATAAAGTACTGTAATTAGAATAATACAGCATTATAGTTCAACACTATAAGGAATTGTGTTTGCATAATTAAGACTGATTTAATTTGTAGAATTCAACTAGAAAACTGCTAATTGAATTACTAGCAAACTACTGATATTATATATTCAAAGTAATAAACTCATTAAATTTAAAACTTACTTTATGTATTATTTCTAAAATAATTTAATGAATGTACAGCTAGCTTATGTTAAATCTGGGCCCCTATATACATCAATTGCTACAGTTGACAGTTCAAAACTTGTAAGCACCAGTTATTATTAAGCATCTTATTTTCTCTTTTTTTCCTAGAAAAAACAGAAAGCAAAAAAATGTTTTAAAATTTCAATTCTATTTATGCTGTTAAAGTAAATTTTGAGATAATTTAATATTTATTTATTTTTACTCTCAAAATAATATATTGATAGATTAATTAAGCAGTTAAAATATAAAATAAGTCTTAAAGAGTGGATCAATAGAATTTGAGCATTTTGGGATACATATATTGTTCATTTAGAAATTTGAACTTTATTAATGATATTTTAATGTTTAAAGAGGTTACATTTTTTCAGTCTTTTAAATTTATAATGTGTATATCATTTAAATATTATTTTACAATGGGATGTCTGGTCATTATTTAATAAAATTTTGTTCAATATTATTTAAATATACTTAAGTATATTTTATTATTGATAATTAGGCAGATTTTTAGTCCAGGAATCTATCTATACTGAGATAGATTTTTTTTTTTTTTTTGCCATCTATAGCTGTTTGATAAGGTCATTGTCACTTTTGCTTAAGGCAATATGACTGGTATGATGGTTCATTCTCTGCCATTTACAGAAGTCAATTAGTATTATGGTGTTATGATAGTGACTAATAGAAGCTGATTGTTTCTGCTGTGTCCCCAATTGAGTAATTAGCAAACATGAATATACATTAAGTAAACAGACCAACAATTTAAAACATTAATGCAAAATAATTTAAATATGCTACATTTTCTTTCTTAAAATGTATTTAGAAATAATTAAATATTAATTTCCTTTGCTCTTAAAAGTTAAACCACTAAACATCACATGATCACTATCTCATACTAGCACATAATTGTTATTAAACAAGGCAAAACTCTCTCCATACAGTAGTGCCACCCTGTGCCAATCAGAGTAATCAATGGATGCCAGAAGGCTTGTGCATAAAATCAGAGTTTTTGCCTTGTTTCTCTTAAAAGTTACTTATTGATTGGGAATAAATGAATTTGTAATAGACATTAAAGTATAAAGCGATAATTGTAGGAAGTGGATTATAGAATTTAATTTTAGTCTTTTGAAATTTTATATGTGTTATGAATTTGGCAGGTTGTGCAATAATAACATTTTGTATGTTATTTTAATATAATCAAAAGATTACATTTGTAATGGTTATATCATTTAAGTATTACTATATAAGAATAATAAGAATAGTTTTTCTTTAATGTAAACTTTAAAATTATAATACACTAGATTTGTGTATTTGTAATTAGAATACAATTTTATATTTGATAATCAGGTAACTTTCTAATCCAAAAATCTCTAAAGAAATACTATGTGGTTAGATTCTTTTTGAGAATCTGTATTATATTTTTGATAATTGACTGAGATTTTATTACAAGAATTCATTTACATAACTATAATAGGACTATCACCTCTATAGCAATTGGTTCCAAGGCACACAATGGATGATATCGATTAAGCAAACACTATGTCAAATAGATAATATATGTACTTAAAAAAAAAATTTCATATTAATATATATACAGTTAATACATTTAAACACTTACAAACATATAAAGGGAGAATTAGATGTACATATATATCTATAAAACATTTCAGATAATTATACCAAAAGTAATTAATAAAAATACAATAGGTAAAAAAAAAAATCTACAAATATTATTATACTTAGAAAATTTCAATTGCTTTTATAATTATATTTTTAAAAATCATTTGTAAAAGAATGATGTAAGATGTAAAGATGTTTTGATGCTAGTTTCACATATTTACTACCTTTTGGTGGAGTCATAATTCATATATCAAAGTAGACAAAAATAAGCTAATCAATAAATGTTAATTTCATTTTTTCCAAAATGTTTATAATACTAGTTACTGAAAAAAAAATTTTTTCAACCATTATTTGTTTGCTAAGTATATTTTTGGATTTGTTTTCTAAATAAATTATATTACTTTTATGTTTTGCTTTATAGCAGCCATTTACCATCGTTACTAATAAAATTTCTCACCAAATGTTTGTGTTGATCACACTTATTGAAAATATTTGTATTTTAATCATTTCATTGGTTTTCTAAATATATTACTTTCATATTTTCAAATATATTATGTTTTTGTTTTTGATTTTTATGACAAAAAAAGGAACTTACTAATTTGCTTATTCATGTAAACTTTGATACGTGGATAGTAGTTCCACCAATGGATAGTATATACATGAATTATCGTTAGGTTTTTTCTTCAAAAGAAATTAGTGTAATAGAAATTGTCTGAAAAATACAAAAAAAAAAAAGCCAAGTCTAAATAAATTTTTCTAATGCTTTAATTAAATTTCTAAAACAATTTTTAAAAGAAATGAAAAGTTTTTAAACACAAAATATACCACATTTTTAAATGTATATACTGTAATTGCAATTACTTTTAAGCATGATGAAAATTGAAAGTAAAGTTTAAAAGTGACAGTATACTAAAAATTTTGTATTTTCACTCATTTCTAATTTTGAAATAGTGGTAGAGTGAATCAATAGATGATTATACCATGGATGTAATGGCCCCACTGTTTTAAGAAACAAGATTTTTTTTCAGTTTGAATAATTTGATGAGAGCGTTTATTTGTGGACAGCATGCTTGGAATAATAACTTACTTTATAGATGTTACTGTAGTCTACATAGCCATGATGATTTAGTTTTCTGGATCTGCATTGATTCCCTAGCATTGTGTTTTACAGATCACAGAGAGATTTTTGTAGCGTTATTTTTTAAAGTTCTCTTTATTACTTTGTTCTTAGTATACAATTGCACATATATTTATTTCAATGTTTCATAGCTTTATACAATGATCTATAATATGCAATCATAATTGCATGAACAAGAGTTAGTGTTAGGTCTCGAATAAAGGTCTTGTAATAATATGATAATAGTAAGGCATTTAAGTGAATTAAGTTATTAAGAAAAAAATATCTGTATATTTGTATTTGGGGGTTATTTAAATACATGTATTATAGCTAAAGATATTCCCAAGAACTTTACGAATCTATAATTTAAATTAGTGATTGAACCCTATTTATAAAGATTTCTGAAACAAATTCATTGTGAATTCAAGTCCAGATGAAAGTAGGAATGCAGGATATAAAATGTTACAGTATTCATATTATTATAAATATGGTTAGAACTGAGAAATTTTACAAACTAAAATTAAGCTAATGATATTTAAGTGTGATTTATATTCTTTTGTAACATGTACATCAATAGATTTCAGTGGGTTTTTTTTTTTTTTCATTATTACTACAGTCTTCTTTATTATACTAATATTTATATTGGTTGTATATGTTTACATGTAAAGGGAATATATGTTTGAACAATTATTAGACCTAAATTTAATATTTATTTATTTGACTTGTTTGGATGAATTTTTTTTTTGTATAAAGTTTTTGCAAGTAAAGTTTATTATTTTATCAACTTAGTGAAAATTAATGACTGGTGATTAGTGTGTTATTAGAGGAAGATGATTTTTTTTTTTGTTGCCAGCAATATTAAGATTTAGGATAGTTATTCTATATTGATTTATTCATTTATAATGTATCTTTCAATGCCTTGGATACTAAATAGCTATAACAAGTGGTTTCCATTCAAATAAACAAAAAAGAGAAAATGATGAGTGTGGTAACATACTGAGTAAAAGATTCCTCAAATTAACTTTACAAATATTTTTGTGTTAAATGTCTTGTATTTAAGTACATATTATAAATTTCTTTTTTTTTGACTGAATGCACTAAAAAACAATTATTAATGATAGGATTCGCTAATATTTCATGCCATTAAAATTTTAAGAATGTAATACTTATTTTTTTCTGTGTGGTGATTTTTAAAAAGATCAAAGTTAAAATTTGGAGAGACTGTTTGATTTCAGTATTATAATAATTTATATATTTTGGTTGAATTTGAAAGTTTAATAAAAAAGAGATATTTTGTGAAATTAAATATTAATAACTATGAATTAATGAGAACTTGATGTATAGCAATTCATCTGATGAGGATTAATTATTGTAAGAATATTAGATAATTTAGTATAAGCTATAAGGATCATGGTAAATAAGTCAATTTTTAATGTAAAAGATGTTTCAAATGGAAAAGAAAATCCTATAAAGACTTTTTTATCTTCATAAAAATAATTCATTTCATCATTGATGAATATTTATTTTAAGCATTTCTTTTTTTATTTTACCTAACAAATTATACCTGCATATCAATATATACATTATGTACTTTTTTTTATTGGAATGATTGTGCTAAATTTAATATATTATGTTTACTAAACAACTAACTATACAATTATTATTATTATTATTATTACTACTAATTATGAAAACCCTCATTAATATAAATGTAATAAACTTCGAGAATACATATATTGATATGCTTTATAATCACACACTCCTCCAAAATCAATCATTAAGCATAGAGGATAATTGCAGAAAGGCTACAAAGTCAGTTTGGCATTGGTACATATACAGTTAAGTCATCCTTTGATTTTATTGAATCAATTAAAACTGCTAAATTAAAAAATTACAAACTGGCTTCATTTGATACAACAGAATTGTACAACTCAATGCCCTGCAATATGTTTATTAATATAATTAAAGATTTACTTGAAGGCAGAGTGATTTTATTAAATAATGATGGACTCATGTTTATGGGATTTCCAAATAGCCACATCATTAGCTTAACACTCATGGAAATAGAAAACAAAATATTACCATTTATCAAAAAAGATGGAATCATAATTTATAAAAGATAAATTGCCACTGTCTTTGTATGTGGATCTTTTCAAGTTGTGACTGCTGTATATAGATAGAAAATTATGTGTGGCTTCGGCTTAAAAGTGGACTATATAAAATGAGAATGTCACTGGAAGTTTACAATTTTTGGACTTGAGTATAAACAGAAACAAAAATTTTCTTGATTATAGAATGATTGATAAACTTAGATCTGCTATGTAGCTACAATCTCAAATCCTGATAACATATAAACTTGCAAGTTTTAAAGGCTTTCTGAATCAAAACCATCGTTTATGTAGATGTGAATCCAGTAGAAAGCATAACATTGAAACAAATACGAAGGATCTAATTGACATAGAGTATAATGAAAAAAATCTTAACAAGGTAATTAAAAGTTTTAACTTAAAAACTGAAATATTGCAAGTACTAGCTATAATAGGCTCTAAGTATTTATGCTTTACATTGACCATATTGAAACTAATATATTTATGTTTATGAATGTATTAAATACACTCAATACTACCACATTCTTTTAAATTCTTATAAATAAAGACACAATAAAAGACTCCAAGATACACACTGGCAAGTACTTGGCATATACATCCAATCATACGAGAAGTACTAAATATGGAATTATACTATCACTATAGAACTGAGCAAAGGAAGTTTGTTCAGAAACTAGTGATTTGGAAAATGAAAAGATTCACATAGAACAAATTTATGAAGAATGGTTATCCATTAGTTGTCATCAAAAAAATCTTTAATAGATAGATAACAAAAAGGGATATCAAAACAAAAAAACAATTATTGGTACTATAGTGTATCCATACATACCAGGAATGGTGGACAAATTATAGAAAATCTGCAGTCAATATAACATTAGAACAGCTTTCCAAAGCCATATCACACTTCGAAGAATTCTAATTTCTATCAAGCTCAAACTGAAAATGCTGAAGAACAAAAACTGCATCTATGATATATGTGAATGTTGAAGGAAGTATATTGGTGAGACCTGCCACCCTGTTGAACAGCGATTGAAAGAACACAAATTAATGGTTAAAAGAGAAAAAATAGATGTGTCTACAGTAGCAGATCTTGTATGTACTAATCACCAAATGTTCAATTAGGAAAATATAAAAATATTGGATAGAAAGGAAAAGATGCAAAGAAGAATATTCAAGGAAGCTGCACATATGACAATTGCAAATAATCCTATAAGTCAACCCAGTGTGGTTATACACAATGTATGGAAGCCTCTAATTGATCTTGCTATTAGAAAAAAGTATTAAAATAAAATATAAAAAAATTTGGAAAAACTCAGAATTTGAACCAATCTCCCATACAAATATATGAAATTTCTATTATCTGTTGGTTAAAGCATTGCCTTAAAATTCAATATTCAAGAATCTAAAGATATAAGTTTGACTCCTGTGATAATATTGTCAATGGTCAGGCCAGCAACACCTGAAGAAGAGTGGAGAATAATATTACTCAAACCATTGTGTAATTATTAACCTGTGTTGTGTATTTGTGTGTTGTTACTAACAAGATGTTTGTATTTGGAAACTTTAAATAAAGTTTAAAATTTTCTTTACATCCAACATTTACTGATAGATGGAAATAGTCCAACATATTATCACATCATCACAAACCTTCAGACAAATAAATATGTGTTAATGAAACCAGAAAAAAAGCAAGCATGTTTATATAAGTGTATAATTTTTTCCATGTGCAGGCTGTTTTCTTTTACCATCTCACTGCAGTGGATTAAATTGTCTTATGTTGTGCAAAATAAACAGGAAATGGTCATCATCTTTGTGCAGTCTCCATCACATAAATTCATATAAATATGAAGATAAGGCTTAGAGCATGGTTCCCCGGTATCTTTTATTATGCCATTTGACAGCATCCCAAAGTCTTTCAATGTTCTGAGTATGAATTACTAGTTTCAGAATCAACAAAATTGTGTGATTGACCTGAAAATGTTCATATGCAGCAGCTTACAACTCATCAGATTTGTATGAACTTACAATAATCTGAATATATTGCTAATAATCTGAATATATTGCCAACAATCTGAATATATTGGTGAGCCTTGTTCGACATTCTCTTTGATCTCATCCATAAGAGTCGCTGCTGTTCTGTCAGGAATTGTAATGATGAAACATTCGTTGGTCTCCCTGCAGAAACCCTAAACATCCACTGCACTGAAAGCAATCTATCAGTTTGATTTTTCTGCTTAGACAAAAAGCTCTCTTTGATTTCCACAACATTATTAAGGCCTCCGATTTTTTGTATTTGTCTGGATAAAAGGTTAGACGTGCAAACTTTGCATATATAATTGTTCCAGTCTATGACCATCTTATCTGCCATATCCAACTGCTGTTTGCCCCATTCAATAGTACTCTACATTCTCGACCAGCTATAAATAAATCTGGGCTGTTACAAACATAATCCTTGAACCCTCAAACTATGTTCCCTTATGAATGGAAATTCTCTTTTCACAATCCTTAATGTAACACCGCCATTGCTTCTCTGAAGTATGCATAAAGTGTCATATCATAGCAATTTAAACACAGTTTTTAAGAATGCAGGATTCCATAATTATGGAAATACTCCAATGTACCATTCTCATTAATGATCAAGTCCCAGATTTTAATCATTATGCAGATTCACTTTGACAGCAAGTACAAGATTGATGCTAGATCATGTGTTCATGCAAGAAATATGTGCAGCTTTCACCAGATTATCGATTAGTCATTCCAGCATTTGATCAGACCATCGCAGCATATTTTAAATCGGAAAATTAGCAGTGAAACCAACAATTTGACTCTCATCTAGTTATTATATAATATTCGCCTAAAAAATTGTTTGCATTTTTAAACGATTGTAAATGTATTTAATTCCATCTTTATATACCTATTTCTTTGTGCCTGCATTTTTCATACCATCAGATTAATATATAAGTATCCAAAATTAATATAAAATTTGCAAGCTTTAATGCATGAATAGTGGATTTTAGTTCTCCATCTTAAACAACATTTATTTCTATTAAGATATTTTAATAAAAACATAAATAATGAGGTTTCATTTTATTTTTTGGAAAAAAAAAACAACCTTCAAACGCTTTGCTGTTGAATTTTAATGATAAAAGTTAGTATCCTTTTATGTTAAGATAATGTTTTTATTTCTTTTGTATTTATGATCTTTGCTGTTTTAATGAATGAGAGTAATTGATTTTTTTACTCTCTCTTAAATAATATTGGTATTAAGTTCCTAAATAATTACCTATTAAAACAGCATCTTAATACAAATGTTGTTTAAGGGTGAGTAAAAAAAAAAAATTATCATTTATTAAAACAGAAAAACTAAGCGTTTACAGATTCCCCCCAGTCCTATAGGTCACAAATACAAATGAAATTAAACATCTTAATGCAAAATCCAGATTCGACTTTTATCACTTAAATTTCAATAGCAAAACATTTGGAGAATTTTTTTGTAAAAATAAAATGAAACTTTTCAATATTTTTATTTTTATGATGAATATTTAAACACTATCTATTAAAACTATGCAAATTTTATATTAATATTGTTAAAGGGAGTGGGAGGGGGATTTATTACTCGTTCATTAAACCTATGTACAAGTAAATTCATATTTATACAATTGTTTAGTATTTTTCCTCCATTAATCCTTGGTATTTCAATAGTAGTTCAGTGACTTCTTCAAATGTCAATAAATGTCCCTCGGCACCTACTAAATGATTACCAAACTTTATGTGTAAAACATATATTTTCTTTCTATATAATATGAAGAGGAGTAAAAAAACGTGAAAAAAAACTATTAAAAATCTTCATCACCAGTAGTTAGTAAGACTTCTTCAGTGTTCTTTTGCGGAATCTGTTAAAGAGACTTTTACCCTGCAGTGCTTATTAAAATGTTATTTTATAAAATGTTAAATAATTTTACTTATGTTAACATTTTTATTAGTTTTCAGATGTGTGTGAAAAACTTTGTCATCTAAGAAGTGACGATGAAGCTACCAGAATTGTTCTTCTGAAAACTTTAAAACTAAGATATTTTACACCTAGAGAAATTGCAAACATTCATTGTTTTCCACATTCTTTTGGTAAGATAGATATTATTATTTGTAGATAAATAAAATTTTTAATACATATTGTAGTGGTCAAGATTTGCAACCTGGTAAGGTTAATAATCCTAAGAACCAGAAGAATGACTACCAAACTAGTATGACATGTGCAACATATAAAATAATACATATTACCACAAATAATATAAAAATAAACATAATTTCCCATAGCTCCCCAGATATCTTCACTTGACTACAGCACTTGATGTCACCCACATTTTCTTCCTTTATATCCCTCTATTTCAGTGAGATACAAGAGATTGAGAATCGTTAGACAGCTATCTTATATTAAAAAAAATAAAAATATTTCATTATTTAGAAGTCAAACTAACACTTCGAGGTAATGGGTATAACAATAGTTTATTATAATTATGATAAAGGATTTATAAAAATTTACTTAAACAAACATGGTTGTAATTTATAACATTGGTATATCTCAATGAAATATCACAATAGGCCAGGTTGTAGTTTAAATATAAGGTTGTATTAATCTATTCTTATTATATAACATTCCAATAGTGATCATTACATAAATTGGATATGCACATTTGACTAAATCATTAATGTTATATGTACAAAAATAATACTATTGGTCCAGTAAAATATCATTGCTAATAATGTATCATTATTGGTTGCAATCTTTTAAGTCTTAACACTATGTGAATTGAATATAAAACATTTTGCCAAATTATTTGAGTTGAAGACAAAACAATAATCTTATCCCACTTAGGGTTTGAACGTAAGGTATAATTGCTAATAGATTTTAATATTTGTTATAATCTTTTTACATCCTAACACTGTATGAATGAATATAAGGCATTCAATTTAAATCCCTGTTTGTAACTAACTATTGTTCATGTGAGACAGCATATGAATGAGACGTGGACACTTAATGTTATTTATAGTCATTCTGAAGCATTCTAATTATCTCTGGGTGGTATTGTGACTCTACCTAGGAATACTATTGTAAACAATGTATTAAAATATCATTTATTGGGATACATAAAAGATCAATTTCACTTACATGTAGACACAAACATGGTAATATCATAAAACTCAAACATTTCATTGTAATGATAATAAATTATTAATATAAACATACTAACTTTGAACTTTAGTTTTAAAAATTATCTGATCATCCAACATTGTAGGATCACTTATAACTCCCAATCTAATATAATATATAAATGATATACTAGTGTCAAGTCATATAAAAGTAAAATCCTCAAGTGTATAAATAATAAATATATGGCATGAATTATCATCTGCTCTAATCATTAATATGACTGATAAAGATAGCTTAGCTAAATAACATTTATTGAAATCCAATATTATTAAAGTTTTATAAAACCTGGTAATTCAACACCTAATATCATACTCAGTTATGGAAATACTTTTATCACATCATATAAATAATTATATGCAATCTTACAGGTATGGACTGATCAAGTTTTGTGAAAAATCCCCCATCAACTATAATTAAGAATTAGTATATACTTAAATTAAAAGAAATAAGACATCTAAGTAGGCATTTATCTATCTAACAATCACTTATTATTACTGATCAAGCCTTAGCTTCATGCAATTATGTCTTAGGGCAAAGATTAAGGATGGCTTATGTGCCTAAGAAGTAATGGTTGTTTAATGGAAAATAAATTTCTACTGAAATTCCTGTACTCTAATATTTTAATTTTGATTAAATTACCAAACTAATATTGGATTTTTAGATTAAATGATTATAATATATTTTATTTCAGTATATCTTATCTGACTTCATTTTAGTAATGGAGTGATTAACCTTATCTGCATGGATTATAACTTTTGAAATAAATTAATAACAATCCCTTTCCAAAACTATTCAAATATACCTTACCAACAATTGACGAGATGGGTTGCTTTGCCATTCCAAATATCGGTTAAAAATTATACCTTAAGATTTAATTATCAAATAATAATATAATAATTAATTTGGACTTAAAATATAAAATATTCGCACAAACACCATTATCTCCGATAAAACATGGTAACTTGATACAAAACAAAATTATATGAATATAGTCTAATATCATTAATAGAGGGATAAGAACATATCACAATGACAATTAAAAAAATGAAATCAAAGAAAACACATTTGAATAAATAAAAGTAGCATGAAAAATAGGTACAAACATGTATATATTAGATTGATAATGGTTAGAATTCAAAATGATCGAATCTTTTACATATGCAGTTGGGATCTCAAAGAAAAAAATAGCTATGCTTAGTGTTCATGTAGCATAGTTGCAACTTGAATTTATTAATACAAGGTAGAGTTTTATTTTTTCTTCAGCAGAATACATTTAAATGATATTAGTGAGTGAATCTTCAACTTTATCATTTCTGTGTTCAGTAGAACATTTAGATAAATTCCTTATTGTTTTGCCGAGCTCCTTGAATTATTGACACAGCATTATTCTTCGATTTCTAGAATTTTATCAATAGATGTTGAGGCTTAATAATTCTAGAACCATAATTATTATATAAGCAGAACATTTCAAAATTGCTTTCTTCTTGGGGGAATTTATGGTAAACTTGTTTCATTGGCAAATTTTGAATTTATGATATGTTACTTGGTAGCAGACATACAAATGGTATTCATGCTGGAACTGCTGCACTTTTATTGGTAGAACAGTGAATGAAAGTGAATCTGCTATTAGCAGATGATAGTATATATGTCCATTTATGTGGATCCTCCTGCAGAGTTTCCAGTGGCAATTGATTTCTAAGAATCCCTTAAAACAAATTTCAATCTAAACAAAAGATTTCCATAAGAATTTTAATAAATACAGTGAGTAATGTAGTTATTGGCCAGATAAGGATGTTTCTGTAATATATTTATTTATATTACCCCTCCCCCAAGAATTTCTTTCTCTGGAGATTATTTATTTTTGATTCAATAGTAACAGTTGAACATTTCTTTATATATAAAACAAAAGAAAATATTTCTTTCATTAAGATTGACTTGAATAGAATTCTTATCATTCTTTTCATTTCTAAAATTTGTAACTATCAGACAATGAAACAATTAATTAAAAGCTAATGTAAAAAAAATGTCTTAACAAAAGCAGGTCATTCTATGTTTTTACTTTCTGCATACACATTTATATTTTTTAAATAATATGAATTGTTTATGTAAATATCTAAAATGTAATGGTATATAAATAAATGTGTAACAGCAGTACGAAATACCTATCACTAATGACATATATTCATAGTTATGGCTAAAGCATTGATCTAAATGAAATCAATATATGTAGACCAGTATGCTTCATATCCCCATTGTTTCCTCAAAAAAAAATTTTGGTACTTATCCCTATAAGCACAATATAGAAAAAAAAATCTATGATAAAGAAGAAAAAGAAAATTGATTACACACTCTGAGAAATTCCTTTTCCTTTAGAGTAATTCTGCTTTGTATGGTTGAGGCTCCGTGCATGTAGGTCTCTGTTATATCGTGTTCTTCCAACAAAAAGATATCACTGTTTTGTTTTAAGAGCAAATCATTCTTTGTATAGCAGGAAAAACTTTTTATATTGGTTCTGTAGGATTACTGATTGGTGTTCAGACAAGGATTTACACTTTCAGGTTAAATTGACATAACTATTTGTTCTGACATTTCTTCTTAAATTCAGTGGTCTGCCTGGAAAGTATAAAATTTGTAGGTAGTGTGGAGTGTAGGTTAGTAATTGGTTAGTTCTCATTTTGTTCCTGCTGGATGTTTCTGAAGTCAATAGCGGTTAATAGTTTGGCCATTTCTTCAACACTACACTTGTTCAATATTGCTTTTAAGCTATATAATTACCTAATTTAACTTGCTCTCCACCTTATGATTTTTCAATTTTATTTTCAGTTTTACTTTCCTAATGATACCTACACAAGCTTCCTGCAGCCTTGCATAATTTTTCTCGAAGAGTCTTGGTAGTCTTGATATATAATATGTATCTTGAAGTGGCTGGGCAAAACCAGTTTTATAGGTCACTATTTGTTGTGCTTTGGCATATTTTCATACTGCAATTGTCATGGACAAAACTGCTGCTGAAAGTTTTGTTTCTAAGCTTGAATGTAATGGGAATATGGGATGAAATTCTGACAAATTACTTTGCTGCTCATACTGGATTCTTTGAACTATGCAGTCAATATTGTCTAATCTCTTTCCTAAAATAACATCATCCATTCCTCAAATCCAGAAATATGATTTTTAATTCTGATGTATCCATAAGTATGACTATATACATTAAGACACAACGTTTTTAAATAATTAGAATAGCAAATAGTTCGCAACAACTCTATTTCTACTGTTCGCTAATGTTCAATTCCCTCAATGTACATTCAGGCTGGCTGCTACAAAAAACGGTTCACAATGGGCAAGGTTTACACACATCTTGACCCCAGTCCAGTTTAGCTGCACATGAACACTTCGTAGACTAGCACGGCGACTGGCCTTAAGCTCCTTACAGCCTCTGCAACAGTCTATCAGATACTCCACTTGAAAACTGCTGGAAATTCAACTCTTTATTCAGCTGTTATCCAGACGGTTTCCTCAGGCTACGTTCTCCCCATCTCTGTGGGTTCTTTCAGCTATACCCGTGGACTACATTTCCACTGCGTGCTGTACATTAACTGAAAGCACTGACGCGAGATATCTCCTACTGGAATTGAACAGGAACGTCTCCTGGAGATGCACTCAAATACTGCCCTGACGTAGTTGTTACACAGTCTTTTTCTAGCTTTCTGATAACTGTAACAAATAATTACATTGTCCAATAAGATAAGGTCTCTTATCTAGAAATATTTGCAATCAGCAAATATTTCTTGGAATTATCGTTTGCCATTACATTAATGCCTTAATTAAATTTGTCAGTTATCAGTGCGCGATTTAAAAACAACCTCTCGAATAAATACTAGTTTTTCTGGAGTGCATAAACTTGTATGCATTTTTTACAAAATACAACAAATTCCATAAACAGCATTTTATATTGTGCACTGATAAAACCATAACTGCATTTTATAGAAAGCAAGTCCCTTTTGTAAATAAAGAATTCCTCCTTTGTTTGTGCCAATGTTTTATGATAGGCTCTAAATCAGCATCACTACAATCCATGTAATCATTATTAACCATCACTTGTTTTATTAGATCTGTAATTTGTTTTCCAAATTTTGTTTTAGTTTCTATCTTTAGCTCAACTTATTTTGGGTCATCTATTACTTGATCTTTTTCAGATTTCTACCAATCCTTTTAAGTTTTATTTCATTATTTTCCTTCTTTTCTAACTCAACAGATTATTTTGCACCATTTTATCTTTCTCTATTTCTATATTTTAATCTGAGGGTTCTATATGTTCCAATTCATCTTGTTATCTAACCATTTTTCTCCGTTGTTGTCTTGTTTGCATTCTTTAGTAGAATCAGTATCATTTTTATTAACATCCTCCTTGTATACAAGACTTTTGATTATCCTAACTTATGAGATCTTTATTTTCTATAGACTCTTGAATGTTATCTTCATTATATTCTTCCTCCATTATGTTTGTATTACTTGTTCCAATTTCTTACTAGGAAGAGTATCATTTTTATGATCTTCATCTTCAATTTTATCCTTTTCCTATCTCCATCTGTTGTATGGCTTCTTTCAGCTCTTCAAACTTTACACTATTTGCCCTTGAACATCTTTACGTCAGATTCTCATCCAATTCTATTATCATTTCTTCCTGGCTCTGCTCCCAATATTTCCTCATTTAATTATCCATTTTTCTCATCATTTGTTCCTCGTTCAGTTATTGTGTCCATGTCAAACTATCCATACATATCATTCTGGAAATTATTTCTACTAATATTGTTCCTCCTTTTGTTTTAGTTTGTTTCTTTCTTGGGTTATTTTTTCCTAATTTCCCTGATCAGTTCTATCTTCGATCAACTGTCTTTCGAATGAATGCACATAGGTTCCATTTCATCTGCTTTTTATCTACTATTTGTCTTTTAATTCATCTGCTTCTGTCATCATGGAAAATGCTACCAATACCAGAGCAAATTACTCTTTTATGGCAATGATATGCCAAGAAAATATAACTTTCCATGACATGATTATAAATTATGCACCAAATTATAAAGAACCAAATATCCCTGACACATAATTATAGTCAAATGGTTGCCAATTGAGTTGATTATATAAAAATATTAGCGCTAAATAATCAGGGTCAGATGATTAATATTTTGGCATATGCATTGTGCCATATGAAAAAAAACTATGAATACAATAAATGGTATAGTATCAAGATGTGGCAGTTGTTAATTGACCCACCACTTTGTCCACCAAATCATATTAAAAAGCCTTTGTATGTGTCAAGATTTTCAACCTGGTAAAGTTGGGAGAATGATTATCTAATAAATATGATGTGTGCAACATATAAAATAATATATGTTAGCACAAATAACAAGAAACATCATTACCTGCAGCTCCCTGGATATTTTCACTTGACTACATTTGATGTCACCAACATTTTCTTCTTTTTTATCTCTCTAGGTCAGGGAAATACAAAATATTGAGAATCATTAGACACCTACCTTAAATTTTAAAAAACTATAAAAATATTTCATTATTTAAAAATCAAACTAACACTCAAGGTAATAAGTATAATTAGTTTGTTATGGTTATTATGATAAAGGCATTATAAAAATTTATCCATGGTTGTGGATAATTTGTAACATTTGTATACCTCAAAGAAATGTTACAATAAGTCAGATTGTGGTTTGAATATAAGATTGTATTCCAATAGTGATAATTGCATAAATTGGATGCATGCATTTGACTAACTCATTAAATTATATGCACAAAAATAATACCATTGATCCAGTCAGCGATAGAATGTAAAGAATTGCTAATAAGATATCAATATTGGTTGTAATCTTTAAGTGTTAACACTATATTAATTGAATATAAGGCATTTCTCCAAATGTTTAAAGATGAAGACAAAATAATAATCTTAACCCAGTTAGGGTTTGAATGTAAGGTATTATCTAATATATTTCAAGATTGGTTATTTAAGTTCTAACACTATATGAATGAATGTAAAGCATTCAACATAAAACTCCATTTGAGACAATATATGAGTAGACATGGATGTGCAATGTTATTTATAGTCAGTCTCATGCAGTTCAATTATATCTGGATGGATACTGTGATATCTAGAAATACTATTATAAACAATAAACACAAATATCATGTATAGTTAAGATTTGGCATATATAAAGATCAGTTTCACTTACATATGAACACACAATCATGTAATATTACAAAATTCAAACATTTCATTGTACAGTTCATTTCAAATATCCAAAGATATACTACATCAAACAAATGAAGTGGGACTTCAGAATGTAATGATAATACAATAATCTAAACATATTAATTTTGAACTTTAGGCTGTAAAAGAATACTTGGTCATCAAACATCCTAGATTCACATATGACTCCCAATCTAGTAAAATAGATATATAAGTGGTATACTAGTCTCAACATTTTCATACTAAAGTAAAATCCTCAGATGTATACACAATAAATATATGACAGGAATTGTCTCCTCTAATTAATAAAGTGAACGATAAAATAGCCTACCTAGATAACATTTATCGAAATTGAATATAATTAAAGTTTCATGAATTTGCCTGAGAAATCAACGCCTAATACAACAACTAGACATGGAAATACTTTTATTTCATCATTAATGATCATATGCAATCTTACAAATATGCTGATTTTTTTATGAAAAATCTCTGCATAACTAAGAATTAAAACATATTTCAATTAAATGAAACAAAACATCTAAGTAGGCATCTATCTATCCAGCAATCATTAACAGAAACTCAATCACTCATTATTACTGATCCAGCATTTGCCTCATACAATTATATTTTAGAGCAAGGATTAAGAATAGCCTATATGCCTAATTAAAAACTAATAATAATTTAATGATACCTATCAGCATAAATCTCTGTTGAAACTCCCATATTCTAATATTTTAATTTTCATTAAATTTCGAAAAGTCTAATATTGGATTTTTAGTTTAGAGTGATTAACCTTATCTCCTAGGATTATAACCTTTGAAATGAATTAAATTAATAACTATCCCTCCAAAACTACTCAAAGAATATGGCTTATAAACAGAATTGGTGAGGTGAGTTGCAAAATTTAGTTATCAAATAATACGAAAATTAATTTGTATTTAAAATATAAAATATTCATAAGCATCCACCATCTCTAGTAATTAACATATATAAAACATGGTAATGTGATACAAAACATAATTATATGAATATAATCTAATACCATTAATAGAGGGATATAAACACATCAGAATGACAATAAAAAAATAAAATCAAAGAAAACTCATCTGAATTAATACATGTAGTACAAATACAGGTATGAACATGTATAAATTAGATGAATAATTTTATGAAAAGAAGAGTTTATGGTTGGTGTTCAACTTTTTGATGTGGAGTTTCATTTTATCATTTCTCATTCAGCATGGTACATTTAAATGAGATTATTATTAGGGTGTGGAACTTCATTTTTACTATTTCTGTGTTCAGTAAAACATTTAGATCAATTCATTAGTTTTACAGAGCTCCTTGATTTATTCCCACGGCACTATTCCATTTCCAGAATTTTACCAATATATGTTGGGGCTTAATTCTAGAACTATTGAATTATATAAGAAGGGTATTTCAAAATTGCTTTCTTCTTGGGGGAATTTTTGATAACAGACATACGAATGGTATTGATGCTGGAACTGCTTGCTCTGCCATCAGAAGAACAGCCAATTGACATGGATCTGCTGTTCTATCATGATGGTATGCAATGCCCATTTCTATGGTTCCTTCCTTAGAGCTTCCAGTGGTAATTGACTTCTAAGAATCCCTTAAATGTAATTTTCAAACTATTTACAAAATCTAAACGAAAGATTTTCAGAATTTTAATACAGTAATGTATTTACTCCCCATATAATACATTTAAATTATTACCCTGCCTGCCAAAAGAATTTCTTCCTATTGATATTTATTTATTTTTAATTCGACAGTTACACTTGAACATTTCTTTACTTACAGAACAAAAGAAAATATTCCTTTTGTTAAGATTGCTTAAATGGAATTCCTATCATTTTCATTTCCAAAATTTGGATTTACAGTAAAAGCCAATAGAACAAATAATTAAATATTAATATAGAAAAAAGTGTTTCAGCAAAAATGAATCTTATATATCTTTACTTTCTGCACACACTTATCTGTATTTTCTAAATTATATAATTAAGTAAACATTTAAAATGTAATGGTATGTAAATAAATACTTGACAGCAGTACAAAATACTTAGCAATATTGACTTATTCGTAGTAGCCTAGTGGTAAATAAAGGAAGAAAGTGTTGGTAACATCAAGTGCTGTAGTCAAGTGTATCCTAGAAGCTGCAGGTAATGATTTTTACTTTTATGTTATTTATGGTAATATGTATTATTTTATATGTTGCACATCATACTTGTTAGGTAGTCATTCTTCTGGTTCTTAGGATTATCAACTTTATTGGGTTGCAAATCTTGACTTTTACATACATTGACTTCAGTATATATTTACATATCATTGCACTATGAAAATAAAATGTAGTATTTAGATAATTAAGAACAAATCACTTCAGAATATCAAAATGCTAAATTGTTGTATTTTATTCTGTAGTTATATAACTTGGATTTTCAAAAATATTTAAAAAATAAAAGCATTTGAAATATTGCTGAAAATATTGAAAATTGAAGTTGTAAAACATCTAATTGCACACTTCTGCAAGGATATAAACAAATGATAAAAATAATATACAAAATAAAATCTGAATCTGCTCTCAAAAGAATTATTGGAAAATGAGGAAGAGAAACTAAAAGAGTGAAATAATAATTTTAAAAAATTTGAAAGGCTACATACCTAGGAAAACCTAAAGAAATGAATTTTGGCATTTAATGGCTTTCAGCCTGCCAGTTAGAGAAAGCACTTAAAGAAAAACAAATATTTAATAATATTGTTTAATTTGGTAATTTCAGTTAGATATTTATTTAAAGTGTATGTTTTACATATAGAATAAGTAATTTCAATATCATGACATATGTATATTCATCCTATAAACTTTTTTATACTCTGTTCCTTTTTGATATAACCTAAGTAATCTCTTATCTTTAAGATCATTTATAATTTTCTTATTTGAAATTTTACTTCCTCACAGCATCATATGCAATGCACCTTTGCTATCTTATGTAATAGATTTTGTTTCATCAATTTTAATCGTTTATTATTTCTTGCCAATATATTTATTTTTTGATTTTAGCATTTACAAAGAATTCACTCTTACTATTTGTTAATTATTTGTCTATGCTGCATAAAATTCCATATTTCCAAACTAAATATTTGTAATGATCTTTAAGGCACATTAAACTTATTTTCTTGCTTAAGCTATTTATTACAATTCTTAATTTTTCATATTCTTTCTTTTTGAGCTATTTAGTTCTACATAATAAATATTTTAAACTTTCTTAATCTTGTTTATCTTTTTTTTTTAAAATATCATATTCAAAAATTTGACACATTTAAATGTATGCTATCAATGTTGCTACTGAGCTCAAATTTATCAACTACCACTTTGCTTGTTTAATATTAGCTCTGATACTTTGTTTACTTTTAAATAATAAGTGAAAAAAAAAACTAAAGTTATTTACAAAAATATGAAAATCATAATTCTATAAATATATTTAAACTAAACTGCATAGCAAGCAATAGAAAATTATCACTAACATTTTAAAAAATAACTGAATGGTTTATTGCTTGGAAGTTTATAAGAAGTTTGAGCATTAAGCTGCAATCAATAGCCCTTGAGCTCTAGATTTTATCACTCTACAAATGCATTAAATCTCATAAGATACTGCCAATATTGATCTACTATTATTGCCTGGTTACTCAAGAGCATTCAGATAGAGAACTTAATATAAAGCTACATTGAATGAACATTACAAATAAACCAGTTCAGCATTTTCATTTACTCATATTTCGAAAAAGTGATTTAAAAAATAGTTTTTTGTTCATAATATAACTGCTGTGCATCACAGTCACAAGCAAATCAGTAATTAATCTTTTTTAAATCTATAAATTTTCAAATTTAATGTCATTTATCTTTTCTAATTTATGAATAATTTTCATTACAAAAAGAATGAATGTAAAAATAATTTTATTTTAAGTGATATTTTAATGAATATAGTTTTTAAAATTTGTACTCTATAATCACTTAGAAAAGAGGAGAGGGATAAAGTTATTTAATTTTAGAGAATTTTATTTGTCCTTTTAAAAGAAAAAGAAGAGGGAGATAAATAATTTTATTTGTCTTTAAAAAAAATGAGGAGAATAAGTAAAGTTACTTAATTTTAGATAATTATTATTGTTTGTCTTCCTTTAAATAATAGATATAAAAAATATATATTAAATGCTTTTATTTACCGTGTACTGAAAAGAAAAAAAATAATTGTTTCTTCAGCTACAATTGGAGTTTTTAGATTTAATTTGAAATAAAAACATGGAGGGTCCAAAAATTAATTAAGTCAATCCCTTGTTTTAAAAAATAGGAATTGACTTAATTAATTTCTGGAAACCCCATACTTTTATTTCAAGTTAAATCTAAAAACTCCAATTGTGGTTGAAGAAACTTTTTTTTGTTTTTGTTTTAATACACGGTAAATAAAAGTATTTAATAAAAAAAAAAAAATTATATATTATTATTTTTAACTTTTTAGTATTGGCAAAGTAAATAAAAATACAAAACTATATTGTAACCTAGAGAATATGTTTGAAAGATCCAAGGCTCGACCAACTACGGGAGCAGTTGGCTGTCTTCCATTTAAGAATATAAAGGAAAATATACTCAACCTTAGCTAAATAACAATATTACATAATGCATAAGCTAAAATATCATGTAATAGCTAAACTTAGTGGGTTTATACACTAAATGCCATATGCTACAATGTGAAGCTATACAGGGGTACGCAATATAATAAATATAATTACAATACAAAACAATATAATCAATAACTTTGGAGAAAAACTCTTAACTCACTCTAGCATAAATAATAAACTTATATTGTGAGCATATGCCATTGAGGTTACATTTAAAATCTTTCTCTTTTTGACATCTACTGCAACTACCATCCTTATTATCCATCTTCTAAGTATATCATTGCCATGATCAGATAAAAGCATTATATTTAGTTTTATAAAATTGAAAAATATTCTTTTAAATCTTTGCCATATAAGATTTATCTTTTGAAAATAATTTCTTCATTAATGAGATAAATTTGAATAATATAGTTTGTGAAAACAATCAGGGTAATGTGATTTCATTTAATCCTAAAATAAATTATTTTTGATTCTTCAAATTTATTCTACATTGAATGATATCTTCGCAAATAAAATAAGACATATATTTACCCCTAAATTAATGTCTTATCACTATTATAATAACAGTAATATTAATTTAAATAAGATAACATGATATCTTAATTTTAGAATAAGATAATAAATAATCTAGGATTACACTCAGATATTAAGAATGGGTAAGGGATTTCATAGCTATTCTAAATACCCTAGAATGAATATACTTAAGCATCTAAATATGAACTAAGTTCTTGTAAAATTAAATTTTATCATGGAATAAATATGAAAATGATTTTAAAATAAACATGCACAGTGATTTAAAATAAGCAAATCAAATCAATTAAAGTGATCCAAAGTGATAAATTATAATTCTTTATTAAGCAAAATACATACTTTCTTAGATGTAATTTTAATATTTAAGTAATTCAATAAAGTGACTTATTAGCTTCAATGTTCATGTACTCTTTTAGCAAATACACTTAAAATAATTTATAAATACTTAAATTTTGGTTCATAATTGGAATGATTTCAGATTGATAAGTGGAATGACGTGAACAAACAACTATGAGAAATTTCTTAAATAACAAAAACAAATATTTATTCTACAGAAAAACAAATAGTAATTATACCACGCTTCAAACGCTCATTGGTGAAGTTAGAAATATCAAAATTAAATGTCAGGCTTAGTGCTTTCGAGGTCTTTTAATCTCATATTCATAGCCAAAGAGTTAGAAATGTTATCGAGTGGTTGATGTATGCTAATATATGCAAATTAATCTTCATATGTAAAACAATTTTTAATATACAGATTGATCAGCTTATCCACTTTTTAGAAATACAGAAACATGTCTTTTCTATTAATGGCATGTGGATCATTTATGATAAAGTACACCTCCTTTATTTTTCTTTTGCGGTCATTTCTCTCAGTAAATACAACATCAGGGTTCGAACTTATGGCTGGCTGCTTTTTCGTGTTTCAAGAATATTGAAGTGTTGTCTCCATTATTTTGAGCTCTCTTGTATGCATACATATGCTGGGTAGCTCTATTATTAACAGTGGCTTTCGTTTCTCCATAATATGCGGTGCTGCAGCCTGCCTGTGGGCATGAAATCTTGCACACAACACAGGGTGTCAAACTAGGATCAATTTTGTCTTTGGAGTTATTGATTAATCTATTTGTGTTAGGGGGTGTGCGGAAACTAACCCTAAATTCTTTTGATAGAGTTTTTACAAGTTGTTTAGTCACTTTAGGGATGTATGGGAGTATTATTTGTGATTTGTTTCTGTTACATAGTTAGCATTACAAATATTAATATATTCTGAATCCACATAGCCAAAGACTTTCACAATGTTTCTTTCTCAAAATTTATGACAGAAGAATTAAAAATTTTACATCATGTTTTATAAAAAAAAATTCAATTGAATTAAGCAAAAATAATCCAGCAGACATATGCAAAAAAAAATAATAATAAACTTTCTATTGCTTACTTATCAAAATGTTCTCAATGCATTTATACAAGTAGTGTCCCTTTTTAAATGAATATTTAACATACTCAATAATAATAATAGCTTATCAATCCAGCGATGAAGGAATAATAAGACATGTATATTGTCTATTTATGCCTAAATACACTTTAAAATTTTAAAATTATTTATCCTGTTTTGAAAGCTCAAATATATGACTTACACAACTACAATGAATTATTCACATTTAAGCCAACCAAGAATGTTATAGATGTAAGGATGAAATTCCTCAATATCTTGATAAAACCATTAAAATGGCAGATAAAACCATGGTAAAATATTACACATGCTTTTCTAAACATACTACAAACAAAATCCTTCAAACGAGTAAGGCAAAGTGAAAAGTATGATGGCATAGCTCATAAAAATGTACCTACTTTTGAGGGCTAATAAAGGATCTAGGGTTTTATCACTAATCAGGAAAAATAATGAGAATGCACATCAAGGACAAAAATATTAAATACGATTGCCTTAAGTAAATGAGCGTAAGCTATTATCTCCAAAATATGTGCTTGAGCATAGGTATGCTAGCTAGCAAGATGATAAACAACAAGAAAGGGACAATGCTACTATCTCTTGAAAAAATAAGCTAGCAAAATAATGAGATTAACGCTCCCATCTCTAAGTTTACTGGCATAAATAAGTATCCCTAAATAGAAACTAAATCTATCTCTAACAAAATGCTATAGCTAATGGATGTGAAAGACGATAAATAATAATGCCAAATATGGCTCCATTAACTTTAGGCAATTAATAAATATAAAACAAATAATAGAAACATACATCTACTTTTTCAGCTTACAGCATAACAATATACCTTTATAAATAAATTGCTATTCTAAGAACTTTAACTTACAATATTTCAAAATTTATCATAAACATGAAAATATGCACCTGAAATAAAAGATTGTATGCAAAAATTATAAATACAAGTAAATTTAACCTTTTACTATTTAAATTAAATAAAATCCTGCTTTCTTTTTCTTCCAATAAACCTTTAAATTGGAATATGGACATAAACATTTGGCAACAAAGTTTTGTAGACAGCAAATATAACTAACAAAATGCAATATAATTAAAATATAAAATCTAGAAGATGAAAGTAAAAATAAATTTATGGCCATTCATTAAATAAGCATCCATGGATTTAAACTATGATAACAGTTCATTAATTTGCAATAAATATCTTGATATTTAAATTCAGGTTTTTCAAAAATTAATCCATCAAAAGAATTATTTCAATTTGTATTAAAGAAATACAGTAGAATACTTCTGATAAATCATATCCAACATTATAAAGTATTTGCAGGAGAAAATACTTATTTTTAAATGTTACATTGACTATTGTGGCAGACTCCATAGTAATGCTCAGGGAGAGACAACTCACAGGATTTAAATATTGGTGTTATAAAATCATTAAAATGCAGAAAATCATTTAAAATTTATCCAAATGTCATTTTGCAGGTATATTTTATATTTCATTTTATGAAATGAATAACTTAATTCTTCATTCATTCAGACATCGTAAACAGTAATTTAAAGTGAGTGGTCTATCCTCACGCTTTTATTTCCAGTACTTAAGATTTGCCCATATATAAGCATTTGGGTTGGAAAGAATAAGTGGATTCATTTTATTCTTTCATAAATACTATATCTTGTGTTGGGAATGAAAGTATTCATTTATTATTAACACTCGTAAAAGCGCATGCACTATAGCTTGAAAAGGCTGGTCTTTAATGTATTACAATTTATAAAACATAGCGCTATAAAATAAATGCTTATTTACATATTTATTAAATAGTTTATTGCAATTTAATTTTTTTTTTTATTACACCTACCTTGAGAAAATAATTTTTTACTTTCAAGGGGAGAAAACAGTTGTAATAAGTGAATTCTAATCATACTGTCATAAACAATAAATAATGTCTACTAAAAATAATAACATAAACAAAACTGATTATTTCAAGAATATCAATGTTAAGTCACATACTTCTTTTATAGATTTAAATAATTTTTGTAGACATCTGATAAAACATACTCGTCTTAGCAAAATATATAGTCTTTATCTTAAGAATTAAAAATTTTTTGATATGAAACGAGTGTTTTACATAAAATCAAAGAAGCATGGCTTATAGCCAACATCCCTACACTATAAACTGGAAGCACACTTCTTTCTCCAAAAAGTGGACTTTCTAATCCACTTTGCATATATTTAAATATTTGTTGCATAAATTTTCTATCATGCTCATACAACCCATTTGCTATGATTATGAGAAAACAACTCAAAAACACTCAAGACAATTAATATTACAATTTGTACTTAGTATCATCATTGCCTGCATTTTAGCGCATTTAGACATTATTTGTTTAATTGGGAAGTCTACAATTTTCTTAATCTTACAATATTTTAAATACAAAAATTTTATATAATAATTTAACATCATCCACAGAAATTTTTAAAGCATTTTATTTTAAAATTGATTGTTATGTAATCTAAATAAATAATATTAATTAAGAATACAAATCATTTTATTAATTAAAATTTACATTAAACAAATTGCAAAAATCATAGATGTCACTACACAATTGATCAAACGATCAATTTTCATTACAAAATATAAATCACTATTATAATTTTTAATTTGACTGGCAATAAAATCTGATCAGTTGAATAGATTATAACTGTTGAAACCAAATTTAACTATTAAATGCAAATCTAGTTAATAACATTTAATTGGCCCATTATACTCACCAAAGGCCACCTTAGTTGGGTGATTGTTGTAATGGTCTGCATTCCCTTAAGGAATGAGGGTGGATGCTTTTAACTATAATCAGACTTATGGTCTTCGTATAAGATGCCATGAATAATGTGATAAAAGTTTAATCCATGATTGAATCTATTTCAAATAAGATAATTTAATACAGATACAACTTAGACCAGATCATCCAATCTTCACCGCTCTTTGTTATTTTGTTATACTCAGTATTTGAACTCAGTGTGAATTTTGCACTTAACTGTCTTCAGGGGTCCATCAATATCCTGTAGCAATAATAATACTTTTATATAAGTTTGATAAATTCTCAAAATTACTTTTAACCAAGTTATCATGATGTTAAGTCAAGATGATATATATATATGGGTATTTCACTAGGAATAATTAATTACAGTTTTAGATTAGAACAATAGCATTTGATCCTATGGCAAATTGTCTTTACTCACAATGCATTTTCTATAACTTGAAATCATCTTAAATAATTTTATTTAGATATATGATTTTGATATTTATCTTCATTGAAATTCAAGTTTAGAATATTAAGAATTTCTCTAATTATTATATTAAAGAGTAATTTATTTACTCTTTTCTTGAGTGATATTAGAGTTCTTTGCTAACGAAGATTTTATAAATAAGAAAAATTTGTTCAAACTATTGATCCATCTTTTTAATGCGTTCGGTATTCGAACATAGCAAAATAACTATGCGTGGTGACTAGTTCATTTGTAATAGATAGAATTAATTTGAATATTATTGGATTTAGCTTTTATAGTGGAATCAATTTCTGGTAATTAGCATGTGTTAAATTACTATTTCATTTCACGATTTTGTATTTGATTATTGTTGAATGCATCAATTAATAATTGCATAATTGAGCTCTAATTTTATTTCCTTCACATTTAGTTGCTAAGATACAACTTGGCCTAAGATTATCTCTATGTTTTGCATCTCATTTAGTATGTTAGTTAACTTAATAAATATTTTATACATATCTATGAATAATTGAAATATAAGTATATTTTTGTTATTAAAATTTTATATGTTTAAGTTATATATGTGCATATATGGGTATTTTAACGTAAAAGGATAACGTATTTACTATTTATAAACTTACAATTATATTTTTAAGTTTATGGTATGATATTGCCATAAACAAGTGAGCTTAATAAGATTGTAAGTTATTCTTACAACCCCCCTTCCATACAGGGTTAAAACTTTCTATGATAAGAAAATTTCAACACTTACAATGTATATGTTCTAGTATTAAATGTATATTTTATATTAGCCTGGGTGTTCTCATCATTTAAATGATTATCCCTAGGTTTTTTAGTGTTGTTTCCTTTCTATTTCTCATTCTATAATCTGCAAGTAAGTTATCTAATCTTTATGGTTGACCAAAATATGGTTTAAGAATGTGGGTATTATATGTACCTTTTATTTCCTCATCTATATCTATCCAAAATGCATTTGGACTTGTTTTATTATAGTAAATGGTCCTTTCTATGGGTTATAGAATTTATGGCATTTGTTTTGGAGTTGTTTACTAAAGTTATGGGTCTTTATAAAAACTTTCTCTCCTATTTTAATTGGTAGATATTTTTCTTTCTGTTTTTACTTCTAGGCTTTGATTTATTTATTAATCTTTGATATGCTTTTTGTATTGGGTTTAATTGGAGATTGGTAATTTTTAAATAAATTTGGAATTGCTTTATTGAAATGTAATTTAATAGGTATGAATCCAGTAGATTCATTTACATTCCAGTTAATATAATTTGCCATGTATTTATTATTTTATCATGTAATGTTAGTATATGGATTACTTGCTTTTTATTATTTTCTTACAAGTGTTTTTCACACAATGTGTCTTTTTCAATATATTGGATATTATCAGGTCTAATTTACTTAAGGCCATATTTATTATTTATAGAGTGGTATACCAAGAGATAGTATGATGGAAGATCTAATTATTTGCAGCTAAGTTTTATTTTAGCTAGCCAATGCATAATTTGTGTAAAGACCTATTTAAAGGTGACAATCCTGCTCTATAATCTTAAGACTAACTGGATTTTCTCTGGCATCCCTTAAACATATTCATCTATGAATGTGAGAATCTATGAGTAATCAGTCTCCATTTCCGTGATAATGGTATAATCCATTCTGGGTTTTAGAAATGAATCCATAATTTATTTATAAGAGTTCATTCCTTCGTCTTTTCAATTGTAATCCTAATAACAATTAGATGAATTCAGATTTACATGTTGTGAAAGTTTTATTTTAAAAAAATGACAAAGAAAACAAAATTTCATTCTATTTCTCTATGATATGGTTTCCATATTTTTGGGTAATAATTTCCTTTGAGTCCATTTTCATTACAAACTTATTAATCCTTTGTATTAGTCTATTCAATGAAGATGAATTGGTAAATGATTTAATCTCCAATTTTTCATTGGTGATTTGGTTTATTTTTTAAAAAAAAAAAATACTGTAAAAAAAAAAATTTGGTTATTCCATTTTGCGTAATTACGTTTCCATATCCAGGGTCATAATTCTTTTGGTCCATTTTTATTATAAGCTTATTACACAATTATATTTGCATACTTAATGAAAGTGAATGGGTCTTCATAGGTATTACACAATTTTTGGAACATAGTACCCTTTTGTTTCTTTGTATAGGTCATCGCAATAATTGTATTGTCCCTCGATTGCTATTTTGATTTAGACCATAGTTTCCATTATGGAATGTTTTCATATATCTTGATTGATATTTAAGGTAATTCAGCATAATAGATTCATTTAAAATTTCCCAAACTATTTCTTTGAACTCGAGATATTTCTCTACTGGAAGAATAAATTGGTATGGAAATCTTTCAACTTAATGGTTATCAATTAGTTTAGAAGTATTATCCCTGATAAATATTTCACGTTTAATTTCATGATCATCAATATGCTGAAATGGTTCCATATATTTAACAATTTCATTTATCTGGTGTTTTATGTTGGATATCATTATGTTGTGGCTGCCATGCACATGTATTTTGAGACATTTGTAATTCAATAAACTTGAATTTTCGTTTAAATGCCTCATCCATATGATTTATTTTATCATGTATTTCTGTTGTGCTTTCCATCAATTTTTCTAATGTGGTGTTTTCTGATATTCTATCATTTTTTATACAAGCTATTTTAATTTCTATTTGAAATTTTTATCCAACTCTTTCAATGATTCTTCATTAATATCTGAATCATTAATTTCTTTTGTATAGATTTGACTAATCTTAAGATTTATTTCCTGTAATTCTTTACGCATTTCTGTTTGTATTCTCTCCTATTTCTCATCTATTTCATTTTTAAAAATTTCTCTGGTTCTGTACAATTCATTGCATTGAATATTCATTTGATCAGTGATACTAGTCTGAAATTCGTTGACTCTCTGTCAACATCTGGTATCCTTTTCTTCAACATCTTTTTTTTATTTCTTCTAAGGCTTGTCTGATCTTGATATTATCTCTTTGAATATTATTTAGACCTCTTGATAACTGTTCGATATGATTAGATAATTCATTCTCCAAACCCTTCATTTCCAATTTTAATTCTGATTTAGCATTTTTCATATCTAATTTTAATTCTGATTTAACATTTTCCATATTACTCTTCATGTTTTGGTTAAAATTTTCTTCAAAAATTCTTTATCTTTTCGTTAAACTTTTCTTCTAAATTATAATTCATATTTATAATGGTTTGGAACATTTGTTATATAGTCATGTTATTTGTTAACAAGTTATGCTTTTTCGAGTGTAGTTATTTGAGACACTTCATCATCGAGTGTAATCTTGGTTTGAGATATCGATTCATCAGGAATGGATGTTTGTGTAAAGTAGTTACTCTGTCATAGTGTTTCCTGATAATTGGATCACTGAAGATCTTTTTTCAATATTCCTAGTATCTTCTCCTTCTTCATTAATATTAATATTTTGTACTTTTTCAACATGTTTCATTATTGTATTGACCAAGTTTTTTCTGCTTCTTGTAATCATGAATTATGTTTTATCTTGGTTATAAGTTTGTTTATTCCTTCTTTACTAAGAGATTATTTGTCATAGGATTTTGTGCTATATCTTTCCTTTTTAGGTATAATTTTAAAACTTTTCCTACCTAAAAAAAAATTTTTTTTTTTTTTATAGATGTTATTAATTTAATGCCTAATTTAAAATTGTCTTTTTAAGTGCCTGACTCATCTATTTAATCGTTTATTACTTTATTTTAAGGTGTCTATTTATTTCATTGTTTATTATTTTAAGAGTTCACATAAAAATTATCTCATCTTTTATTGGTTGAAATTATCTATCGTCTCTATGTGAATCAATCGATTATGGTTATATTCCATAAAAATTATTTATAATTTTTTTTTTTTATGAAGTTGATGGTAAACTATTATTTCATGTCCCTAAAGTTTCGAACAGTATGTAATGGTCCGCATTCCCTTAAGGAATGAGGGTGAACGCATTTAACTATAGTCAGACTTATGGTCTTTATATAGGATGTCATGAATGATGTGATAAAAGTTTAATCCATGATTGCATCTATTTCAAGTAAAAATAATTTAATATTTAAATATTCAATACAGATACAACTTAGACCAGTTCATCCAATCTTCACATCTTTATCATTCTGTTATGTTCAGTATTCGAACTCAGGGTGAATTTTGCACTTAACTCTCTTCAGGGATCTATCAATATCCTGTAGCAATAATAATACTTAATATAATTTCAATAGATTCTCAAAATTACTTTCAACTAAGTTATCACGATGTTACGTCAGGATGATATATATATATTATAACCTGACATGCCAACCAACCCCTCTTTCAGTTGGTTTTATTTCCTGATGAGCATATTGCAGGAAAGAACTATCGATTGGCATTCCCCAATGCTGACATCACCCTACCTACAACAATATTGCCTGCTCATCAGAGGATGTAGCTTCATAGAAACTGGAAACATCTAGAAATTTATGTGTTTGGTTTCCCAAACGGCGCTACTAGAGTTCCATCTCACTACAGTCTTACTTACCCACATCGAGTTATTCCGGACATAGCTCAAGTGACATGATATTCCTGTGAATTAGTGCATTAATTGATCAGTGATAGGTTTTCAGCAAAGAATTAAATGACCAACCATTTCAATCCAGATCGCATTCTATTCCATTCCAGTATCGTGCAGAAATATCCAAACAGATTAATAAAATGTTGGATTGGGGAATTATTTCCAAATGCTATTCATCCTACTGCAATCCAGTTGTAACTGTGAAGAAGAAAGATGAGTCATTGAGATTTTGTTTACATGACTCAACTAAATAAAATTACTGTTCCTGATAGGAATAAACCACCACTCCTTAAACATATCATTACCATTTATGTGGATGATGTGATAATTGCATCTACCACAATTGAAGAACATCTTCAACATTTAATTGTATTTTTTGAAGAGTGCCAAAGAAAAGGGTATTAAAATGAAATTTCAAGAAGGCACCTTAGTTTGTACCAGGTAGTCTTCTTAAGTCACATCATTGGTTGCAATGGGATAAGACCTCATCCAGACAAGATCAGTGCCATTTAAAACTTTCCTAAACCCACCAACAAAAAACAAATTCAGTCATTTTTAGGCTTATGTAATTTTTATAATCGTTTTTATCAGAAATTTTCTGATTATATGGAACCATTGTTGAGGCTCATTAGGAAAGATGAGCAATGGAATTGGACTCAAGAACCGAATGAGGCATTTACAAATATTAAAACATGTTTTTAGAGGAAACTGTTAGCTTTCTCTGATTTTAATAAACTATTCATTGTCCAAACTGATAGTAGTGGTTATAGGTTAGGGGTAACGCTATCCCAAATCCAGGAGGATGGCCAATCAGGAGTCCTTCACTATTAGCTGTCATCTAAAGGATCCAGAAATAAACTATATGGTCACTGAGAAGGAAGCATTAGCAATAGTGTGGGCCTTCCAGAAATTTCAACAGATGATTCTCAGATCAGAGGTTATATTCATCACAGATGCCTTGAATTCCTGAATCATAGCTATTTGACCAATACATGGTTAGTCATATGGAGTCTATTGTTACAGGAATTTAACTATACAGTATAATACTATAAAAGATCTGAGAATGTTGTGGCCGATGTGTTGAGTCAAAATCCATGTAGGTCAGAACAAAACCATCTATCAATAGAAAATGCCTACATTACAAATATCAACATGATGATTAATAGTAATGTAGAGAACGATTTAGAAAAATTAAAATAGTCATTAAATTGTATTTCATGTAAACCCCATCATAAGTCTTAAAATGAAAGGTTTGAATGCACCGAAAGATCTCAACCATTATAAGTTAGAAAATCTGGTCTTACTTCACCAAACTAATAAAGATATAGATGAGTGGAGGGTAATAATACCTAAAATTTTATATATCCCACTCATAAACTATATCCACTGTTTATATGGACATTTCAGTGCACACAAAACAACACACTTTCAGAAATTGGTTTTATGGGCCAAAAGTGTATAAAGATATCTTAAAATCACTTCATGATTGTATTATGTGCTTAAGAGCCAAACCAATAAATCAAGATTTCAGTAATATGTTAAAACCTATTATCCCTGAAAGACCAAATGAGATCTTAGCAATAGATTATGGACCATTGCATCCATTTAATAAAAAAAATACCTATTAGTCACTTATCTCTTTTTCAAACATGTTTCAGCCTACCCAATATCTCAAGCTAATACTAGACATACTGTCAGAGTATTAGGTACCCTCCATTTCATAATGATAGCAAAACCTAGTCATATTAGCAGACCATGGTATGCCTTTCCTATCCAAAAATTTGGAAGTGAGTAGAAAAATCACAAATAAAACATGTGCTCACATTTATTAGAAATCCATAATCAAACCCTTGCGAATGTGTAATGCAGGAGCTTCAACATTTGTTTAGGACTTACTTGGAGGATGAGCATAGAGAATGGGTAAAACAAACAAAACGTGTAGTAAATTATATTAACTGGAGTGTAAATGAATCTACTGGATTCACATCTATTAAAGTACATTTCAATAAAGAAATTCCAAATTTATTTAAAAATTACCAACCTCCAATTAAACCCAGCCAGACTAATATAAATTATGATATACAAAAAGCATATCAAAGATTAATAAATTAGAGCTTAGAAGTAAAAACAAATAAAAATATCTATCAATTCAAAAGAGACAAGGTTTTTATAAAGACCCATACATAACCTTAGTAAACAACTCCAAAACAAATGCCATAAATTCTATAATTCATATAAAGGACCATTTACTATAATAAAACAAACAGGTCCAAATGCATTCTGGATAGTTGTAGATGGGGAAATAAAAGATACATATAATGCCCACATTCTTAACCATATTTTGGTCAATCAGATTAGATAACTGATATGCGGATTATAGGAGAAAGAGAAGGGAAATAACACTAAATAAAAAACCTAGGAATAATCATTTAAATGATGAGAAACACCCAGGTTAATATATATATACATATAATGCTAGAACACACATATACAGTGAAGTATTGAAATTTTCTTATCATATTAGAAAATTTTAACCCTGTACAAAGGGGAGTTGTAAGGGTAACTTACAATCTTATTAAACTCACTTGTTTACATGCAATATCAAACCATAAACTTAAAATTATAATTGTTAGTTTATAAACAATAAATGGTAAAAGCCTGAAATCTGGGCAAAGCCACTTGGAGCGTTGATGCTAGACAAAATCAATGAAATATAACGTTACCGGGCCGCCACAACTTCTTTTTTTTTAAACAAGGTTTTTTTTTTTTTAATATTGATTAAACGAATAATTTTTATTTCATTTAGAACATGATTTCTTTATTAGTAAACAAATTTTGATATTCATTTTCGTTACTTTTTGTGGGTTTTTTTGGAACCTGACATTTTTTCAACAAATTTTACTAATTTTATTTTTTCTTTTTATCATTTTAAAATTTT
Organism: Epiperipatus broadwayi; assembly: GCA_028023455.1. Lineage (NCBI taxonomy): Eukaryota > Metazoa > Onychophora > Udeonychophora > Euonychophora > Peripatidae > Epiperipatus > Epiperipatus broadwayi. Next base: position 9,188,872 of record JAQFVV010012420.1, read on the forward strand.
GGACTGTTTCAAGACGTCAAAAAATTTATTTGAATTCCACCACCGAAAAAATATAATACAATTATTTGCGTCTTGTTTAGAACTTAATTCTACCTTTCTTTTTTTTTTGGCTTGACTAAATGGTTTTTCTTATTATTAATTTTATTTTATTTTAAACACAACTTGTTTTCACTTTAATTTATATTATGTTTGAATTAGCCACCTTTTTTTTTTGCCTACTACAAGAAACAGCTTTTTGAGTGGGGGGTTCGTACTGTTATTATTAACAAAAAGTCAACCAAAATAGTAAATTATTTTAACAGCGCTGAAAAAAGAGAATCAACTTTGGGACTTGTTTTGAATTTTGATTTCTTCTTGGTTGACGTAATTGTTTTTCTTAATATTAAATCAAAATTTACTTTTGTGTTTTTGCCAATTAAAAAATTGTTTTCAAACACCCACTCCCACACTCGCAAAAAGAATTGTAACCAAAAAGTCAAGACTTTACCTTTTTTTTTTTAAACAACTTTTTCTCACTTTTTACTTTGATTGCTATTTCGTTTGAATTACTTTTTTTTTTTTGGGCCTTCTACAATAAACTGCTTTTGGGGGTGGGGGGAATTCATAATTTGTTATTATTAACAAAAAGTCCACACCAAAATCGTCATTTATTTTAATCCCGCTGCAAAAAATTGAATCCAAATACTTGTCAATTTCTAATGAAATGGAAAAAAAAAAAGGACACAAACTTTGGACTTTTTTAAACTATTTATTCTTTTACTGCTGTAATAAAAAGTGGACATTATGTGCCTGAAAAAAAGGACACAATCTCACACACTTTCTGTACTCGGCAATTCTGCAGAAAAGTTTAAAAATTTCACGTTCATCTCAGACCTTTTAGTGGTCTCGAATATTTTCCCCATGCTGAAACGTGACTTAGCTCGTGAGCTTTGTCGAAGCCTGTTCGAACATACACTTTGCCAATTTTTTACATAGTAACCTTTTTTTAGGGAAGGGTGGGGACCATATGACAATTATTAATAATTAACATTTTTTAAATTGAAATGACATTACTCTTACGGAGATTTGAAAAAGTCGTACCGCCTTGAAATTTCAACACCCTCAAGCGATACGGTAATCAGCTATGAATACAATGAATACGCATAAATAGCTTCGAAGCACAAAACAGGCCATAATATTTTTGTGCAATGTCATGTAAAGCGGCCTAGCTAATGGGTTAATACAATATGTAAATGTTGTATTAGCCTGTAAGGCCGCGGCCGCCGTAAATGGCATTTTTTATGTGTTTTGACGTGTAAACAATGCCCCAAGCGGCCGTGCCCGGATTTTAGGCTATTGCCCAATAAATACATTATCTTTTTATGTTAAAATACCCATATACACACATATATAACTTAACATTATATTATAAAATTTTAATGAAAGTATAATTATTAATATATATAAAAAAGTATAATTATATTTCAATCATTCATAAATGTGTATAAAATATTAAGTTAACTAACATCATTAATCAAGATGCAAAACATAAAGATAACCTTAGTCAAGTCGTATCTTAGCAACTAAACATGAAGGAAATAAAATTAGAGTTTAATTACACAATTATTAATTATGATGCAGTCAACACTAATCAAATACAAAATCATGAAATGAAATAGTAATTTAACACATGCTAATTACCAGAAATTGATTCTACTATATAAGCTAAATGAATTAATTCCCAAATTGATTCTTTTAGAAATGAACTAGTCAATATGCATAGTTATTTTACTGTGTTCAAATACCGAACACATTAAAAAGGTGGATCAATAGTTTGACAAATTTTCCTTATTTATAAAATTTTCATTAGCAGAGAACTCTAATATCACTCAAGAAAAGAGTAAATAAATTACTCTTTAATATTATTAATAATTTCAAAAATGAAATTATCTTTAATATAATAATTAGACAAATTCTTAACATTATTGTTTTAAACTTGAATTTTAAGAATGATAAATATCATCAAAAACATTTATATATCTAAATAAAATTATTTTAAAAATTCAAGTTATAGAAAATGCATTGAGTAAAGACAATTTGCCATAGGATCAAATGCTATTGTTCTAACCTAAAACTAAAATTAAAACAGGCAAAACTCTATACGTATTGCTACTCAGTGCAAGCCAGAGTAATCAATGGATGCCAGAAGGCTTGTGCATAAAATCCCCATCTAGTGCCTACTTATCCAATATCCTCAGACTAGTTTCTGGCTTGTGGCCTTTGGCTCTGAGAGCACTGCACTTAGATTTTAGGATCTAATGTAACCCTCCAGCAGCCACCCATTATCTCTACTTAACTACAAAACTGAGACCTAAATAAAAACATATTTTCAATCCAAGCTCATCAGCTTATATAGTCATATAGGTCTGAACTCAGTTCAGTATCCATACATTTTGATGTCTGGTTCTTTAATAACCCTAGCCACCACTATCCTATTAGGCAGGATTGGTTTTAAGCCAATAAATATCACATGATCACTATTTCTTATGCTTACTCTTAACTTATTAAAACAGGTAAAACTATATGTATTGCCACTCAGTGCAAGCCAGAATAATCAATGGATGCCAGAAGGCTTGTGCATAAAATTCCCATCTCGTACCTACTCATCCAATATCACCAGACTAGTTTCTGGCTTGTGGCCTTCATCAGTGAGGAGCCTTGGATCTGAGTGCACTGAACCTAGATCTTAGGATCTAATGCAACCCTCCAGCAGCCACCCCTTATCTCTACTTAAACTACAAAACTATGAGACCTAAATTGAAAACACCATATTTTCAATCCAAGCTCATCAGCTTATAGTCATATAGGTCTGAACTCTGTTCAGTACCCATACACACCAAAATGTATGGGTACTGAATTGAGTTCAGACCTATATGATTATGTAAGCTGATGAGCTTGGATTGAAAATATTGTTTTTAATTTAGGTCTCATAGTTTTGTAGTTGAGATAAAAGGTGGCTGCTGGAGGGTTGTTTTAGATCCTAAGATCTAGGTGCAGTACTCTCAGATCCAAAGCTCCTCACTGACAAAGACCATAAGCCAGAAACTAGCCTGGGGATATTGGATGAGTAGGCACTAGATGTGGATTTTATGCACAAGCCTTCTTGCATCCATTGAATTACTCTGGCTTGCACTGAGTGGCAATACATAGTTTTGCCTGTTTTAATAATAGTTAAGAGCAAGCATAAGAAATAGTGATCATATGATATTTATTGGCCTAAAACAATGTAATTACTCATTCCTATTGAAATGCCTAATATATATATTTCATCTAATATAATTCAATATCCAATTTCAATTTATATCAAAATAATTTATGAAAGATGTCAACATCACGTGAGATGAACATTTAAGAACAGAGTATACTGATTGCCTCACCGATTGATGACTGAAAAATAAAAGAACTTTATTCTTAATGAACATTATTACTCAAATTATGGAAATGAATAGGACAATACTATAAACTTTCAACATGTCATATCATCTTTGCGTATAAACATCCATAAATATCTACTTTTATTTCCTTTGCTCCTAAAATCTGCTTACGTTTGAATAATCCATTTTGGAAAATCATTAGATGAAAAGAAAGTGGAAAGATCATTGGGTTAATTTTTTTTATTATTTAATAAAATTTAGGTCTTCATTGCAAAGTGATTTGACCGGGTTAATAAGTAAAATTAATATGGAGGTAAGATTTTATTTTTTTTCATATTAAATTCATTCACTTATGACAAGACAGAATTTTTGTTTATTACTAACTTAATTAATTTAGTAATATTTATTTGTTTATTATTCGGTATAAACGACTAATATCCTTGGATGAAAGGTCTTTTCTTTTAACAATAGGGACCATACATAGATGGGAGATCTTATAAAAATGGAATCTCCGCAAAAGGATTGGATATTACAAAAGTTTTCATTTATATTTATACTGTTTAAATTTATTTAGCTAATGTTATTATAATTTTTGGAATTACAAAAATTTATTTATTTTATTTATAACCAATTAAATAATATTTGTGTTATAATACGTATCTACTATGAGATATGGGAATGTATCATTTTAAAATTTATATACTAATATATTAGAAATGTATGTAAAACATTCATAATAAATTTTGTTATATAAAGATAAATTTAAATTGTGTTCAATTAATAAATATTGTCAAATGTATTTATTTTTTTAAGAAAGTCTCTTATTTAAATTATTTATTTTATTTTCATAATAAAATAAGATTGAATACACATACCTATATAAAACATTCATAATAAATTTTGTTATATAAAGATAAATTTAAATTGTGTTCAATTAATAAATATTGTCAAATGTATTTATTTTTTTAAGAAAGTCTCTTATTTAAATTATTTATTTTATTTTCATAATAAAATAAGATTGAATACACATACCTATATATATATATCATCCTGACTTAACATCATGATAACTTGGTTGAAAAGAATTTTGAGAATCTATTGAAATTATATTAAGTATTATTATTGCTATAGGATATTGATGGACTCCTGAAGAAAGTTAATTGCAAAATTCACCCTGTTTGAATACTGAGCATAATGGAATAATCAAGAGAGGTGAAGATTGGATGAACTGGTCTAAGTTATATCTGTATTGAATATTTAAATTAAATTATTTTATTTGAAATAGATGCAATCATGGATTAAACTTTTATCGCATCATTCATGGCATCCTATATGAATACCATAAATCTGACTATAGTTAGATGCGTTCACCCTAATTCCTTAAGGGAGTGCAGACCGTTAGTGTAATCGGAGCCCTACATCAGATGCCAAAATTGTAACCTAAAAAATTAATGAATGTGGACAATGTCCATTTCACATATTAATAATAGTAATCAAGTGACTACTTTACAGACTTATCATTAACCTTTGTACCCTTCCGTTAATGGGTTTGGATCCCTGATTTAATGTAACTAGGGAAGGTTGTCAAGTAGAAATATAACTAATTAATATTCAATTTTAAAAATAAACTTTATCTTATCTAGACAAAAATTAATTTTAAAAACCCTTCCTACTACAAATAAAATAATTACTTAAAATACAATCACAAAGATAAAACAAAATATTACATAATGAAATTTACATTATATAAAACAAAGAATGCAGACAATATTTAATATAATTATTTATCATTGTTTTAATCTAGACAAGTTTCTATGAATATTTAAATTGTCTTTAAAAATTAGACATTTGATATTTTAAGAATAAACAATGTTAAAATTAAATATATTTATTCCTTCATTCAACATTCATCTATTACTTTAACAAATCTTAACTTTATCAGTTTTATTAAACCTTTGTAAGTAAATGAAATTAAAATATTATTGATGTAATTTAAATAAATTGATGAGCTTTTAAAAATATTTTAAATGACTTAATCATGACTAACTTAATACTATTGAGTTTAAAATGCATTATTTAACATTCTACAGTAACAAATATTTAAAATTTAATATTTTAGCATGATATGCACTTAAGTTTTCAAATATAATTCAAGCTGTCAAAAATGATTTTATAGCTATTTTCTTTGCAAAAAATTATGGCATTATAAAGCACTAATAAAATCTATTGATTACAGAATTAAACTTTTTTTTATTTTTATTTTAGCACAAAACTTGACTTGGCATTTAGCTTCTGACAAAGCTAATGGTCTCAGTATATATCACTAGATATTTCTATTATAATTTAAAATGTATACCTCTTATGAATATATATCATTTAGTATGTGTATATAAAAGACTTGAACACTTAACAGAACATTACAGAAACTTCAGACCACTCAACAAAGTATAGAGATGTATGTTAGGAGCAACAAGAAATCAGAAATGAAATACATGAATGAGAGAACAAACAGGTATTACTAATATTATTGAAAGAATTAAAGACAAGTAGAGTTGGGCTGCATATATTGCTAGAAGAGATGATAATAGATGGACAATTGAAATCTTAAACTGAAATCTAAGAGATTGTAAAAGATTTAGAAAAAGCCACATGTGAGATGGATGGATGAAATAAGGAAGTTTGCTAGGGTGATGTGGAGAGGCTAGAGATTGGAGATGGATTAAACTTGGAGACCTTCATCCTAACAGTGAATCAATAATAATTGAAAATGATGTACAATTAAAAATATGAAATATTCTTTATGTAAGAAGTATTTCACATTTTTCTTTTGATTGGAAATTTTTATTTTTAAAAAAAAAGCTTACCTAAACTATATTGTAAACGAATTTCACTCAAAACATATAATTTAATTTAAATTAGTTTCACTTATAGTATATATATTTAGTATGTGTACATAATTATATATGTATAAGAAATCAGTATGTAACTTTTTTGTTTAAAATTGTTCGATATTTTTTTTTTATATTTGAAAAATTATTTTTTAAAAAAACAAGTCCACAAAAGTAAGTTATGATAGCACTATCATATTTGATATTTTAGGTGGCGCAATGTTGCTGCAATTACTACTTTTCTGCATTGTTTTAAAGTGTTAAATATATATTAAATTATAGTGTGCGACAAGTTGAGATTCTTTCTATAAAACTTCCATTTTTAATGTATTTTAAAAAATTCTAAAAGATGTCAGCAGTATATGGACCTTTGTGTAATTGACAACACATTCTATTGTTTCTGACAAAGTTATGAAGGTGGCTGATGCTTTAGATTGTTTTACCCTGCGACTAAATGCCATAAAAACCTTGATTTTCAGTAATGATTATGATGCAATATTTTTGCAAAAGACATTAAACCAAAAACTGTCACTAAGGGGAATTGTCTTTGAAAATATATTTATTTTTAAAAAGATCTTAGAAAATATAGAAAGTATGTTACAAGAACCAGAAATTGCCATGGAAACAGCCATTCCAGGCTAAAAGAAAATCGTTTTTGTAAAATCTGTGAAATATTTTAATAACAATTAATAATTTATTATCTTTTAGAATTTTTTTTGTTTCTTTGATAACTAATTCTAAATATATTTTATAATAACCTAAAATTTTAATATCTAATATTTCGTTCTTTAAACTTTTTGAATAGGTATTGTGAAGTCAATAATGATGTGTTCCTTTGTTATCAGTAAGATTTTCAATTACTTATTTTCACAATTTTAAAATATTAATTTTAAATCTTTTTCTACATTATTAGAAAAGCTTAAACATTTATAATCTAATATATAAACTAATTATATGAGATACATAAAAATTTAATTGCTCAAAAAAAAAAAATCAAACATGTAGTCATATTGAAAATAAGTTGCTAGAGTCTATTCAAAAATTTGCTGGGCAGGGTTGGCACTGATGTAGATAATATATTATAAACAAACTTTCTTACTACTTAAAAAAAATCTCGATACTGTCCTCTTGTGAGCTTTACAGAAAATAAGTTTTAAAAACAAATTTGAAATATCAAAATATTCAATATTTTCCCACCTTGTTCCATATCTAAGAAACTAGGTGACCATGGATTAGTCTGGTATTAATTACTTGTATACCAAATTTCAAGCAATTCTATTGAATTTAAATGTATTAAACTTCAATTTTAAAAAAGATCAAAAGTTTATAAACCAACAAACCTATTTTCCAACTTCAATAAAAGTATTTAAGACAGGGAGGGTACTCATATATTAACAAAAAAAATCTTAATTTTATCTTTTTAAATAAATGTAATATTTACTTTATTAATTTAAAATTGCTAATTATAATTTTTTTTGTTAATTATTTTTATTGATATCTTATTGTGTATAATTTTTAAATGAAATTGTATCATGTATAGATATAGAAAGAATCAATTTTAAATAAAATTGATAATAGACAACTTAAAATTTAATTAAAACATCAAAGTTTTCATTTCTTATAGGAACTTATCAAGATATTTGCTTTTATACATATTTCAAACTATTCTGTAGCAACTTTACGTTTAGTATTTTTTATTGTATTATAATTTAAGTAATGTGCATTGGATGGAATTCCTATAGAATAATTTGTTGTATGATTGGGTTCCTATAAAGAATGAAAACCTGGTTTGATGTTTTTAAATTTTATTACAGTTGTCTAATTTTTTTTAAAATTTCACCATCTGAAATATATTAAATATACATGTTGAAAATATTGTACTATATGTATATTTAAAATGTTAATGCATATGGTTTGCTAATATTCATGCATTTCATTATTCATATTTGGAATCAAATGATATGGCTATGGGGATCCTATATATATCTAGGATGGAAGTAAAGTAACTAAAGATATCTATCTGTAGTGAACTACATAATATATAGTAATATATATTATATAATGTGTTCAAATTTTTTTTATTTATAGCTTTTTATAAAGTACATATAATATAATCATTAATTTACTATTACTAAATATTTACTTTTGAAATTTTTTTTTATTAGAACTCCCACCAAGCATTACTATCAGGCAACAATACAAAGTCTTAGGCAACAGTTTAAACATCTTCATCGTTGCTTCTCTATTGCAATTGTTAATATTGGAAAAAATTATCTAGATGATGTATACACAAATAATGTAAATATTTGATTAATTAAAAATAGTTTTTTTTTTAATTTCCTGTGTATAATATGTAAATTTATATATATATATGACAAGTGCCTCAAAAAAACTTATTTTTGAATACTTGTAATTCAAGTATAATTTGAAATATAATTTTTTTTCTCTTTACATTTTAAAACAAATATCCCAGGTTTACTAGCAACAATAGATTTTTGGCAGCATTTTGAATGCATTGGTATATATCTTAAATCAATGGTGAGTCTGCAATACCAAACACATTTATAATTTCCCAACTAGCAATATTATTATTGTGAAATATCAATATTTAAAAAAATTCTAAAATAAAAGTAATGGAATTCAACCTATTTATAGGTAGATGCTTCACAATTCTTTTTTCTTTTTTGGATATAATTTCAGCTTATATTCAATCAATAAATTCTTGATAAATATGAAGATACCTGAAAAAAATGATTGTCCAAAATTCCTTTCATGCTGAACCAGCACTCATCTGTTAACCCATATTACAATTTTATACCTTTTCATCATTTGTTTAGTATTTATCAACATCAAATTACTACAATTTAATCTACAAGTGTCAAACTTGCTGCACTCAAACCTGTAACATCGTCCACTTTAGATAAATATATTAATGAGTATTACTAATCATTTAAGCCAATAAACATCACGATTGCCATTTCTTATGCTTGCATATAACTATTATTAAAGCTAGAAACAAGTCTGGGGATATTGGATGAGTAGGCACTAGATGGGGATTTTATGCACAAGCCTTCTGGCATCCAGTGATTACTCTAGCTTGCAGTGTGGCAATACGTATAGTGAGTTTTTGTCTGTTTTACTAATCATTTACTAAGCTAGAGATAATTATAACATTCTGAGCCTGGATATAAACTTTATATTTGGATAAAAATTTATCTTTTTCAGATATCTATTCAAGAGTATGTGGTGGAATAGAAGTTTTAAGTATATTTAAAATGGTAGCTAAAATTGGATTAATGATACCAATTACATTTAATTACAAATTAAAGTGTATATTTGAGCAAAAAATGACATGATACTACCTTACCTAATAAATAAATAGTGATAATCATTACATTTCTCAAAATTGAGGGTGATTGAAATTTGACAACTTGTAGATCAAATTATAATTCTCTTTTCTGTCAACTTTCAAGAATGTGATTATTAAGAAATTTTCTGCTAAGCTGGTGTTTATTTTCAAATTAAAAATATATTTTCAAAAAGCACAGAGTTTGCAAATCAGTTCAATCAATTACTTTTCATTTTCTAACTACATTGTCATTTTTAAATTTGTTATTATTAAAAATAAACTTTATCAACACAAATTATTACAATGTAATTTACATTTGTAAATTGGTAAAACAAAACATCACAAATCCTAGAGAAAATAAATAGTTTACAAATAAATATAATCAATCAACTTTTTTTAAAAAAAAAAAAAATTCTCACAAAAAAATTATATTTATGTTAAGATACAATAGATATGACAGTAATAGAACTGATGAGCAATCATGACATAATGAACTACTCTGAAACCAGATATGCCCATTATTTCACAACCGGGCCTATCCTACCAAAGCCCGAGTACAAAAGTACAGTCAAAAAATCACTGATCATAACTCGGAAGAAATTTATATCATAAATAACAATACCACTACTATTCTGCCTGCAGCATATCCCTACAAGTAACAAAGTAAAAAATAAAAATACTAGTTATTTGTATTGTCTTCATGGAAACATATAATAAATATCACATTTGACATTAATATAGTATCTTTATATGCCACAATGCTTAAATCCATAATACTTTAAGTATTTGTATTGATGCATAATATATAGTTAAAAAGCAATTTGAAAATTTCTTAGGCCGATACATATTATGTGAGATAAAATTTAATTATTTCTTTTACTATAAAATAGTTCTAAAATTCCTGCATTTACTAAGTTGATCGTAAAACTTGTTCTTTTCATTATTTTAAGAAGCAAATCATTTCTGGCACTATTACATTATATTCTAGTAATAATTAACTTGCTTGCAATAATAGAAATTTGTAGGGGAAGTATTATGTTCATCATGAAATAGGCAACATCTAGAAATCCGCATATGAATTTTGAACTTATTTTGCAGAAAATATGATTACAGCATATCAATTTAAGTCAACATGTATGGTACAAATTGAAACAAGCATTTTAGATTAGAATCCATATAATATAGTTATCATTAATCAAATATATTGTACAATTTTCAAACATATCTTCATGGTGAGCTTTATTGCCTTCATTCTTCTACTATTGAGGCCCCTTCAATGTTCCAATGATGCAAATAATAAATATTATTGGGCATGCTAAGACCACACATTTACTATAATTTATTCAAAATCCTATCAATTTTTTATATATCCTGTTGTACAAGAAGTTGTCATTACTATATTGCACATATGATCTCTGATAAGTAAAAAACTCACTTTATAATCAGCATTTCCTAGCAATGATATAGCCATTTTTATCTTGATGAATGCATTAATTTTGGATCATTGTATTCAGTCAGTATGTCAAGATATACATATAAATATGCAGTTAAGGTTGACAAAAATTACTTATTTAGCTGATTTGCATTAGAATCCATTATTCAATATATCCCTTAGAAACAGTGATATTCAGGATTTTCAGATATGTACAGATTTTATGGACAATACAAAGCCATTCTGGAACATTGTTCACAATTTATTAATTTCAGCATTGTCGAGATATTGATAAGCAACAAAAAATTTTATAGGATAAGTACCATACAGCTGATTAGTTGAAATTGATATGAGACTATATGAGCCTATCAAATTGCATAATTATTTAATCTATTATTACATTATTCTGCTCTTCATACAATTATAAATATTATATCATCAAATAATGGTTACTGCTTGAACTAATGTAATTGGTATTACATATTTTCCATATAGGGCTGTCTAACTATATATACATATATATCATGAAAAAAAAATTTAGAAGACTGCCCTATAAACAGAGCAAAACTCTCCATACTGTATGGAGAGTTTTGCTCTGTTTATCAACAATTAATGTGCTAATATAGGAAATGTGATCATGTGAAGACTGCCCTATGCTTTGTTTATAATTATTTACTATTTCTGAGATTTTTTTTCCTAATGAAAGCTTTTCACAAAAAAAAAAAAAAAAAAAGATAATTGATTATTCAATAAAATAGTAAAAGGATTATTTAATTTTGAGATCAACTATAAATAACAAAATATTTTACATGTATAATCATGGGATAATGCAATTATTATAATGTCTGAAGTGATGTTCAGATCCTCAATGTGCTGAAATCTTCTAAAATAACAGTGTATAATCTGACATACTTTTTATTTCTGGAATAATAGTAATACATTTGTCTGTCATATCTATGGCTTGGATTTGAATTCTAGCCAAGTATAACTTGAAAATTTTTTAAAGTTCCAATCAGGTTTATAATTTTTTTTTTCAAGTAATCTGCCATTATCCACAGCTAATCATTCAATACTAATCAGTGAATAGTATTTATCAGTGAAGACTTGAGGATCAAAGCTTTAACTAATGCAAGTATTTCTTTTATAACAATAACTTAAAAGATTTATTCAGATTTATGAAAATTTCAGTTTTATTGACAATTTTCTTAGTCATATGACATTTAAATATGAATCACAAGCATAATCAACTTTTTTGCAAGGCATTTTATCCTATTTGTTTAAAAGAATATAATTTTGCTTAAATTATTGTATATCATTTAGATAAACAAATTTTTAAAATCATCAATTTATGAAATTGATTTTTTCTTTCATTAAATTTTCTATTTTTTAAATATTCAGTGTTATAATTTGTGATTTTCAATAGATTTAATAATAAGCTCTCTTTACAGTTTTCTCCATGAAAATAACTCCAAAGATTTGTGATAGCATTTATTGATGTCTTAATCCATTATATTTTATAACTGCTTACACCACTTCTTTCATAACAGCATAGTAATGTAATTGAATGTAAATTGTTTTCTTTCTCAAACGAAATGAGAAATTTCTATGTATAGACATATATCCAGATATCCTTTTAGCATATATTGATCATTATCACCATTCTCTCTCCTTTAGGCTATAAAATTTTCTTTCCAATATTATTTAGACATAAATCTTCGATAAGATTTTTGTCCCACTAATCCAAGCTTCATATAAATATTAATCAGAAGTAAAAAGTAAGTTCTTAAAAACATCTATTATTTTTAACATCTTTACATGTTAAATTTCTACATTAAAACATTCTAAATTTCAAATAAATAACACTATCTCTGAGTAACACTTTAAACATTAATGGTTGTGATGATAGAAAAAGTTAGCACATTCATTTATCAATGACTTGGACTGAAATTTTCAGACCCTCTCTATACTATTACAATATTGCTTTCATATTTTGTTATTCGAATCGATTATTTATAAAAGAAAACAAAAAAGAAATCAAACATATAAAGAAATAAAACGCATGAAAAAACTACAAGCTGATTGCTTTTTGTGTTATATAGCAAAAGAGTAAAAACCATCCATAAAGTAGAAGACATGAAATACCAATGGACAATAAAATTTAAAATAAATGGATAAAAGAAAAATTTATCTTAAGTACTTTTCTTTATCGTGCACTCAAATGTAAAAAAAAATGTTTCTTCAACCACAATTGGGGTTTTTATATTTAACTTGAAATAAAAACATGATTGGGGGAGGGGGGTCCAGAAATTAATTAAGTCAATCCCTTGTAATAAAAATAGGGATTGACTTAATTAATTTCTGGATTCCCCAAATAAAATAAACATGTTTAATATTAAATAAATTATCCCTATTTATTTTTAACTTTTTAGTATTGGCACAATAAATAAAAATGTAAAACTATTATAGTTTAATTGGCTTGAAAGTTATAGTTGGTATATATATATATGTAGATATTTCTGCTATAAGTTAATATGCATACCCTTCATGTATCTATCATATTTAGTATGTTTACATAATACATGTATAATAAATCATTAAATGACTAAAAATATGAAAATGTCCTTTATATGAATTTTTTTTTTTAAAAAAAAAAAACTTACTAAAACTATATTATAAATTAACTTCACTTAAAACATAATTTTATTTTAAATAAATTTGACACTTTGTTTATATATACCATTAGATATTTCTGCAATGATTGGAAGAATGCAGTATTAATATTTTTAAAAATGATTAAGAAAATATTAGAAATTATAGAACTGTTAGTCTTTTATCAGTTCTGTGCAAAATTTTTATCAAAATAATTACAACGCATCTTCAGTGAGCTTTGGATTTTAACCAATCAAAAGACCAAACTGGATTTAAAAGTGATTTTAGTACAGTGGATCATATCCAAATATTGAGAAAAGTTAAACAAAGGAACAATGAATATGAGTTGGTATTATGTTTTGGATTTATAGATTGTGAAAAGGCATTTGATTCTATAAGCATTTCTTCAGTGATTAAAGCATTGGATCAAGGTATAGACCCAAGATATTGTCATATTCTGAATATAAAAATGCAACAGCAACAATTAGATTACATAATGATACTAGGAAAATTAACATTGACACTCACCAGGATGACTCCATATTGCCAAAACTTTTTACAGTAGTTTTGCAACAAGTATTTTGTGGATTAAAATGGGAAATTAAGGAGTAGAAGTAAATAATTATTTAAGTCATCTAGATTCTGCAGACAATATAGTTCTTTTTGAAATAATGCTTTAGAGCTTAAGGAAATGTTCCAAGAGTTATCAGATGAAAGTAAGATTAAAGGTGTAAATGTCAAAAAGACAAGCAATATTCAATGGATTTTCTCAAAAAAATAAAGATTGATAATGATGAGTTAGAAATCAACAACTTACAAATATCTTGGTCAGATTATTACTAGATGGAAATGTAAGAAATTAATCATAAAATTAAACTTGGAGTGCTTTTGGTAGAAATAATTTAATATTAAAAGGAAATTAGATATGTGTTTGAAGAGAAAGATTTAAATGTTTTACCATTTCTTGCTTATGGATTTGAGACTTGAACACTTAATAAGAAGAGCAATACAGAGACCACTAAATGAAATATAGAGATACATGTTAGGAGTAACAAGAAGAGATCGAAAATGGAATACATGGATGAGAGAAGAAACAGGTGTTACTGACATCATTGAAAGAAGAGAAGTGGAGTTGGGCTGGACTTATTGCTACAAAAGTTGATAATAGATGGACAGTTGAAATCTTAATTCTGAATTCCAAAAGATTGTAAAAGAATTAGAAAGAGACCATATGTGAGATGGATGAAATAAGAAAGTGCTGGTGGATGAGAAGAGAGGCTAGAGATAGGAGATGCATTGAACTTGAGACTTTCATCTTGTAATAGGTTGATAATAGTTGAAAATGATGATTTCTGCTATCGGTTAAACTCTTTATTTATATATATATATATTTAGTATGTGTACATAATTACATTTTAATTTGCTTTTCTATTGTGAAGTCGCGGGACTTTTTTATTTGAAAAAAAAAGTTTATTAAAAAATGCTTAACAAAACTATTGTAAATTAAGTCTTATTACTAAAATGAAACTTACAATTGAAACCAAGAAAGTCATATGCATTTCTTAAAACAGTGAACTGTTAATAACAATTTTTAAATTTGATATCAAAATATTCAACTTTCCTGCCCACTCTTCCATATTTAAGAAACTAGGTCACCTACCTAAAATATTGCATCCTATTACCTTGACAGAGATTTAAAAAAGATATATAAAATTTCAACAAATATTGAATTTAATCTATTAGATCTCGATTTTAAAATGTTACAACTTTAAATTGAAACCAAAAAAAAGTATAGCACCCTCTCACAAGCCCTACTTAACACATTTAAGTTCTAAAAACAATTTTTAAATTTGATATCAAAATATTCAAAATTTACCTGCCCTCTTCCGTATTAAGAAACTAGGTCACCTACCTAAAATATAATAGTCCCATATTGCTTTGCCTGGCATTTCCTTCTTATGTATAAAATTAGAACTAATTCTATTGAGTTTAAATCTATTAAACCTCGATTTTAAAATTTTATTCTAACTTTAATAATAAAAGTGATTACAATAGTTTACAAACGTATAAATAAACAGAGAACATAATTTAAATAAAAGCATTTAATAAAAAGCTAATTCAAAGAAAAGTGCCTTAAATACCAATATTTGATAATTATTTACTTATAATAATTATGTTTGCTGTTAAGTGAAAAGAGACTCTTTGATTCCTCTTGGTAGCCTTAAAGAAACCGAGCAGGGCAAATGTCTAATGTCCATATAGTTCTTATAAACATCCCATATTACTTTTAATATTTTTATATATTAAATTTCTATATTGAAACATTCTAAATTTCAAATAATACTATCTCTGAATAACACTTTAACCCTTAAAGGTTGTGATGACAGAAAAAATTACCACAGTCATATATTAATGATCTGGATTGAAATTTTTGGACACTTTGAACTATTATAATGCTATTGTACATTCTTAGTTGGGTCACTTATTTACAAAAGAAAACAAAAAATCAAAGACATAAAGAAATCAAACTCATGAAAAAACAAGCTCATTGTTTATTGTATTATACAGTAGGAGTAAAAACTTATCAATTAATTTCAGGAAACAAGATATAAATTGAGAATAAAGTTTTAAAAAAGCTAGTTCAAAGAAAAGTGATTTAAATATCAATATCTGATAATTATTTATTTACAATAATAATAATTATGTTTGTTGTTAAGTAAAAAAAAAAGTCCTTTTTATTCCTCTTGGAGGTCAAATTAACTGAGAAGGGCAAATTCCCAATATTTATTCCATACAATCTTATTGCAGTTATTACTATGCAATTACCAGCATAGTACCCAAATATAAATGGCCTTTTCACCAACACACATTAGCCAACAATGGTGTGTTTACTGGCGGAGTTTAAGACCAAAAAATATTATGGACTTTCTTGTCAGTTTCCTAACAATTCTTAACTAAATTATCACCTAAATTTTATTGAAGGCAGAATGAATATGTGGGTGAATATTTTTTAATTAGATTTTTACAATGATGACAGACAAAACTAAATTATGACCCTTATTCCTAGGAAGCTGCAAAATCCTCAGTCAAGGCTGCAGTTGGAAACCAAAGGATGAGTTGATAATCCTCTGATAGTGGATCCAGGTTACCATTTGATGATATTTGCAATTGTAGAATTGTATGAAGGAAGATTACATGAATTGCAAGAAAAATGGTTAAATAATAAATGAGACATTAATGGACTTTGTGAAGTAAAAAACAAAGTTGAAAAGATGATTTGAAAAATAGACATGAATTTTATTAGAAAGGCAGAAATATCAGTAATACAAGTCAAATTCATTGTAAATAAGAAATCAAAGAACAATATTGTGGAGATTGATAGTATATGGTGGCAAGATTAGTTATTTAATAGAAGATATCAAATGCAGATAATTCAGATTTATGCCTCAAGTTCTTATTGTGATGAAGAAATAGAGCATTTTTATATAGATGGACAAAATGCTTTTGATCATACCAAACATTTTAAAATCATCATGGTAGTCTAATGCTAGAATTAGTAAATGCTTGAAAAATGAAAATAATGTGGATAAATTTGGTTATGGTGTCAGAAATGAAAAAGGACAAAGACTTGTGAAATTTACAGAAAAACTGAATAGTATGAATTCCTTCTTTGAGAAAAATTCTAAACTGAAATAGACATTGAAAAATCCAAATAAAGATGCAGCAGAACTGGATTATATTTTGACTAACAGAAAATATATGTTTCAAGATTATAAGTTCTTAATAGACTCAACAAAGAAAGTGGTCATCAATTAATGAGATGTGAAACGAGACATATTAATGCCAAATTAAAGAAACAAAAATCTATTTAGAAAGACAGCATTAACAGTTGATATTCCTAAATTTCAAAAACACTCCAATGAATTTAAATAAAAACTTGCTAATATTTTTAAAATATTAATAGATTTTGAAGATCATTCAAACAACTGGGATCAATAAGAAGATAGTTGGGATGCTATTAAGAATGGCAACAAAGATATCTGGTACAAAAAAGCAATTCACAAACATTTACCTATAACATGGCAATGTATGAAGAGAAAAAGTGTATTAAATTATTTAAAAATAGTCCATTAAAAAGAACTGAATACCTGAAATTTTATAAAATAATGCTAAAAAGAGTTAATGATGTAATAACTGTGACTTAACAAGGGAAGCTATAAAAGAAAATTAAAGTTTTTAAAATATAAACCATCTTGCTATTGAATAAAGTTATTTCAACAATAAGAAGAAAATATGGAAGTATTAAAAAGAGAGTATGACACAATAAAATGTACAGAAGTTTCTATAAAGGGTTATATAATAATAAAGAACAAATTAACAAAACATTCCCTGCAATTCTTACTTCTAAATTAACAAATATTTTAAATGAATAGGTGAAACATGCAATTAAATAAATTCTAATTTTAGAGGTGATATACCTATGAGTCAGTCCAAAACAAAACCTGCTATACCTACTAGTGGTGTCACTGTCATTGTTAAAAAGGGTAATGGCAAAACTTCAGAGCATAAAATTAAGTTAAACTTTTAAACGGGTCTTTGTATGGTAGTCCCTTGTTACAAGAATCTTCGCCTGACAAAAGGAGGTACAATGCGATATGGCTATTAGATACTTTGGATCTAGATATTGACTATCTACAATTCTTTATTCCAGGTGAACCACCCGTGCTGTATGATTGTAGTTATAAAACTGGCTGTTGAGGGAATAAGTATAGATGCACTTATTGATTCAGGTAGTCAAGCATCTATATGTTTATGTGATTACAAACTTGTTAGTATTTTTTATCTCAAGGGCAGGGTCTGAAGTATTCGTTAATTATTTCATTATTGTAATCAAATTGTGTCATGGGATCCCTAATTATAAAAAAATTTAAAATTTTGTTCCCTTGGATCCAGGGATATTACAATATTATTACCCAACTCCATTTGAAGTAGATCGATTGTCATTTGTAGTGTTTTAAAAAGATAAAAAATTATATATATATATTTTTTACATATAAATTCGAAGTAAATTACATTAATAAACAATTGAAGGGACGGACAACCTGATATTTTTTTTTTGTACATCTGTTCAGAGTATGTTATTTATATTTTTTCTCTAGCTTATTATATATTATTTTGATATTATAAATTGGTTATAATGATTGACGTTTCAGTATGACATAATTTAAGGCGTGGCTAATTAGTGCGATTAAAATTAATCATATCAATAATTAAAATTTCCTATAATTTCTCAAATGTACTAAAATAAATATAGTTTAAAATTTGGTATTGGTTTTATTTAAAGGATGAAATATAGAAATATGGTTTATTAGATTTGAAAGTGGTTTAAACTAAATTTAATCCACTTTAATTTATTGATGTTGTAAATTCTCCCAAGTATTTTTATTTTTTTTGATGGACTGATGTTAGGATATGCAAACGAAAAAAAGATATATTTTTTTTGGTTTGGTTGGAGATAAGTAAAGAAGAAAAAAAAAGTATGGAAGAAAAACTTCTTTTAAAATATTTTTAAAAGAAAATGAATTGGTAATATCAATTTTACTATTATTTAAAATTAGAGTGTGCTCATTTATTATGAACACATAAAAACTCAAAATTTCTGTCCTAAGGAACATTTGCTCCGACTCTTTTCAATTTATGGGGGGGGGGGCAATATTCATATTTATAGAATGCATTGCAATATTCAATAATACTAAGAAAAATAGTGTAATGGAAAAGAAAACGGAATATGTAAATTAAAATTCTGGTTTAATTTGAAATGTTGAGTTCAAAAGGAATATTACTAATTAAATAATATTCTTTCATATTAATCTTCATCATGCTTCGGATCTTCGTGTTGCTTGGATAAATTTTTTTTTTTTTTTTTAGTTAATGAAATTGTCAAAACTATTTGGGATTTGGACAACGTTTATAATTAAACATAAATTTATTGTCATTAGTGAAGTCCCTAAAATATATGCTCGGATAAAAATTCATTTCTTTTTTTTTTTACTAATTAAGGAATTTGTTAAAGCTTATCTGGATATATTAACGATGTTAGGAATTAATCCTAAATTTCCAGTTATGAGTGGAATTGTGAAATTACATAGATATTATACTTTGGATATTCTTGTTGCTAAGATAAAAGTATTCGTGACATCCTTAAAGCTTATTTGGATATGTTGGCAACGTTTATAATTTATTCGAGAAAGCCAGATATTAATAGAAATGTAAAATTATATATTTGATAAAAGATAAAGAATTGACCCAAAGTTACTTATAATATTACCCTTATTTAAAATGGTGATATATTGGGTAATAATGAAACCAAGAATGATCAACTTATTTTCCAGAAGACTCTACAATTGTATAATTATATTAGGAGTTATTTGGAGATATGAAATATTCGGTGAGGTTTGTACTTCGTAAATTACTGATGATTAACTGAAGATATTTGGATATCTACGCTTTTCCTAGGAATATTTATAATACAATGAGAATATAGAAATGGAAAGCAAGAACTTAATATTCGAACTATAAACGCCGAATGTATTTTAAGCATTGAGTATTATTTTGGGTATCTTGCGCACGATGGTGTGAAATCAAAGAGTGTGTGTTGGTTTTTTTTTTTTTTGTATGTTTTATATTTAATAGTTATACATAAGTTTCATGTTATACTGGGTTGCTAATTAAAATGAAATGAGATAATGTTAATATTTGATCTTAAGAAGGGGATAGATGTTGGTCATTGATGATTAAATTCCAACATTATTTGTTTTCAAAGGCATTAAATGATATTATAATTGTAATATTGAACTTTAATATTGTGGTGATAAAACTTATTACCATTTATTCTAAAATATTAATTTTATATCATAATTCTAAAATATTAATTTTATATCATAATTTCAGAATATTTCAACAGCACGGTTAAACAATATTAGGTTCAAAAGGGGAAAGGATTTTAATAACTTGAACATAAAGTTTGTGTATTTTACTACTTGAATATGAACAATTTATAGATTGATGATGGCTGGTAGGATTCCACTAAATTCATTGTGTCATGGTAAATATATTTATAATTTATCGTTATCATTATGAATAACAATTTAGTGAATCTGTGAGAGAGTACTAAATAAGGCTTAGTGTTCATGGTTGATGATGGGTGGTGCTCATTTTTTTACAGCTATGAATTTCACGTTGGATGTACCTGGTTTTGCATTTTATACTGAGATTATTGTATTAGGAAGTTGTTAGTTTTTTGCAGTGTTGTGGAGATATCCGACACAATATCTTATATGGTGGTCATGATCTTAATGAATATGCTTGGATGATATGATATATTAAGGAAGTTGTTGATCTCTTATTATGTCTTTTCTTCTATCCATATAGGTGCTGATAGACACCTGGATATTTAATTCAAGTATATTCAGACATGACCCTAGACTAATATTATTGTCGACGCAGACTTGACTCTTTAATGTCTATGTGGTGACGTTATCCTGTACATCAGGCAGTAAGTCATTGTTGTGTAAATGTTTATTGTTCATTAGTTGTTGATGATAAATAGCTTAAGGAAGGTATGTGAGGTATATTCTTACAGGTTGAATGAATATTTGTAATCCAGTTAACCTCAAATTTAATCTGCGTTAAAGTAATGTACTAAGGAAATTGTTGAAACATTTTGTAGCTGACGCTTTAATGAAACATTTTGTAGCTGTTTGTTTTATGCTTTATTAAAATAAGAAATTTCAACAACATAAATAAATATCTTATGGGAGATTAGAGAATCCATAAACAAGGGAATCAGATATGAATGTCATTCCTACTTATTAGAACCTTTGGAAAATATGTAATTGTGATTATTTGGTATGTTAATTATGCTGATTCTTAAAATGGAATAATTTCCATAACAAGGTATTATAGCATCGAACTTATTATAATTTTTTTTTTATGAACACAAATAATGCTCACTTATATTATTTTGGGGTATCTTGGCAAGTATCAGAATTTAGATGTGGACATTAAATATTGTATTTTGTTTCAATATTTAAATTTGTTTTGTTATATGTACCATCTGTAAATAAAATGTAAATATTAGTGTAAATAAATGTTAATGTAGTCTTTGTAGTCCGCTAGTTATTGCTTTTGCATTCATGGTTATTCCAAATTACCAATCATCAATTCAGTTAATTTCTAGCCATTACAATTTAATGGAATTGTTATCGATTACATATTTCAATTTCATTACCAATTCATCATTGCAATCATAAAAGCTGATTACCACTTACTTTTTGGGATTTGAGAAATAGGATTATTTAAATTATTTAATGAGTGATTAATAGAATCCATTGTTATTTTCCAGTTATAATCAAATACCTATAGTATGGTTTAAGCACTGTGGTTTATGCATAATTTAATCAATAGAAAATATAATATGCTAATTGTCAAATCAATTAATGAGCTTGTAATGTGGTATTGTTCACTATGTAAATCATTTTAATATCGCAACCAGATAAAAGATCTAAACCAGACTATTAGTTATAATGTCTCATAATTAAGCTGGTGCCTTGGCACATTGAGTGGCAATAAAATAAACCTTCTTACCTAACTTAAGTGTGCCTTGATTCGGACATATCAAAATTAAAACCCTGAGATATAGATATGAAGATATTTTATTATTTAAGTGTATCACACAAGTGATGTAGCAAATAAGGCTGGAAGTCAACAATTCTTGGTGTGCAACAATTTTGCTGATGACCGATAGTAGGGGAATAGTTTGTTACAGTTTTTGGCACCCAGCATTGAAAAAATAGAAAAATTTTTAGTATAATATAAAATGTCTAATACCAAATGATTGCAATAATGTACTAATAATATTGATATTTAATAAAGGTAATTAAGAAGATATTAGAAATTATAAACCTATCCATTCTATTAAAAAAATCTTTACCAAGATAATTACAACTTGTTTATAGCAAACTTTGGATTTAAACCAATGAAAAGAACAAGTTGGATTTAAAAGTAGTTTTAGCACAGTGAATCACATTCAAGTATTGAGAAGTTATAGAAAAAACTAATGAATATGAATTGCTATTATGCTTTAAATTTATAGATTATGAAAAGGGCATTTGAATCTACAAGCATTTCCAATGATTAAAACTATGTATCATCAAAATACAAACCAGGACATTGTCATATTCTGAAGAATGTTTATGAGCAGTGATATATGGTGATACTAACAACATTAACATTGATCAGAATATACAACAGGTGATTCCATATCTCCAAAACCTTTTACAGCAGTTTTGCAAGAATTATTTTGGGGATTAAAATGGGAAGATAAAGAAATAGAAACAAATACATCTTATTTAAGCCATCTAAATTTTACAAATGATGTGATTGCTTTTGCAAATAAGACTTCAGAATTTAATGAAATATTGCAAGAATTATAAGATGAAAGTAGGACTAAAAATAAATACTAAAAGAATAAAGTAATGTTCAATGGTTTTTCTCAGTAGAAGAAAATTAAGATTGATAATCATGAATTAGAAGTTAACAATTACAAATATGTTAGTCAAATTATTAATACAAATGAAAACATAAGGGATGAAAATTAATCATAGAATTAAAATTTGATGGAGTGTTTTGGTAGAAAACTTAACATTGAAAGGAAATATGTCTGTATTTGAAAAAGAACATTTTTAATAGATATATCTTATGAATTCTTGTTTATGGATCTGAGACTTGCACTTAACAGAATGATAGACTTCAGACTACTCAATGAAATTCAGAAAGATGTATATTAGGAGTAACAAGAAGGAATTGAAGTGAATTAGTTGTCTATGAGAACAAACAGATATCACTGACATCATTGAAAGAATTAAAAGACTGAAATTGAGGTAGATTGGACATATTACAAGAAAACATGATAATAGATGGATAGTTGAAGTCTTAAACTGGATCCTAAGAGATTGCAAAAGACTTAGAAAAAGATTACATGTAAAATGGATCAGTGTGAAGTTTGTTAATATTATGAAAAGCTATGGATCAGAGAAATTGGATTAAATTTACAAAGACCTTCATACTAAAATGGACTGATAATAATTGAAAATAATATTATATGATGATGATATTTAAACATTAAAATATCATTAGTTAGGCAAATTAGTATCTTCAAACCTTGTCAAACTCTTCCTTGGCACACAGCATGCTGAAATGTATGCAGTGTAACAAAAATTAACTTTTAAAGATATAAATATTCTTATAATATAGTTTGAAATTTAAACTATTTCAAAATTTTATTACTTTTACAGACAATCTACAATACTTACTATCCACAAACAGAAAGTTTCAGTAAATGCTTTAGGAAAAAGTTATTATTTATAAAACCAGAATAATATAATATGTGTATATACTATGTATATATTTAAGCAGTAATACCATAAATGAAGTAGACTATTTCTCGTAAATATTTTTACTATATACAAATATAATTTTTACTATTGTGCATATAATTATGAAAACTGTACAAAAAGGTTGATAAACAAAAAAGGTTTCATTGTAACTGCCATGTCATCTGGCAAATTTATGACAATTCCTTCCCTTATACTTCTAAACTAAGATATTATCCATGGAGGAAATAGCAATATCGATTCATATTCTCAAATCTGCCCGACCATATGGTAAGAGTGAAACAAGTATAGCAATCTTGATGTAGACAACAAAACAATTGAATGTCAACTGTTATCACAAAAAATGCTGTACACTCTACCAATATTGTAGTAACTGAGTGATAATAATAGAAATCTTGCACACTATTTTGTTCAAAGATAAAACCAACTATGGATTCAACTATTTTTATCAAGGTATCCAGGTAGCACATTCTACTTACAGTTGATAAAAGATCAATAACCTTTTCATGTGTCCTTTTTCTCAACATAATCATATGGTTTTTCACACCACCATAATTTAAGATTATTACTAAATAATGCTTGTGGTAAACCATGAAGCCAAATCATAAAGAAAAACAATATTATAACTTTTAATCATAGTTCATACTTCTCTAGCAGACTGTATGTATGCTCATATAAATGGGTGTATGTATATATTGAAAAGAAGGCAAAATTATTCAAGCTACATCATTTTCAGCAATTTCTGGTAAATATAAATTTCTCAAACATATATACATATATAATTAAAATAGTAATAATTACCACAGAATGAAAATAATTTTTTGTTCAACATTGTGAATTTATATATTCACTTGAAAGAAATAAAAATAGCATTTGTTTAAAAGAGGACAATACAGAACTTTTTTCTTTCTCCAAGTGTAAGTCTAGACCTTTTTTTTAAAGAAAAGGTTACTGCCTTATATATATATTTATATGTTTAATAAGTGTAATAAATGATTTATCATGACAAAAAAAAAAACAGACCCTTTGAAATAATAATAAAATGAATATTTACAAGAATTTAATAATTCTTCATGGGAATAAAAAAAATATTAAATTTAGGAAATCTATTAGCAAACTATCAACAGTACCGCAAGACTTTAATTAAATTCCTATAAGAAATCACGCATACTTATGCCATAAATTTTATATATAAGCACATACATGCATAATCACAAATTAAATTAATTTTTCCAAAAGTTGGGATTTTGAGACAATCGTCTTTGAAAATTAACAAACCATTGTTGTAAAATACTTAAAGGCACAAAATTTTCTGTCAAGCTGATATTAGTATCAGAAATGGCAAAGCTAGATGCATAATTAAAAAAATTTTCAAGCATTTTCGTAGTAAACTCTGTAAAAGAATCTATACTTTGAACAGAATTAGAATCTGGTGTCTGAAAAGTTATTTGATTTAGTGGTTCCACTGATATTCCTATTTGAGCAACATGACTTATTTGTTGAAAA
Organism: Epiperipatus broadwayi; assembly: GCA_028023455.1. Lineage (NCBI taxonomy): Eukaryota > Metazoa > Onychophora > Udeonychophora > Euonychophora > Peripatidae > Epiperipatus > Epiperipatus broadwayi. The sequence goes on from JAQFVV010012420.1 coordinate 9,214,563, forward strand.
GGCTGTCCAAACGGATTCATTGTTGACAGTTCACCTAATAAAGAAGAAAAAAAGTCACTAAAAATATATTAGAAATTAAAACCATAAATATTAAAATTCATATATGAAAATATAATACAACAAAGTACTGTGCTTATGACTAGTTTGAATTCCAAACTGGATAAAATTTGGAAATTTTTTTTCGATTTTTATCAGGAGTAGAACTTTTCTTTCAAGTAGGTGAACCATAGCTAACCAGCCAATATTGACCTACAAAATAGATTGGAAAAAATGCTCATTACTCAGCAATTAGCGAATAATGCTTTCTCCATCACTGTTTCTTTACAAGAGGCATTATTAATAATGAAGACATCCTCCTGCGAGCTTTTAAAGGTGTTTTATTTATCAACATAAATAATAAAATTCTCAATTTCCTTAAATAATACTTTTAAGTCAATATATAATTTTAGTTTCAACATTACACAGAATAAGATACATTTTCAAAAGATGCCAATCTGGCTTTCAATACTTTTGTATTAAATTCATAGCTAATGTTGAATTGAACATTGATTCAAGTGTGAAACTTTAATTAGAAATGAACCATGGTTTTTTTAATTCCTCACGCATAATGCTGAGACTATCAGGCTTAAATATATTGCCTATTTCTCTTTCATGATTTAAAAAGACTAAATAATAATTAGGATCTATTTTTGAACTATTTTAGTGGTAAACATATTGTTTGATTTTTGTATTTAAATATAAACGACAATATAATAAAAAATCTAATCAGTTTTTTTGTTTTTAATGCAATGTTTTATGTGTGTGTGTATATATGTAATGTAGGCAAATATGTATATATTGTAACAACCTTTAGCTGATGAACTGATGTATTTATGTAATAAAAGTTACTTTATACTATTAGATATAAATTATTCATTTGAAGATTTAATTTACCATGTGTTATATACTGCAGTTATAATTATTATCTTATATTTATGGATTTGCAATCCTGATTTTTAGGAAGTCATTTTTTTTAAAAAAATAGAATACTATGATAAAATTATGTACATGATGCTATGTCTTAGCTCGCTAATCCCTGAAGTAAGAATAACAAATTTAGTATGGAATATTATTTTCTTGAGGACACAAAGAACACAGTGACTCAGACTTCAATTTATACAATTTAATATACATATTAATTTATACTATATAATCTAGATATATGAATCAAAATGCTATTCTAATGTATATATTCCAATCACAGTTAATTAGGAATATAAAATCTTTCACCTATTAAGTCTATTTACTAATATTAAAATGCTGAAGACAGTACATTTACCTTTACCATCATCACTGTTCTTTAAGCCCAGCAGTTCTTAAGGCATTTAAAATAGTAATAAAATACGGGTGATCTGTTATAATCCTAGTAGGCTTACTGACCTTCAAGACCAGAGATCCTGGAAATAAGACATACCCCGCTAGTTCTTTCCACTCTTTCACTTGTCACATGGTTGTCTAGAAGACAACAGCACGTTGCTTTTTTCCCTAGTTCTTTCCACTCTTTCACATGCTTTTTTCCACAGTTTATATACTTTCAGTCCTTTTATTTTCTGGAGTAATTAATCTCATTGAGGAAAATCCAAGTGGTGGGTGTATTAACAGTTTAATCTTGCCTCTGTTAATGTAATTAGTATTTTAATTCGTACTAATTAAATTTCCTCCATTATTTGATATTTATCTTTCCTTATATATATAATAATTACAGTACACAATAATTTTTAATTAAATATTTTATATTACAGCAATTCAATTAATCTGATTGCAGCTGTTTATTATTTATTTATTTCCTCTCTATAAATTAGTTTCAGAACTTATTAAAATATGTTGGAGTCTGGGTGATCTATGTTCTTCTCATGGTTCCATGGGTACCTCATTTTGCATTTCTGTTACTGCTTCAGCTTCACTACATTCTAAATGAGTCTGTTTCTTCTCTTGTCTTCGTTAAGCAGGTTTTAGTCATTTTTCTCTATCATTTAATAGTATCACTGGAAACTGGATGTCTTCTATGACTCATCGGTGGACATGGTTTATATGTCTCTGATATTCTATTCCATTCTGTATTTGAATGGTTAGTATTTGTTTGGTTTGGTGGTGATTATACCTTTAATCCACTTGTTTTTGATCAGATTGTGTACCCAAACTTTATCATCTATTTCATATATGTTGCCTTCGCTATTAAACTAAAAGTGTGCGTTCATTTTTGGAAGTAACATTGCTAGTTTTATATACATTTACATGTAACCATCAACAGCATGGAATGTTGATGTAACATAGTGTCATATAAAGCTTCTTGCATGTTATTATTATTAGTCTTTCTCAGAATCTTTTTTTTTTTTTGAACAGTTTTCTCAACCAGGCCATTTGATTCAAGATGCTGTGAGAAATAAAAATGTTTGATTCCTTTATTTTTTTTAAGAAATCTTCCATTTCTTGAGTAGTAAATCTAGCATCATTATCAGAAGCAATTACTTCTGGTAATCCGTGGCATGAAAAACTGCATTCAAACCTTGTATGGTTTCATTTTCACGATGCAATACTCCGCCCATTTAGAGTATGCATCTACAAGTATGATGGTCCATGTGAAGTCTCTGCTACAGTGTATAATCTTTAGGTTTCATACTCATTTCAGACTAACAAGCCGTACATTTCTTAATGTCTAAAGTTATCTTTGGCCATCAGACATAGCTATGTGCTTAAATTTACGCATGCACAACTGGATAGCCTTCATGCAAGTCTTAAAACATTTTCTCTACACTCTGTAGGTATTACTATCCTATTACCCATCAACATCTTTACTGAGTGATAACTTGTCATTATTTGTCCAAAAAGCAAGTGCAAGACATTATGGTTTCTTAAGTGACTAGCCATTTCTAATCCAGCTATCAGCAGCTGGTACTCTTTATCAGCCCTTGTCCATTTTGGTGCTGCATTACTGTTTAAAATGTCTAACTGTAAGACATCTATATAATTAATTTCTACACCTGGATTTCTAGACAAAGCATTGACATGTGAAATCTCTTTCCCTTTCTTACATGACAGCTGGGAATTGTATGAGGCCAATATATTTCTCCACCGTAACATGTGGATTCAAATGGTCAGGCTCTAGCTTATCATTCACTAATATTCCCAATAACGGCTTACGATCGATTACTATGTGAAAAGTTCTACTCAATATATATTGGTGAAATTTCTTTAAGCCAAATATAATAGCCAAGGCTTCTTTGTCAATCAGCTATAGTTTTTCTCAGCTTTAGAAAGGCTCCTTGATGTATAGGGTGAGTCATTCACCATTTGTAACATGGATGACATAAGACTGCCCCCACACCCTTTTCTAAGGCATCTGTTGGTAAGCACAATTCAAAATTCTTATCAAAATGAACCAGTAATTTGTCTGAGGACAGCAGGGCTTTGGTTTGTATAAAAGCTTCCTCATGTATTTTTAACCATTGCCACTTTTGATTTTTCTTTAATAATTCATACAGAGGCTTTGCTACTTTAGCCTTATTCTTTAGAAAGAGTTTGAAATAGTCTATTAAACCCAGAAATACCTGGAGTTTTTTAACATTTCTTGGATTAGATGCATTTTCCATAGTTTTTACTTTCTTGGGTCTTGTCTAAGACTATATGCCCTGGAAATATGAATTCCTTTGTATTCCACATGCTTTCTGAACTTTTAATTTGACTCCAAATCTCTGCAATTTCTTGCATAAAGTCTTTGACAAAGCAACTCTTCTGAGCATGCTATTGTGGGTCATCAAAGTAAGGTATTACGTTTGCTTAAAATATATTTGATGCCATTAAAATACTGAATAGTAGACGAATGCATTTTAAAGAATTCCACAGAGGTTGTTAGCATTAATATTTCCATTGACTTGTTCATCACTGATATTTGGTGAAAAGCAGAATTTACATCCAGTTTCACAAAATGTGATACATTCCTTTTCTTGGAAGACCCCTCCCCCTTAACTATGTACAAGATTAATAGAAAAGAACATTTACGCAAGAATATTAGTCATTCATACTGAATAAACAACATAAATTCTGTTCTGTAGCAAGTGCATGTTTTTTAATATCAATACTAAATAAAATCTTAGCTTTATTCCATATTGTAGTAAGGATTCTGATAGTAATACCTAATGTCATGTCACTATGGAGGGTACCTAAATTTTATTTAATAAAATAAAAAATTTGTCTAACTTAACCTTCCTCCCTGCACTTTCATTTTAATTACAGTGGATTTTTCCAAGTTGTAAAAATTTAGCTTGAGAAATAAAAAAAAAAATACAGAATTCTACAAACAGTATATAAAATAAAATAAAATTACACAACAAATTAATACTTTCTTCAAGTTATCTTGCATAATGGTTGTGAATTAGGCAACCAATGTCTCAGATACAGTTCATCGCTGTTCCAGTCATACTTCTATGGCAAGTCACACATTCCTCACAGACTCCTCGGTGACATATTTGGAATGATGTTATTTTCATCTTCTGTTGTTGTTTTCATTATGTATCAATCTGGACACTTCAGACAGGGTATTTGATGTTTCAGCAGGTGTTAGGCAATTGAATATTAAACCATCGTGCTTCCTATAGTCAGGGCTGACAACACTTAGCCCTGACACTATTGAATTAGCTGGAGAACATTGTTTTGTAGTTCATAAACAATTAAAATTTTCTTAATTCAGTGTTTGTTATTCAATTATTCCATCATTTATATATATAATTATACTGATGACATTCTATTTTGTAATTTTATTCATATTTGAAGAATAGTGCTGTCCTTTTTTATTTTAAATGTCTATTTAAATCAGTTCAATTATTTTATCCAATTGCACAAATCTATTAGAATTCTTTTTGTTTAAATATTGGCTGCAGTTTCTTGTAATTCGCATTACAACAACCAAACAAATAATTTGAAGTATTCAAATAAGTTGTCCATGTTCTCTAAGATTCGAACATTTGATTCCCAGAGGTTGTTGTTATACAGCTTTTGCATTCTTTGAAAATACTAAGGGAAATGAACTGGGTTTGTTTTTATACTTGGCCTCGGTTTCCGTTGTATAGTATATTTGCATTTTATTTCCTTTTCCATTGCTGTGTGAACCCTATTGTTGCGTATATTATAACGATTATAAGCAAAATAAAATTATGTCATAGAATTATGCTTTCATCTTCCGCATTTGGTTACCTAGTGACTGGTTTGACATTGGGTCGTTACCATGCTTACTTAGTCTAAGTCTTTTATAATGACATACAATACACTGACATTGAATTCATTGTTTGTATGCATATATTAATACAATTTCTTTTTAATTGAAGTTTTCATCTTTCTAATAGATAAGTGAAACTAATTTGCTATAATATTTCCTTAATATAGTTAAAAATAAAGGTTTGTTACATCTGTACATATATGTGTATGTTTATTTACTCCATAAATGAAAATACAGGCTTAACCACCTACTAATTAAATTTACATTAAAAATGAGTTTGATTTGGTGATGAGGGTGAACAAAGGTTAAATTGTAAGCTACCCTTACACTAACAATGCCCATATTTTCTACCTGATTGTGCTGGACTTTTAACCATGTTTACACCACTTTCTTTCCTTGTAATTTTTAACATATGTCAAGTATTGCTAATGCATTTAAAGAAGTGAAAAATAATAAATACAATATTAAGTTTTTACTGGAAAAAGAAGAGATGAGATTAAAGTATTTAGATATTTTTTAAGGAAAGGAATTAATGGTGAAATAATTATTAAACATTATATTAAGGAGAAGGAAAAAAGAGGTATAATGATACAAATTCATATCAGCCGTGTTCACAAAAAATAGCAGCTTTGAAAGGGTTTAAATTTAAAAAATGGTAGGTCAACATTGAATATAAAAGAAGCATTTGAACAGAAATTGGAAGTTGAGAATGATTATGTTAGTATGCAATATAAAAGAAAAGATATTAAAAGGACTTTAAGAAATAATAAGAACAATACAAAAAATAGTGTGATAGATATACAAATAGGAAGTAGGTTTCAGTTCCGTATTCAGAGCATTTATATAAGACATTGATAAAAGAAGTTATCCAATATAAAATAGTAAATCTTTAGGGAAATGGATATGTAACTCAAAAAGGATGGGTAATATTAAAAATAGGGTAGGGTTGGTTTATAAAATTAGTTGTGACCTTTGCAATATGGTATATAAAGGTCAGAAAGGAAAGACTGTCATTGAAAGACATAAGGAGCATGATAGGGCAATTAACAGAAAGGATATAAAATCAGGGCCCTATATACATTTTTTGGATAACAGACATAAAATGAATTGTGAAAAAAAATATTCAGGTAATAAAGTATGTTAAAAATTACAAGGAAAGAAAATGTTATGAAACTTTGTATATTCAAGAAAACTTAAACAAATGTGTAAACATGGATAAAGATCCAGCACAATTAGGGGAGAAGTGGGCATTATTAGATTATTGGAAACTTTAGAGTTATAATTTTAAAAATAAAAGGATTATTATTATTGGGGGGGGGGGTTGTAAATATATATATATATTATGGGTAGGAAAAAAAAAGGACTGTAGTAAGTTTAATCATTTTATATACATGTAAGTATTTTATTAATTATATGTAATGTATGTATTTTAATAATTATATTTATTGTAATGTAATGTAAATAATGTTCATTGGGGAATTGGTCAAGTAAAATGAAACATCTTGAAAAAGTTCCATTAAGGAATGAAAACCGGATTGATATATTAAGTCCTTTTTTTATTTATAGTGAGTTGTCTATTTTAATTGTTTTAAATTGATTATTTTTAATATATTATGTATGAATATTTATAATAACTTTTTTTATCATAAAAACTGCCTGACTGCCAATATTCAACCATTATCTGACCCCAATCTTGACATATGCCCATCATTAACATTCAGTAATTCAACCTTTAGTAAATTTCACAATCTCCAATTATACTGGATAATATAAAGAACTCTGCTTAACATTCATTGGATTCTTCAAAATATATGGCCTGCTTATATAAAGCATGTACCTTTATAAAACAATATTATTCAGCTTTAAATACCATAAGTTGCTCAATATATTTAAATATTTCAAATACATATTACATAATATACTAAAATTTTACAACATTCATACATTTGGAGTAATTCATTTTAATGTTAAATATACCATTAATAACACATTCATTCAGTCAATTCACGTGCTAATGCTTTTTATTAACACAGGCAAAACTCTCCATATAGTAGTGCCACTCAGTGCAAGCCAGAGTAAGCAGTGGATGCCAGAAAGCTTGTGCATAAAATCCCTATCTACTGCCTACTATCCAACATCCCCAGACTAGTTTCTGGCTTGTGGCCTTCGTCAGTGAGGAGCCTTGGATCTGAGAGCACTGCACTTAGATCTTAGGATCTAATGCAACCCTCCAGCAGTCATCTTTTATCCTCTACTTAACTACAAAACTATGAGAATAAAATTGAAAACACAATAATATTTTCAATCTAAGTTCATTAGCTTATATAGTCAAACATATACTTGCCTGTCATATTTGATTTATTTTAATTTTTCAAATTTCCTTACCATGTTATATTTTCTAAGTAATTATTTTATATAAGATTTTGTCACAATTTGATATTTTTATATTTGATATATCTTCTATTAATAATTTCATTTCTATATGTAAAAGTATAAGTTAGACACTGAATGAAATAAACTCAATAGTCAGAAGGAACTATATTTTTCTAGATATTCATTTTGTAGAGGCTGAATAATTAACTTTTACTTTTCATCATTGATTAAGAATAAATATAAAAAAATAAAATACTTAAATTACATGCTTAAAGAAAAAATATTTCATATAAAATTTAACCAAACTTCTCTATTACTATTACTTATTATTTTATGTGTATATATTTTTTATCAACTAAAACGCAAGAATATTTAAAATTATCTTTGGCTTTGTGTGTGCAATTTCAAATGCTTCATTATTTTTCATTTATAATAAAATATTCAAATAATTTTTTATTCTATTTTCATATTTCATTTGAAATTAATTTGTTGCTTTTAAAATTGGAATCAATTTTATTATAATTTTTATTATTATTTTATTAATTTATAACCAAATTTAAAAGGTTTTCTTAAATAAATTGTAAAATGAATCATAAATTGTATGGACACTAATTTTTTCACAACAAACACATTTATTTTTATTAATAAATGGTAATGTTTTGTAATGCGTAATTAAATTGTTCATTTTTGCTACACAAAATATACAATCTATTCAAGTCTATTTCAATTATTCTTATAACCCAAGCTATTTATATGGTAATATTAATAATTATATTTAAACTCTATAACTAGTAACTTCTTTATTTTCTCTCTAACATAGTCAACCTCCCAACTCTATGTTTAATCACTTTTAGTTCATCTATTGTATAATAGGTATATGTATATACTTTTTATGTATAAATTTTTTATGTATAAAGTTAAATAGCTAATATTCTGAAATCCATTTCAATATAAAATAAGTCGAGCATAGAGATATAAATAATATATATAGAAAATTATATTTAAAAATAAAATAATATATATAGAGAAAATTATATTTAAAAATAAAATATTTTCTTTTGTGCACATTATAACAAACTATAGAGTAATAATTATTTTGAAAATCATGTGAAGAAAGACCATAAAAGTAATGAACTGAGCACAACAATTCTGTTTAGTTGAGCAACCAAACTGAGACTTTTTGTAATCCTTATTTGAAATCATACTAGGAACCTCTAGCTCTTTAATTCACAAATATCATTAGTAGCTAATTGTCAAATGCAATCAAAATATTATAATAACAAAAAACATACAATTAAAAAAAATTTATGTCGTTTGTTGATATATAGTGACAGATTTTGGACAGACTATAAAATCTATATTCATGGAAAGTGAAAAGTAAACAACATTTTTTTTAAAAAAATAATAATAAATCTTTTTAATAATCTTGATAGACTTATAAATAAAATGAGTTAAAAAGTGTAGAGATGGGGAAAATGTAAGATTAAAAAATGAATATGTATGTCTGTGGATACGTAATACATGCAAATTACATTACAAGTAAACAAAAAACAATTCACTTTCACATATATTTATTAATCCTAAAGATTACATTATTACATAATTATATATTAAAATATATGAACAATATAGCAATTTTCCATGAGATAGGAATTTGAAATATAAATTTTGTTATGATTATTATATTTCATTATTAGATTGAAACGAGATTAATATAATTCTTTGTTTTGAACTGAGAATAAGTTTTGAATTACGCTCATATAAAGTTCTTTATTTAAGAGATAATCATATATATTATCATTATTATAATTTTTGATATATATTGTAACTGTCAGATATGTATAATCAGCAAAACTAATCCTAAGAACCAAGCAATGACCACTAACTTGCATGTCTATGTGTAACATCAATATAAACATTGCTACAAACAATACGTCGAGCATCATTATCTATGCCCTCAGATCAATTTACACGTGATTACCATATCTGATGTTAACATATATGTTTTTTATATCCCGCTGAGATTAGGGAGATACAAGACTCTTAAAATTAACAAACGCTAATTGTGGTAAACAAGACATAAATGCGGAGGGAATATATATATAGATTTATTATTAACAAAACTAGAATAAAGCAAATTAAAAATTCATTTCTAGATTTAAACCTAATATTCTATTGCATTTCTTACAGGATAAAAAAAATAAATTAGCAATTAAACAGCATAATTATCACTAGCTTAATACAATAGGATTCTGGCTTCACATGTTTCAATAATCTCCAGGGTGAACATTCTATGATGGTTTAATTATTAATTAATAAATAATCAAGCAGGGTGAAGCTGGGAATATTTATTTAAATATACTATAATTATAATTAATAAATGACTGCCATTGGCTTAAGAATTATGACTGATGACACGATTGTAATATCAGGTTTTAAAAATACTGACCACGGTGCTGGATTATGCATAAACAGAATTATATCCAATGATGAAACAGAGATTTCATTGGATCAGAGGGTCATATGAAGCAGAAATGAACTTCTCCTATAACCAATAATGAACTTCCACCTTGGCAAGGCCATACTCAAAAATTTCAGAGAATCATATGAACAGGAATGAATGTCTGCTCCTCACTATCAAGCAGGAAATTTGTATGTATTGATAATAATATTAATAACAATAGTGAAGATTCTATGAGTATGAAAATATGAGACATTTCCACCTTGGTGTGACCACATCTAGACAACACCCAACCAATCCATTTCTATAAAGCAAGAATGATCATCTACTTGAAGGACAAAATACAAATTAATCAAAAATAGATAAATAATCCAGCAACACAATTTAAAAATAGAAAGAAAAAAACCAAAAAGTAATTCTTAATTATGAAAATATTGTTTATTAAAAAAAAAAAAAACTAGTGTGAGTAGCCACATTATAAGTTTGCACAAGCAGTCACACATTACTTTACTTGGATAAATCAAGGCCTCATCGGTTCAATCAATATAAATACTTAAAAACCAATAAAAGATTCTAAAAATCTTAGCTTAATTGAAGATCCATGCTAAACATCATATACATACCAAGAAATACATTGTACGATAGTGAGAAGTCTGTGATTGAGATATATAATTATAATTAAACATTTATTCAAAAATGATCTTAACTTATCGAGGCTAATGTAAATTAAATGACATATATATTTGTCCCTTTGAAAAATATAAATTTATTTTTAATATTGTTTTTAGAAGTAGTTCAACTGATTTTAGATTTGTTAAAAAGCATAATTGAAATGCTTGATTATATTATTAAAAAAAAAAAAAATCTTTGAGCCAGGAGAAGAAGGGAGATTGAAGTATCTCTGCAGTTTTGATTAATTAGCTTTCTATTATCAGGATGATTCTAGGAATTTTTAAAAAACAAAAAATATTTTTGACAAAAGAGCCCTTTGTAACCTCATCGCACAGTACCCAAATCTAGCACTAAGTATGTTAAGAATGACCACATAGTTACAGGTTATTTTAACATTTATGTATAAGGTTATAGTAACACATAATACTAAAGAAAAACATTAACACAAAAATTAAATAAGAAAAGTAAAAAAGGGAAATATTGAGAGTTTAAGAATTGTTTTACTGATTTTTCAGAGTTGCAGAAATCTCATGGTGTGAGTTCAATATTTCTACATATTACCTTCATGAAGGATTTTAAAACCCAGCAAGGTATGAAGAGCAGCATATAGATATGGTGGGTAGCTTTCATGGTGCCATTCACCTTCATTTGGACCTGGATGGTCTTTTTCTCAGAAATTAATAGTTAATTGGATATTATGGAAACAGGTTGGTTCCTCAGAATAGCATATGATCGGGTGGCATAACTGACTAGGTAGCTTATTTGCTAAAAGAATGCAGGGCAGATCAGCAGGTTGAATACAGTTATGATTGCAGATACAGATATACCAGTCAGCAGGCTTCAGATAGACAGCAGTTTAGATTTACATTGGGATCAAACTTGCATTCCCCTGGGATGGTGAAGGGGAATCAGACACAAACTTCTACATGTTAGCATAATAGATGGCTTCTAGCAGCCAAATGATTAAAGAATTTCTTTAAAATAACTTTGGAGTGAGAACTTGTTGATAAGATTGAAGAATTTTTCATAAAAGACCTTAATTTCCCATTTATATAGGTATTTATACCACTTTTCAACAAAAGACTTCCAGATTAATTTCAATTAAAAATATTTCTGCTGATAATAATTTTGATCAGCCTAACTAAAATTTAATTCTTTACTTTTTGTTGACCAGTAAAATGTTCCAAATTCTGAATACCTTTGTCCTTATCAATCATTTAAGAGAAGTATAATTAATACAGCTATCTAAAAAGATATATCTGTCTAAATGTTAGATATTAACACCTGGTATTCCTTATACAGTGATGAAAAACCTAACCTTGTTATCCATAAAACAAAAAATTACATATAATCAAACATGACATGTGTAATTGTAATTTACACACTTCTGATATATTTGTTCAATGGCATTCTTTTCACCCTATGGGATTAATGCAATATATTAATGGAATACAGACTTGGATTTATTTTTAACATTTATGCATTGAAAGGGTTGACCCTAACTCACTTATAAAAAAAAATAGCAATTTATAAAAAATATATTGAAACCATGTAAACATTTAAAATAATAAATGAATTTTCATAAATGCCTCCTCACTTTTGACATAATTTATTATCAGAAAATAATATAATAGATGCTTCATTAACAATGTTGATTTCTCATACAACATTAACTTAAATTTCCAATATTATAATTACAAATACAATATTACTCATTCAAAATATATGGATAGTTAGTTAAATTAATACACATATATATTGTAATGGTCAGATTTGTACATTCACACAACAAAATCCAGAGTTTTGGCAAATTACCTCCAAGACTGATAGAGATGAGGGATTTGGACCTCGAATCAGATCGCACCTCAGTTCCTCCACCAACATTCCATGACTCACTACCCTATGAATGACATATATGAGGCTACACTTGGAGTTTCTTAATTCGCGTGCCGGCAGTAGCAAAGGATGGAGCAAGAGACCCAGGGAATAAATGACTAAATTACTAATAGTTTAACTAAACACACACACATCTATGGCTGGCTAGACAATGCATATATTAATAACTAATACTAAATTAGAATAGATTTGGATAAGATTTGGTAATGAATTATGAATAACACATTAAACAGTTATGAGTTTTACATATTTAATTATTAAAATGTAAGATAAACAATACAAAAACTGCATCAGGATTTACACACACAGGTGTAGCAATGATGAGCAAGTTAGAGAACAGGATCTCATCAGATGCACTATAATTTAAAAGAGTTAGTTATAAATTTTATTAATCTACAGCCTAATCATTGCCTTAATTATGGTATGCCATCCCTACAAAGTTTGCTAATAGTCAAATCCTGCAAGAATGATAACTAACAGATATAACTAATCTATTATTATTACGTAATGAGCAATAAAAGTGCTCTTTATGCAGATTGCATTATATAAACTAGATCTTATGTTCAGATCAATGCTGAATGAATATTATGGAGGGTGAACTGGCGATTTATAGCGTAACTTCCGAGACTATGGCGCTTCATGAAATAAATAAGAGATGTGGCCGAACGTGCAGTTACTCATGCGATTCAGTACCAAGTACTCGGTTCCCGTGGATTGTACGACTTGCTATCTTAAAATAAGTGAACATTTAATTAGGGGATCGGAGCAGCTTATAAAACAATCTGGATCCATGTGTTCCAGTTCTAAAAAGTGAGCTATTAGAACTAAGAATAATGGAGTGGCCCTTAAAATCAAAGCCCATTTCAATAAGAAAATACATATAGCAAGGCGTATACTGCATCTGCATGCTTTATAACGACACATTCGTAACTCTTTCGAAAATATGAACATTAAAATTAGTAAAACGCTAAATCTATAGTTTCGATCTGCGAAACTACTATATGCCCGTTCGTAAATTAGCATACTTAAATCATGCAAAAAGGGAGTAATTATGGAGTAAAGCATATTTGGGACTTAAAAATTAACTAATTATGTATAATATGCTTTAAAGTATCATTCTTGCTCTTACATGACTAAATAGATATTTAATATGCAAACCTGAATTATACAATAAGCCAAAACATAGTAGCTTAACTAATATATATAAGAGTAGGTTTTCAGATCAGAGATTTATAGGTGAGCTATAAACAACATAAATTAGCTACATGAGACGCCTAATCATCTCTCCAAAATTATTATTATCAATCTCCGCTCTGAATGGCATAGATGAATTAACAATATATAAAATAGAAAATAGGCATGACTGCAGATTAGAAAGATAGATATGCACATAGAGAGCGTACCAATAGCTCTAACAAGCTCGTAAATTAACAAGTGCGGTTATGAGAAATATTTAAAATCTCTATCCAGAACACTCTTATCTCCAGACCATGGTTTCGGGCTTATGGCCCACGTCAGTGGAGAGCTAGAATATTCGGTCTAGTGTCCGAATATTCTAGCTCTCCACTGACGTGGGCCATAAGCCCGAAACCATGGTCTGGAGATAAGAGTGTTCTGAATAGAGATTTTAAATATTTCTCATAACCGCACTTGTTAATTTACGAGCTTGTTAGAGCTATTGGTACGCTCTCTATGTGCATTTTTGTAATTACAAGCTCATAAAAGTAATGTCATGTTATATATGACTTGCTTTATTAATTATTATAAAGATAGATATATAATAATAATAACTTATTACAGTTATTATGTTAAGAAAATTATCAATTATAAATATTTAATTTAAGCAGGCAAGACTCTTATAAAGATTATTATTAAATTAAAGGTTACAGAATTTACTTCTTAAAAGTTATTACAAATTATTAATTATGAACATTAAACATTTAACTGGCTTTAGGGTTATGAATTAATTTAATAGTTTAAGTTGTAATTTTATAGAGTTCTGCGGGAAGACATTTACCAATCTTCTTCTAGCTGAGGTATTTCACATGGCATTTGGCACTGGCATTCTCCATTAAGCTGGCTTGTTCGATGTCTTCTCGGAAGGCTGTAGGTCTTGAACTCCTCCATCATCCTGGATCAATTTTCGAAAAGGAAGACAGCAGCAGTTGCTCTCTACCCCACGGTTTTCATCATAGAAAAGACTGAACCCTGATGTCTGAATTTTGGGGTATACAAGCCATTAAAATTTGTTTACAACTTTTTAATTTTCAATTTTAAGTTTTAATAGCCAGCATAAATTTTAACAAGAACAAAAGATCGGGCTTGGCTATTGACAAGTGGTGCCAGGTTAATGATTCTGTCTTTGCCCTTTTTAACTTTATTTTTAAATCTTTAAAAATCATCAGTCTCAGTTTACAATTTAATGAGAGGTATTTCTGAGAAACTGATGACTTTGATTCTCTCTTTTTTTAAGAGATTTAAGTTGTCAACATTCTGCTATATGTATAAGACAGATACCCCTGAATTTAATATTTATATGTGAATACCAACAAATCTATAAATTAAATAACTTAAAAGATAACTTAAAAATAATTTAGAAAATCTGTAATGTTTACTATATCTATCACATTATAGTTCCCTTTGCATATATACATAGGTGTGCTCCCACACATACAACAATGATTACAACTTACATTAATTTAATCATTTTAAAATTATAACTGCATATACATTATATGCATACAACATTAATATTACTATTAGATGTGTGCACATTAATATACGCTATTACATATCAAAATAAATTATTATAAGGTTATATATGTGGACTGGGAGCTATGTGAACTAGGAAAGAAGACTACTATGGCACATAGTAGGTGAAACAGGATGATAGACAAATAATACTGTTTCAATATATTTAATAAAAATTATTTATAAAAATATTAAGTAGCAATATATTTATTTTATTTGTAGTCTAAATTGGCTAATGATTATTTAAGTTATCAAAATTTTTTAAAAAAAAAAAAGTTTTCTAAATTGTATCTTATAATTTGATGCATACATATAATTTTGAATTAATAAATTAATGGTTGCACAAAATAATTTGCAAACTTAATGGAGCATTTTGTTTTCTAATTGTTATTAATTTGAAATTATGAACAATTAAAATAATTTGCCATAATGATTCCTTATAACTAATTAACAAAATAAAATAAATTATTAAACAGATATCAGCATCATTTTCAACCACTATCGATCCATTGCAAGATGAAGATCTCTCCAAGTTTAATTCAGTTTCTCTGATCTCTAGCCTCTCTTCTTCACATCATGCTAACACACTTCCATATTTCATCCATCCAACATGTGATCTTTTCTAGGTCTTTTACAGTTTCTTAGAATCCAGTGTGAGATGTCCATTTACTATCATCTGTTTTAGTAATAAGTCCAGCCCAGATTCACTTGTCTCTTTAATTTTTTCATTGAGGTCAGTAATACCCATTTCTTTTCTCAACTATTTGTTTCATATTTCGATCCATCCTGTTATTCTAACATACACCTCTCCAGACTTTGTTGAGTGGTCAGAAGTCTCTGTACTATTCTTCTGTTAAATGTTCAAATCTCAGGTCCATAATTAAGAACTATTATCAAAAACTTCCTTTTCAAACACATAGACATATTTCCATTTAATATTATTTCTATTAAAAGCACTTCCACATTTAATTCTGCAATTAATTTTATCCATCATGTTTCCTAAATGGTATTAATAATCTGATTAATTGTTAATTTCTTCTAATTCATCATTATAAATCTTTATTTTCTTTTGAGAAAATCCATTGAACATTACTTTAGTCTTTTTAGCATTTATGCTTTAATCCTGTTTCTTGCTTTTACCTGATAATTTTTGCAACATTTCTTGAAGATCTGAAGCATTATTTACAAAAATAATTACATCATCTGTAAAATGTAAATGATTTAAATAATCTCCACTGAATGTTAGTCTTTAACATCTCATTTTAATCTACAAAATACTTTTTTGTAAAGTTGCTGTAAAAAGATTTGGAGATATGGAGTCACATTGATGTACAACCTTCTCTGTGTTAATTTTATCTTTGCTGTTGCATTTTGATAAATATTTTAGATATATATCTTGATGATCCACTGAATCAAATGCCTTTTCATAATCTATAAATGCAAAGCATAATGGCAACTCACACTCATTGATCCTTTCTATAAATTCTTTCAATAATTGGATATTATCCATTGTGTTAAAATTACTTTTATTTCAGCTTGTTCTTTTGGTTGATTAAAATCCAATGTTTGCTGTAAATGAGTTGTAATTATCTTGGTAAAATTTTTGCACAAAATTGATAAAAGAATGATAAATCTGTAATATCTAATATTTCTTTATCACCTTTTTTAAATAATAATATTGGTACTGCATTCTTCCAATCATCTGGTCTATCTTTATCATTTAAATATTTGGTATATAACTTTGCAACAATTTTTCTATTTCTTTACATTTCTTTTAAAGATATCAATTATAATTCTATCATTATCTGGAGTTTTTCTCTTCATAGATTTAATTGCATATCTCATTCTTACAATTAAAATGCTGGGCAATTCAGAATAGGTAATAATTGTAGGGAATTTTTCTTTTGTTTGTTTTTCATTACCATATAATTATAAAATCCTTCCACTTATTACATGATATTATTTCCATCTTCTTATTGCAGAAATAAATTTCCTTCCATTACCAAGACTTTTGAGACTTTTATTCTCTTCTACAGCTTACCTTGTTAATTCATAATTATATTTTCTTATATCATTATTAATTCTTTTTGTACCATTTTACAAATATCTAGATATTCATCTTAATGGATTTTTATATATTTTCATATTCCTTCTTTTCTTCATAAATTGTCATCTCAGTAAAAATTTTACTGGTAAATTGATCCTTTTTTGTCCCAGCTATCTTTGCTGCTGTTCTTAATAGTGCATCACTCAAATCTGAACCATCTTTAAAAATCGTTAATACTTTTAAATGATTTTCAAGTTCTAATTTAAATGCATTTGAATGTTTCTGAAAGTTAAGAATATCAACTGTGAAAGTGTTTTTCTTAATAATTTTTCTCACTCTAGTTCTGCATTAACACATATCTTATGTTTCACTAATCAATGATTACTTCCTGTGTTAAATCTCTTAAGAAAATTACAATCTTTCTGTTAATCAAAATTCAATCCAATTCTGCTATATCTTCATTTGAAAACTCACGGTGCTATTTTTCTCAAAAAAAGGAATTCATGTTTCTTTTTCTACAAACTCCACAACTATGTGTCCTCTCTTCTTTCTATAATCATAACCAAATATACCTATGGCATTGTCATCTTTTAATCGTTTACTAATTTAGCAATTTTAAAATATTTGGTCTGATCAAAATCATATAAAAATTCACTATTTCTTTATTACAATGAGAATTTGTTGGAGCATGACCCTGAACTATCTGCATTTGGTACTTTCTACTAAGTTGCCACTCTGTCTGCAACACCATCAATCTCCACAATGTTGTTTTTCCATTTTTTATTTATAATGAATCCCATTCCATTTGTATTACCAATATTTGTGTCTTTGTAGTAAAGTACATGTTCACTTTTTAAATCATCTCTTCATCTTTTCTTTTAACTTCACAAAATCTAACAATGTCTCATTTAATCTTAGACAATTCTTCCAATTTTGTGCAATCTTCCTTCATTTGAAAGTGATCTGCAGGTTATAAGTATCTAAATAAAAGGACATCATCGAATGGCAGTCTGGATTTACAAATTGTTATAATTGTCATAAAATATTATTATCTTCTACAATAAATGTACTTTCATTATCAATTATTTCTCAATCCAATATTCTTTAGATACTCTTAATACCTGAAATTATTCTTTCTAATTCAACTGCACTTTCTGATTATAAATAGTTATGAGTCAAATTAATGGGAAATTGATTAACTGATAATAATTTTCTTTAATAATCATTTCACAATCATTGTTTAATTTAGCTTTCCACAAGCATATCTGGAAATACAAATATGAAACTAATTATAATAACAATTTGTAAAATGTCCAAGATTTATTCTAATAAATCTTAAAATGTTAATCTAACCACAGATTATACTATAAATATAATTATATGATCAACTACATTTGCCAATAAATAAATTCCCAGGTTATGAATGAACAATGGATATAATTTTCATAATTCCCAATCCTCATAAATATAATTCATTCATTGTTATTTTCAGCTTCAAACCGAATCACACATACACATCTAGAAAAAACTTTGGCTATCAAGTACATCTTTAGTGTAAATTATGGTAAATCTATACTCTAATAAACTTCTTTGCACTTTATTATATTCTAAGAAGTAGTTATTTTGAATCCGGCCTTGAATATACAAAATCATTAATAAACTTATCATATGGAATAGACATAATTATATATTTAACTATACAATAACTAAGTAACTGTACTTATACTATAAGTTCAAACTCACAAAAAAGTATAATTCACATACAAGATGAGAAAATAATAAACTTAAATTAAAATTAGTGATTATACAACATTTTTTTTTTTTTTTTATAGCTGCAATACTTGAACATTTCACATGTGAAACATTTTCCTACACATGCACACTATGTACAATTAAAATGACTATGTACTCACTAATTAGTTTAACTGACTTTAAATAATTTCTGACAATATCAACATTACAAGAAAACTTTTCTTTTTTTGATAATACTTTTAATTTTTTTTCTTTTATACATTTTGGAAAGGAGACACAAAATTTTATCAATTCTACATACATAAAAAAAAAAAAAAAAAGGATGAAACGAATTTTGCTTACTATATCTTTAATGACAACTAGAAAGACTCATAAACATAGAAATTAAACTGCAATTTCTGATGTTTTTTCCTTTCATTTAAAATAAGAAATCAACATTAGTCACTTCCACCCTTATCAATCAATAAAATAACTTACACAAAATATATAATTTATGTAATGGAATATAATTAACCATAACATAAAATATATAATCAGAGATCATCCTAAAAGAAAACTTAAATTATTAATGTTCTGGATACCAGTCTAATCTGTAACAGGTTTTTTTCTTATATATATATAAAACAATAGTAGCAAAATGTTTCCAAACTAGAGTTATTTCTGCAGCTCATTGTGAGGATTTTTAAGTCAGCTAACATTTCTCTCTTGCAGACATAGATTATTTGGTTTTATTACTATTTTTCTTTATTTTTCAAGACACAGCTATACAGTTATTCATCAGCTTCTTAAACAAGAGGGAATTTCTATCCTCTCATCTACAGTTTTGTCTAAAGCATATAGTTAGCCATCTTTTTTTTTTCTTCTTTTTTTTACATTCAGAAAAAATTTCTTTAAAAAATAGCATTTCAGATTTACAATATTGGACCAAAGGTAGAATTCAGCAATCGATAGTTTTTTTCTTTGTTCTAGCTGATCAGTATAATAATGGTTCAATGAAGAATAAAGCAAGAATCAATAATTTTTTTTTTTTTTAAAGAAAAACCTCTATATATTATTGACACATATTTTCAACAATTCAGATCTAACCCTGGTGATCTCAGTATACTTTAATTACATTTAACTATAGAAAATATCTTAATTATTTAACTAACTAAATTTTTACCTTGGATTGAATTATTTTATCATTATGTAATTATAATTTTTTAAATCCTTTTATCTCCCAACCCAAAATGCAACTTTAAAATACAAAATCAGTCTTAATCTTTTTAATCTCCCTATTTATTTTTTTATTTAAACCAAAATGTAGATTTTTAATTAACTTTTTAAATCTATTTTCTTTAATATTAATGTATCACATTATATTGTTTTTGCAGTAAACACTTGTACAAATATAAATTTAAACTTACATTCTTTTAAGTATATTTTTCTAATTCTAAATTTTAAATGTTTGTCAAGACAAACTAGCTCTATTATTTTAATCTATTTTATAAAATTTAGTATTTAGTTTTTCTTAAATTTAACCAGCTATAATAAAAATCTATTACATTATTATTTATATTTTATTCTGAAATATTACTTTTAATAATTCCTTAAAAAAGTTCAATGCTTCCTATTATATTATTACTTCTAATAATTTATTCCAAGATATTTATTTTCTAACTTTCTTTATAATTTTTATAATGCTATTTTTATTAAACTCACTGCCATGTGTAAGATCATATGGCTGACCATGACATACATAATTTCAATATATATCTTCCACCTTAGCTCAATTATATCACAAACATTCATTAGTCCAGAAGTCAGACCAACCTCTCACATTATAGATATATTTGGAACATACGCTTTTTTTAACCATATAGCATATATTACAATTTAATTCCATATACATATAATTTTTAGAGGCACTTAAACTTAATTTCATATATGTACATATATATATTTAAATAGGTTTCAGACTTCTATTCCATCAAACATTACTGAAACATGATCAATGACATGTGAAAAAGATAAATTATATATATATATTGTAACCTTATGGTTGGGCTCGATTATAACAAGCATTATTTAAGTGGTCAAATGTGAAAAATTTTAATTAACAATAATTGCAATATATTAAAATCAGTGTATTGTATTAGTGGTATGTTATAGTAGTTGCCAAATTGTATTTTAAAATTAAGTAAATTTTATCAGTAAATCTCTTGAGAGTGATACTCAGACTGTTCAATATGCTAAGCCCTCTGGCAGGATGTGTATGATATTTCAGTTGCAGTTTGTCAGGGTGGACTAATTTTTAATATTATTAAAAAGATAATTTGATAGTGTTATTATTAATTTGAAAATATATATATATATATGTTTTGATACTTTATTATTATTAAACAATAATTAGAAAGATTTAAATTTATAACTTTTCTAAATTTATATTTGTAATCAATCCTTAAGTATATTTTTTTATTATTGTGATTTAAAATAATATTGAACATCCTGATTAATTATCACTAATGAATATAGGGGGAGAAGTATTAATTATATGCACACACCATGCTGCCATTGGTCTATTTTTTTTTGTACCACAATTCAATTTAATAAAAGATATAAATAACTTAACATAAGTAGTAGATAGGGGATTATTAATAAAAAGAATAAGAAGAAAGATAATATCTGAACTATAACCAAATTAAAGAAACCAAGAAGGAGCTGAAAAAAATAATAACACTGAATTTGAATTGACCTACATTGAGACAATCTCCAAGAATTCACACTGGGAGAAAAATGGAAACCATTTTGGAAAACAAGTATTTTACCAAAAGAGACTGAATTTGAAACTGGACAAGAAATTGTAAGCATGAAATTTTATTCTACATATTATTACAATTTTAATCATAATAATCATTATGTACATTTAAAAATCATGTGTCAGTTGTTTATAATGGCAAAAAAGAAGAAAAAAAATATTCTGTGCATTTATTTATAAAGTAAAGATAAAATATGTTTTGCTTTTATATCAAAGTAGTAATAAAATCTGATTAAAAAATTCAAATTAAATAAATTGATATTTACTCCAAATGGATAATAAAATGTAATGATTTTATAAAATGCGTGAATTTAGTTTATATTCTATTTTTTAAAAGAAGAAAAAATATTCTGATAAATCTTTTGAACACTGGTTTGCTTCTTTATTGAAAACAAATATTAGAATACGTTTACCGTATCACTAGATACCATAGTTATTTAACTTATAGTTTAAATATACTTAATGTAAATCTTGATAAAAGAAAACAGTAGCAATTCGTCATGGTATTATGAAAGAAAATGTTTAAAATTACTGATAAAAAAAAATAGAAATAATTAACTATTTCTTAATAACTATTGTGGTACGCTAGAGTTAACACTAGTTTTAAGTATTATCAAAAGGATCTTAAAATGTTTTGAAATGCCGAAGTTGTTCTTAATTATTTTAAATATATTACCGTAGATAATATTTAAAAAAAATGCTTTTAGGAAAGTTTTCTCTTGCTATCAAACTTGAAAATATTATTGAAGCTACAATTAGTTAAATAAAATGGATCCAAAATTCTGCAGAAAATAGTCATAAGCGCTACTATATTGCTATTTTTGTTGCCATAAAGTTTGTTTACTATACGAGGATAAAATTTAAAAAAATATATGGATGCATCACCTTATGAAATATTATACTGGCCGGCAATAACGTCATTTTCCCTTGTCAGTCAGTTTACAGTAAAGGAACTTAAATTACGAACTATGGGAATAAAGTAAAATATAATAATTTTTTTTTTATCCATGTTTATTATTATAATACATTAGTTTTTGATATGTTATTAAAGTAATTGGGCAGTGGATTGTTCCTGCTTCTTCATGAACTTTATTAATGATCATGGAAAAGGTGCTCATTCTTTCCTAGTGTGATCTATTTATTTCATGGAGACTTGGATATGGCCTCGCGGAGGCGAGTATATTTTAGTCTACCTTATCATTGGACTGCTTATTACATTAGCAACCCAGTACTGCTTCCCTTGCGTATAGTCAAGCCTGATATTTCAGTATTTCTGGGTCATGATCATGACAGCTCTGTGATCATCTATTTTAACCAGATTTCTTAGAGTTAATTCATATGTTTTCGTGTGTATGATATCTGCCCTAGAGATCATCAAATCTACCATCCAAAATATATTTTTTTGTGTGTATTGAAATTCCTTGCATATATACAATCACAAATTAAATGTCATGTAGTCCTTTATATATATGTTATACATGGAAACTCTTAACACATATAATCACTAATTAATATCATTGTCACTTCTCAATGAGTTTAGCAACAAATTAAGCAGTGTTCATTCTTTGTTTGTAATGTATTACTAATAAAGTGTTTGTAATTTCACATAAATATTACAGTGGGTGTCTTGTTTTCCACTGGTAGGTCATATATTTATAATCTAATTCTAAGAGACTCTACCTCTCCCTGATCACCGAGCCAAATAAAATGAAGTATTATGTGGGATTGAAATGAATTGTGGTGGTATAAATTACTCTAGTGTTGATTTTGCTGTTGTCTGCAAATTCCAACTGTTACAATACATAAATAAGTAAGTAATCCTGAAACTCTTTAAATAGTTAATTTCAAGGTAAAAGTCTTTCCAACTGTCTTCCATATAAGAACTGTGGAGACAGCATTATTTACTAGACTTCTCAATTACTGGATTATAAAGATTTAAATGTTTTTCCATTCTTGTTTTATTTAGAAGTTAAAAATAGTTAAATATCAACATATATAGTTATAAATATTACACAATATAGATTGTCAATAAAATATCATATGATTTTGTTTACATTTAATTTATGCTTTCAGTAGATATCTCTTTACTCTATTTCAGAATAAAGTATTAAGCATTTATTTTTATATGACGCTATGTGTACAATTGCATTACATTCAAAGATCAGCTTTTCAAGCTAATTGTGCATGCGTCTTTTGAGAGTGTTAAATAATAATAAATGAATACTTCCCTCTACAATACAAGATATAGTATTTATGCAATTTGCTCATATAAAAGAATTTGAGTCATAGGAATAAGAGAATTCCTTTTATTCCTGCATAAATACTATATCTTGTATTGTAGAGGGAAGTTTTCATTTATTATTTAACACTCTCAAAAGACGCATGCACAATTAGCTTGAAAGGCTTATCATTGAATGTAATAGAATAAAGTATTATAAGTTTAAATCATCAATGGACACAAAATAGTAATACTATTATATCCACATATCCAGACTAATTTTTTTATGGCCTTCATCAGTGAAAAGTTTAGACCTAATACCTAAGGATATCTAATAGCACTCTCTTTGTAGTGTCAAACTAATAGCTTTAGTTCCAATTTGCTTCTACAGTTATACGAATATGATTTTAGACTAGTAATTATGTATTTTAGCAATCTCAGTTTTATGTTAAATGTAGGAAAATTTCATTCTTTAATTAGGATAGCATATATAGCAACAGCAGTTCTTTTCACTCTATTCCAGAAACATTTAAGCTTGAGAAATCAATAAATAGCAGATAGTAGTGTTAAAATACTCATTTCTCCAGAGTAATTTAGGGTCATAACCTTCATCAGAAAAATTTAGATCAGAAAAATTTAGATTTAATGCAATTACATATCTGGCTTAACCCTTTGAAACTGAAACGTCCCTGAAAGGCTTCATCCTAAATTTTAAACATATTGTAATCATTGGAAAAATAAGCTAATGCTCCTAAGATTCATTTCATCCTATTTATGTTCCTTCAATTAGACTAATTTTCATAGTTTAGACCATATACTATTACATTGTGTATATTTCTGCATATGAGATAAATCTGCTTTTTAAATGCCATATTAAAAGCAAGCACTTTTTCACAACAATCATTTTTCAACAAATATATAAATGATTATAAATCATTATTTATTAGGTTAGAAATTATATTTCTTTTAACTTTAAACAACTACTTAAAAAAAATAGTAAAATTCCAATATATCTATAACACTCTTTACAAAGATATATAAATATTTCCATATTATAATCATTCATTTCTTCCTATTCTTGTATCACAATCATATATTTTAAAAATGACAACCAATATTCACTCTTAAATTTAAAATATATGATTGTAGACATTGGGAACATATGCAAAAGATTTCTAAGAAATATATAGATGTGTGTGTAGTCCCTATTCATAATTATGAACATAAGAATTATATTTATAAAATAATATTTTTACAAAGAAAAAAAAATTCTCACCTGCCTTAGGTTTTGTGATTTTAAAAATTGCACTAGGTTTTTCATTTGAAATAAAACCTAAATGTTGCCAAGCTGGTGGGGCATTAGGATCAGGCCAACTAAAATACACTAAAAATTCAAAAAATTATTTCATTGAAAAATTCAACAAAAAATATCAGTAATATCGGACAATATTTTTTTATTTATTTATGCAATTAAATTTTAAAAATTAAAAATAAAAAAAATAAAGTAAATATAATAATAAAGCAAATCATTCACTTCTCCAGCTCACACAATAATATACATCTCTACTTTATTGCCACCTACTGTATGCTTGAATAATCAGAGATGTAAATGCACAACTATCTGGTAAACACTGATTATTCAAGCATACTACAGATGGCATTATAATATAGACCTGCTCTTGTTTTATCATAAAATAAATGTAGTACCTTAATTAAAAAATGAAAAAATAACAAAGCATTGTCAAACACCTCATATCAATGCAATGATTTTACTTTTATAATAAAATCACTGCTATGAACAATTTATTATATAGTTCAGGACAGAAGAAGGCAGGAAGGAAAATTTAAAAAACTGTAAAAAAGAAAACTGAATAAACAATAAGTGAATTAAGACCACAAATAGATTAAATGAACATTATAAGCATGACCTGATCACCATTTCCTATGCTTACATAAGCTGTTAAAACAGCTTGTGCAAACATAGAAAATGATCATGTGATATTTAATGGGTTTAATATCATTCCTACCCATGAAATGACTATGGCTATTAAAGAATCAGACATCAAAATGTATGATACTGAACTGGGTTCAGATCTATATGATTATACATAAAAATGAGATTGGATTGAAAACATCTGTTTTCATTTTGGACCGTAGTTTTACAATTAACTAAAAAGATAAAAGGTGGCTGCTAGAGAGTTGCATTAGATCCTAAGATCTAGATGCAATGTTCTCAGGTCTGAAGCTCCTCACTGATGAAAGTCACAAACTAGAACTAGTCTGGCGATATTGGATGAGTAGGTACTAGATAAGAATTTTATGCACAAACCTTGAATCCATTAAATACTCTGGCTTGCACTGAATGGTGCTACTGTATGAAGAGATTTACTTCTGTGTTAACAGTTTGTGTTAGCATAAGAAAGATCATGTGATGTTTAGTGATTTAATATCAATCCTGTCCAACAGAATTATGGTGACTGTGATTATTAGAGCCAAAGATACCAATATGTATAAATGCTGAACTGAGTTCAGATCTACATGACTATACAAGCAAATGAGCTTGGGTTGGAAACGTAATATTTTCATTTTGGGCTCCTAGCTTTATAGTTAACTAAATAGGTAAAAGGTGGCTACTGGAGGGTTGCACTAGATTCTAAGATCTAGATGCAGTGCTCTCAATTCCAGGGCTCCTCACTGATGAAAGCCACAAGCTAGAAACTAGTGGAAAGGTTGTATAATTGGTACTTGATAGAAATTTTATACACAAACCTTCTTACATCCATTGATTACTATGGCTTGCACTAGGTGACACTACTTTATGGAGAATATGTCATATTATATGCATGCAGAATAAATATCTGAATGTGTGCGTGTATATCGTAAAAGATGCATATTGTAAATGCTGTGATTTGATAAACATTACAACTTTCTTCCTTAGTATTATAACTGCAAACACAATTTATCTCCATATATTTAAAAGCTTTTCATTCTTTAATTCTATTTTTTTTTAAAGTCCTTTCTTATGTTCGCCTATCTTCTTCTGGTTCATTTTCTTGGTTTTCATCTTATCACTTGCTCTTAAGTGTCTACTTAGGATTTCTATAATCCTTTCATTTCCAACTGTTCTATTTAATACTGCTGATAAAATATCATAAATAGCTATAAATAAATAAATGCGTTTGTTTTGGAATTCAACAGATTTAAATTATCAATGGCTAATGTATTATATACAGTATATATTTTTAAAAAACAACATAAAAGTGACATATAAATTTGCTATTGTTATTCCCCGATTACAAGAATCAAAATTGTTATTAGAAAATTTTAAATACTTTTTTTTTACTTTAAAAAAGATCATGCAATAAACATGTTCAATATAAAAAAAATTTAAAACTGCCATAGATCATCAATCTTCATCATCATATAATTTTTAATGACATACCTTTTATTTTAAAACAAAGTTCAGAACTGAAAAAAAAAAAAAACATTACATTAACATGCTTAATCACTGAATCCCTGATGTACAAAGAATTTTAGCAATCTACCTGCCCTAAATCAGCATGTTACACAATACAGATTATCTCCCCAAACTCCTCGCAAAATTATTCAAGTTATCCCAATCATTCTGTAAATTTGAAGATATAGCTCAATTGACAACTGGTACATATTTTGACTACAATAAAAATAAACTTAACTCTTATGAATTTCTTGTCATTTCTTTCACAAATTTTCCAACAATTGAGAGTTAAATAGCTTACTAAAGATGTAATAAACTTCAAATTTTTATTTTTCATTTTTTATATAGAAGATGCTTATAAACAGTCATGAAAATTTAACAATGCAAATTCTGTAATCTTTATTTCAGGAAATACACTTTATTAAATCTGATTTAAAAATCTGACATTTTGTGATAACTAAATATAATGCTAGAAAATAAATGAATCTCATAAACTTAATTAAATAATTTTTTACTATCTCCCATCAAAAATCAATGTTTCCTATTTACTATTTTGAATTATAAACAAATCTATTTGTAGATAGATCATTTCATAGTACATATCTCATTAAAGTCAATTTAAACAAAAAGAGAGCAGATGAAAAAAACAAAACAATTTTAAAAATATAAATTATTATTTCACACAATAAAAGAAAAAACTTTTTTTCCACATTTTTTAGAAAAAAAAGCGAGGGATGAAACTCAATATTTGATTAAATTAATATCAGTAATCACATTAAAAATAAAGTCTACATAAATCCAACATTAACTTTATAAAATGATCTTGTAAAAAGTTTAATTAAATTCAAAAAATGCAGTGGCAAAAAACTCTCAATCATTACCAATGATGGTTTGTCATTACTTTTCCTCACTTCATCAACACTAATGAACTATCAAAAGCCAAATTTTTGAAAATTAATTTGACAACCTTCTCCAAAACTGTCTACTCTTTGCTTTTTGCTAATCTCTTCTTAAACTTTACAATTAGCATCTTTCTTCTATCTATTTCTCTTACTTCATCTATCTCTAAATATATGTTCAATTTAATTCCTCTTCATAATTTCTGCAATAAATAATCTTTTCTTTATTTAATTTTTTCAACACTTTAGTGTGGTAACTCTATCCTTCAATTTATTTTCTATATTCTCCAAATTCACAATTCAAAAATTTCAAATTTTACAGCATCCTTTTTCTAATCATCCAAATCTCTCCCCCATAAAAAACTATATTTCAAATTAAATAACTAAAAAATCTTTCTTAAAGCTAATTTTAAAGGAGCTTAAAATAATTTCTTACCTTATTAAAAGCCTATTTAGTCAGTGCAATTTTCACTCTATCTTTGTCACTATTTCTACCATCAAATATACAATTAATAAAAAGGTGCAAGAAGAATCTTCCATTAATTCTTTTAATTCTTAATATTTTATTTTATCATTTCCATCTCTAATCATTGCTTCAGACTTAAGCATTTTTATTTTCATTCAAATTTACTACAACTTTTCCTACAGACTACTCTTAAATAAAATTTCTATAAAAAATAAATAAAAATGTGTTATATTTTTTTAATATTTCAATTAATACATTAATTTTTACAGCAATTTTTATTTTTTTATTTTAATACAAAAATAATATATTATATTATACTTGGAAATTTCACTTTAATTATTATGAGATTTGTTGTTTTTTTTTTTTTTGTTATTTTAATGAAAGTGAAAAGATTTCCAGTTTATTAATAAAATATATCTTTAGAATATACCCATAAACTTTACCCTGATCCCATTATTAACTATTTTAAATATGAGCTAAATCCATTATTAAAATTACATATATATCATTCACCAATAATGATTAGTCTTGGTCCTCTCATATGCATTGTTCTGCTGACAATCAAACTGGCAATAAATATCAACTTCATTGCAAAACATGATGCACATAGTTTTCATTTATTCTATTATGAGGATGTAAATTTTTATTTTTATTCCTTAATCAGACTTAATAATCACCAGCAGATTTTAACATCTAACTCAAACTCTAAAATATCTGGTTCCATAAGACACTCATTCTCCAATTGATCATATTTTATTCTAAGTAAAGGCTCTAAGACTAAATAACTTTTTTCCAATGGTCTGATGGGAAATTATGAATCTAATCCCATTAGTCCATCTACATACTATATGAAAGCAGGATTCTTTATTTCTCACCATTTTGTTGTAGATATTATAAAAACTTTAAAAATAATGTAGACTATAATTTACAATTTTGAAAATTATTGAAATATCTCCAATAAAAAGATAATATTCAGCCACAATATTTTCATTCTGCAGAGATTGTAAATGTTCTCAAAAGTATGTAATCACATATTTTTAAAAAAAAGTGGCAGGCTCGTTTTTCTGCAACATTCAAAATCTTAGTTTAGATCTTATGAATTATAAAATTTGAATGAGGAGTAAAAGCACAACTAAAAATAATTATTTAATAAATTCATCAGTGATCTTCCTGAAATAGAATGCAGGAAATTAATTTATGCTAATAATATTGCTCTGACTTCTCAAAAGAGATCTTTTCCTGGAATAGAAAAGTCTCTCAATAAAAATATGAAAAAACTGGAAATCTTTTTCAAAGACTGGAGTATTATTTCTAATCCAATAAACATAGTTATGCTCAATTTTTCATTTAAATAATAGGGAATCATCTCGTAATGAATATAATTTTTTGCAATAATAGACTGAAACACAATTCTTGTCTACGCCATTTAGGGGTAACTTTGGAGAGTAGCCTAACTTTTATTCCTTATTTAGCTTAAGTTAAATCTAGGAATAACCTTTTTGGAAAGCTAGCTAGCACTAATTAGGATTGTGATGCAAATACTTATAATGACAGCTGGTGAATACTGTGACCCTGTTTGATGGGAAACTTCTCACACTAAACTTAAGAATATTCATTTTAATGTTACCATGAGAAATATTAGTGGCACACTCAAGTCTATTTCTTTGCAATGACTTCTTATTTGCTCATATATTCCTCCACCAGATATCAGAAGAGAAATTGATTCACAGAAAATATATACAAAGCTGTTAAGTAACTCATATTTGTCAATAACTCAAGATATTATTTCACCACCTAAAACTTGTTTCAAACTAAGAATCAACTATCGAAGAACCACATATTTAATTAACACCAAATCTATGATTACAGTAGCAAAGTTGAAAGACTTAATAAAAATAAAGCTACTAGTAATTCAATCTTCTGATTGGAATCTCTACAGGTTTCTTTATAATATTTTGTTAATAAACAGAGCAAAACTCTCCATACAGTACTGCCACCTGTACTAAACAGAGTAATCAATGGATGCCAGAAGGCTTGTGCATCCATTGATTACTCTGTTTAGCACAGGTGGCAATACTGTATGGAGAGTTTTGCTCTGTCTATCAACAATTAATGTGCTAGTATAGGAAATGTGATCATGTGATGTTAATTAATTTTGTTAATAGTTAAGCTGCCAAAAAAAAAATCCATATGCTAAATACATAAATACTATTGAATCAATAGCCATTCCCAAGTTTTATTTCAAATTATTATAAAATTTACTATATTCAATATAAAATGTAATAATATATTAGGGATTGTAAATTTTCATAAGTATCCTATTAAAATTTATTCTAAAAAACGGCTGAATTATTTTTGATGGAGGTGTGAATAAAAGTTGCTTTTCTGGTCAAGAATGATTCCCTGAAATCAGTTCACCCAGAGACAGTGATGTCAAAATCTATTACATTACGGTTATTCTCTCTGGCTCAAGCTTTTTATTGGAGATGCATAATAACTTTCAAAATAATAAAATATAACTACACGGGAATGTGTTTAAGCTTGAATCTAATTTTATTACTCATATGCAAGTCTTCAAGTTATAACAACAAATAAGACAGATTTATTGCCAAATAAAATTATATATAAATGATTTATTCATAAACAATTTAAATAATCCAATTTTTCAATTACTCTGGAAATAGCATCAACATCAAGTTAAAAACATATTCTGATCTTTTTTTCAGATAGAATATATTTAAAAAGAGAATGAAAATTCATTAACATGGACAAAACAGAAAAGCAAAGATAAAAAATGTGCATATGTGTATATTGAAGAATGAATGACTGGATATATATCTAAACAGACAAAACAATGATTCTTTCCTATAATATCCATTTTTTTCATTAACAATCACTTCTGATACATGCAAATTCACACCAACTAATTAAATGACAAAATGGATACCTGATCCACCTAAATCATCTGGAAAAGGTTGAGAACCAGTCATAAAAACTACTATATAGTTAATATTAGCAGCATTTGGCAAGGTGAACAAAAATTGCAGCTCACTTACTTGCTGGTATTCAGTCTGTACCTAAATTAAAAATAGAAATTCTATATATATACATTTATATATTAAAGCAAAGATTTTAATGAGTAAAAAGTGTGAATGTACATTTCAGATTTGACTGTATGTATATTTGCTTGTTGTCAAAGCAACATTACACTAAATTTTGCCTGGATATCACCAGTCATTGTTCAGGTACAAGAGATTATTATTAAGAGATGCTCAAAAAATCAGAAAACATTCTCAAATGACCTCTACTTGCTGGACAATGGCTAACAGAATCCAGTCAAAGCATCATTACTGATGAATGCGAAATGTTTATATATATAATAGTAATAATACATTATATATTTTTATATAATGTATATTTTTCACATATTATAATTATTGTTATTTAATTAATACATTTTGCTTTTGTTATATTTGTGTTTTGATTGCTTTATCATATTGTTGATTCTGATTAATTTTATATATGAAAAAACCGATAGATGTCGCTATGTATGTAATGTAAAAGCATACAAATAATGGGAGAATAAATATAAACAAAGTGCTTATACAGAAATGGGTTCTTGGTTTTTATTCTGGGTTTGGGAAAAGATAAGGGGGATTTAGATATAAAGGCCATAGAGTTGACAAAGATAATGTGGAAATGATATGGAGAAGGCTAGAGAAAAATATGGGAAAAGCTTAGGGTGGGGAATGAAAAGGGAAGGTAGGGGTGGCTAACAGATTTCTCTGTGCATAATGGCTGAGAGATTCCTGACTCCAGGAAAGAAAAAGCCATAGTGCATCACATCACATCACAAAGGTTAAAAGAAATTATATTTACACAGAATAAAGCACAAAATATTTACCGAAAAATTTTTTATGTATTAATATTACAAATATATAGTGAACTATTATGTAATGATATCTTGTTTTATTTACTTATAAATTAATAAAAAGATGGCAATAAACTATGTTTATTTCCTTATTTAATGATATAAAATAATATGTATTATTATTATCTTTATTGTAATTGCTATTATATGTATTTCAATTCAAAATAATTTTTGATAAGTAAATTTTTAATAATATGATATCATATATGTAAGCATTTTTCTTCAGTATTCTTGCAAAGTACAGTTAATTGATTAATGCAAAATTGTTCTGATTTATAGCTAATTCTCACAGAAAAATACATTAGTTCTATTAGTTAAAGCAATAAATTTACTCCTTATGAACTTAAAAATAGTTTTTTAATTGCAAGATTTCTAACCAATTGATATAACATTAAATGATGTAACATCGTCAGAATTAGACCATTTCACATTATTCTGATTGTTTTGATAAATTAATATTATAAGTGTTAATATTAAAAATGTAATTTAAAATATAGACTTTGCAGACATTATAGAAAAAAATACACTGAAATGAAATTGGATTAAGCATGTTGCTAAAGAGATAACATCAGATACAAAAGCAAAATCCTAGATTAATGTAATGTATCTATTACTACAGAAAAAAAAATAAACATTATATGATGCTTTGAAGTATATATCAGTCTTTCGTGGAACTATTAAAGGAATCTATTATTAGCTTATAATTGAGGTGCCTAAAATATATAGTTGCTGATCCAGTATCAGACTTATATTAAAAACAAACAGATTATTTTACATTTAAAATCTTAAAAACGTTTAAATAATGCAGGCCATTAACTTGAATAAAAATATTTGTAATTCAGTGCTTCTCACTAATAAAAGATTACAGCCAGAAAATAATCTGAGAATAAGGTTGATATTCTCATTTGATATCATATATTATTTATTCTTACACAAATGGTTCTAGAACAAATAATTATAACTGTATAGATTATTATTGGCTTTGCATTTAAATGTAAATTAGAAGAATTATGAGATGCTTTGTTTTGGTATAAAATCTTTTTGCTAAAAGATGAATCTATAGCTCACTTATAACTAATTTCACTAATATGTTGCTGGCTTAATGCAAAACTATATAGATGAACAATCAGATTTGCATGAGTTTACAATCTTAACATATATGAATATTTCCGGTCATTAATTTGAATCACAAAATAGAAGGATGGCTGCTAAATGAATATTTGAAATTCAAAGCTCTTCATTGATGAAAACCAATAGACAAAAACTAATCTGAAGATCGAGTTGGCATTGCCATCTGATGTACACTACTTACTTATAGCTTCATAAATAATATTTATATAGATGAATCTACAATAATAATATAATATGGATTATTGATACTTAGGCACTTAAATATAAGCTAGAAATATACATAGCTTGACTTTCAATCATTTAACTTTTGTTTGTTGCTTTTTCATTTGTTTTTCATTTGTAACCCCATTTTAAATTCTGTTCTTGTATTTTCCTCTTATGCACTTCAAGACTATGTGCCATTTTTTTCATTCAGTCTTTGAATAAAATTTATATACTTTACATAGTTTTTCTGAAATTATTTTCAATGAATGTTTCATATTTGTAATTACACATATACAATGTATATTTTAGATTTACTCTACATCACCTTAAATATATTTTCAACATTAACTTATGCAGTAATAAAAATATATCAAGATAAAATTATTTCTTTTTTTTTCCACTTGTGCTTTTTTTTTTTTTTCTGTTTATTTAGATCTTATATACATTTATAAGTATTATACAGTTAGTTTGCTTATATTTTTCAATGATTAAAATGTATTCTTAAGCTAAATAATCCATATTCTGGTGCTAACCAGACTTGTATATATATCATTCCTTTTGCTAAATAGGAGAGCAATCAGAAATTTAATTATACAATATTCACTTCCAACATGTACAAATTTCTATATCTTATTAAATATTTACTTCATGCATTATGGAAATTATGTACTATGATGTTTGATTTAATTTGAACTGAAACATGATATTTTCTCAAATGTTTTATAATTAATCTATTGATATAGAATTGAGTAATCCAAAGTTCTGGATTCAATAGACAAATACTTTATGAACAATGAATTAGTGTTCAAAATCTAGTGAAGTTATCCATCTTTTTCAGCTAATAAAATATTGTAATGATCAGAACTAATAAATTACCAAATATTCATGATGAATTGGTTGAAAAATTGTAATTAAAACCCTTAAAGTAAAAACAGCTGACTTTTCTTTGAGCTATTGTTATTTAAGATTCAAATGATTATCCATCATTATTAGCAAAATAAATAAATAAATAAAAATTTAAACTATAAACAAAAAATAAACTTAGGGATTTCAAAATCTAGTTTATCTGCTAAACAACAATTATGAAAAAAAAATTTAACTATTCAATATCTCTTAGAATTTAATTTTTTTGATCAAATTGATTAAAAAAAAAAATGTAAAAATATAAAAATACCATTAGCTTTAAATTCTAAATAAATCATAAATATGTTATTAAATATGATTGTTCTGTTGGAGCATAATCAATATTTAACAGGAGAAATAATTGCACTCTGAAGCAAAATTAGAATTATTGTGAATCTGATATCCCATTGCATCTTTTTGCTTAAGGGCACCTTTCTGTAGTGAACTATTAAAATAAGAATTATGATATAAATAATAAAAATATCATATATAATGGCTATATAAATATATATATATAATTAACTGAAAGGAGACCCTTTGATTCCTCTTGGAGGCCTTAAAGGAACCGAGCAGGGCAAATTCCTAATGGTCCACTCCATACGTTCTTGTCGTTGCAGTTGTTATTACTATATGTTTATTCATATAGTATACGAACATGGATGGGCTGCTCACCAACACGCATTAGCCAGCATGGTGAGTTTATTGGCTTTTTACCTCTGAGTTTAAGATCAAGAAACACCATGGTCTTTCTTCTCAGTGCCTGATAAGGCAGAATGAATGTTTGTGTAAATGATAAAGATTTTTCCCAATTATACAATTATGACAGACAAAAATAAAGCATGGCCCTTAATCCCAGGAGGCTGTAAAGTCACCAACCAAGGCAGCGGTTGGTGGCTGAAGGCGGAGGGTGCTAAGAATATCCTGGAGGCGGACCCAGGCTGCCATTTGATGACGACTTTTTTATTTAGGTACTTACAACTGCAGATCACTTTCAAGTGAAGGAAGTTTGCAAGAATTAGAAGAAGAACTCTCTTATATTAAATGGGATATTATTGGACTTTGTGAAGTTAGAAGAAAAGGTGAAGAGACAATTGATTTAAAAAGTGGACATATGCTCTATTATAAAGGCACAAATATTGGAAATACAAGTGGAGTAGGATTCATTATAAATAAAAAGTGGAAGAACAATATTGTGGAGATTGATGGTGTATCAGACAGAGTGGCAAGATTAGTTATACAACTTAATAGCAGATATCAAATGCAGATAATTCAGGTTTATGCCCCAACAAGTTCTCACAGTGATGAAGTAGTAGAAGATTTTTATATGGATGTACAAAAGGCTTTTGATCAGAGTAAACAACATTTTAAAATTGTTATGGGAGATTTTAATGCTAGAATTGGTAAACAAATGAAAGATGAAAGTGTTGTAGGTAATTTTGGTTATGGTAATAGAAATGAGAGAGGACATAGACTTGTGGAGTTTGCAGAGAAGGAAAAACTTTATATTATGAATTCTTTTTTTGAGAAAAATGTTAGAAGGAAATGGACATGGAAGCATCCAAATGAAGGTACAGCAGAATTGGATTATATTTTGACTAACAGGAAATACATATTTCAAGATTGTAATGTTCTTAATAAATTTAACACAGGAAGTGATCATCGATTAGTAAGGGGTAAGATACATGTTAATGTAAAACTAGAGAGACAAAAATTATTAAGAAAAACTATATTTACAGTTGATATTCCTAATCTTCAGAAACATTCTAATGAATTTAAATTAGAACTTACAAATCGGTTTCAAGTATTAGTAGATTTTGAACATGATTCAGATTTGAATGAAATTAATATGAAAATAACTGATACACTTTTAAAAACTGCAACAAAGATAGCTGGTAGAAAAAAGCAGCAATTGACTAATAAAATTTCTACTGAGACTAGAGAACTTATGAAGAAAAGAAGGAATATGAAGATATGCAAGAATGATGCATTAAAAAGAATTGAATATCTCGAATTTTGTAAAATGGTGTGGAAAAGAGTTGAAAATGATATAAGAAAGTATAACTGTGAACTAGCAAGGAAAGCTGTAGAAGAAAATAAAAGTCTTAAGAATGTAAAACAACATTTTGGTATTGGTAGGAAATTTATATCTGCAATAAGGAAAAAAGATGGAATTATTACTAAAAAGAGGGATGACATTATGAAATTGGTAGAAGATTTTTATCAAGAATTATATAGTAATAAAGAACAAGTACCTCCTATATCTATTACATCTTCCGAATTGCCCAGAATTTTAAATGAAGAAGTGAGAAATGCAATTAAATGTATGAAAAAAGGAAAGGCTCCAGGTAATGATGGAATTATAATTGATATATTAAAAGAAGCAGGTGAAGAAACAGAAAAAATATTAGCAAAGTTATATACCAAATGTCTAAATGATAAAGATGTACCGGATGATTGGAAGAATGCAGTAATAATATTAATATTTAAAAAAGGTGATAAAGAAGATATTAGAAATTACAGACCTATCAGCCTTTTATCTGTTTTATATAAAATTTTTACCAAGATAATTACAACTCGTCTACAGAGAACCTTGGATTTTCACCAACCAAGAGAACAAGCTGGATTTAAAAGTGGTTTTAGTACAGTAGATCATATTCAAGTATTGAGAGAAGTTATAGAAAGGACAAATGAATATGAGTTGTCATTATGTTTTGGATTTGTAGATTATGAAAAGGCATTTGATTCTATAAACATTTCTTCAGTGATTAAAGCATTGGATCATCAAGGTATAGATCCAGGATATTGTCATATTTTAAAGAATATTTATAAAAATGCAACAGCAACAATTAGATTACATAATGATACTGGGAAAGTCAACATTGAGAAAGGTGTAAGACAAGGTGACTCCATATCTCCAAAACTTTTTACAGCAGTGCTGCAAGAAGTATTTTGTGGATTAAAATGGGAAACTAAAGGAGTGAAAGTAAATGGAGATTATTTAAGTCATTTAGATTTCGCAGATGATGTAGTTGTTTTTGCAAATAATGCTGCCGAGCTGCAGGAAATGTTGCAGGAGTTCTTCCGATAAGTAGGAAAGTAGGACTAAAGATAAATGTTAAAAAGACTAAAGTAATGTTTAATCGATTTGCTCCAAATATGAAAATAAAGATTGATTATGATGAATTAGAAGAAGTTAAGAGTTACAAATACCTTGGTCAGATTATTAATACAGATGGAAACATAATAGAGGAAATTAATCATAGAATTAAACTTGGTTGGAGTGCTTTTGGTAGAAATAACTTGATATTAAAAGGAAATATGCCTATGTGTTTGAAAAGAAAGGTTTTTAACAAATGTGTTTTACCAGTTCTTACTTATGGATCTGAGACTTGGACACTTAATAGAAGATCAATACAGAGACTTCAGACCACTCAAAGAAGTATGGAGAGATGTATGTTGGGAGTAACAAGAAGAGATCGAAAACGCAATGTATGGGTAAGAGAACAAACAGGTGTTACTGACCTCATTGAAAAAATTAAAAGATTGAAGTGGAGTTGGGCTGGACATATTGCTAGAAGAGATGATAATAGATGGACAATTGAAATTTTAAACTGGATTCCAAGAGATTGTAAAAGACCCAGAAGGAGACCACATGTAAGATGGATGGATGAAATAAGAAAATGTGTAGGGGTGATGTGGGGAAGAGAAGCTAAAGATCGGAGAAGATGGATTAAACTTGGAGAGACCTTCATCCTGCAGTGGATTGATAATGGTTGATAATGATGATACATAAAAAACCTTTTTTGGCACATGGTTTTGTGCCCTTGTCAAATGTTAAGCTTCTATTTTAACTTTAATCAATTAAGGCCTTTTATATATATATTATTATTAATTATTCAAAATAATACAATAATTAATACAGTAAAAAATATTTTAAAAAACAAATATATACCATAATTTAATAGAAGTACTTTCAACTATCTATGTAGTCGTTATCAACTAGATTCAAATTGTAGTACAAAAAAACGTTACAAATATATACAAATAGAATTACGTCATACATCAATTTTCCCACAATTCATTAATTTTTATATTAGCAGACTGTCTATTTATCAAATGTTGCCTTCCATTTTTTATTAACATAGCTTTTTTAATTTTATGTTTATTATTATTTCTTTCAATACACAAAATCTTAACTTTATTAAAATCAAAATCAAAACCATAATTACATGTAACATTATGATCAAAATATACTGAAGGTGATACGTCATCATTTCTAACATTCTCTTGTCTTGATTTTTGTACTCGTTTATATAACAACCAATGGTCCTTTGATCTTTTCTCCAATGTACACCGAGATTCACCTATATATGCCTTTCCACAAACACACAGCCATTTATATATTGCACATCTTTGATTTAAAATACGGTTGTTTTTGAATTATTTATCAATCTATTTAAATTATTCATAATAAAAATAAATTAGATTATTGTATGATAATAAAAGATATTGAAAAAAGAATATACATTCCTTGGGATTCAAATGTGCCAATATTATATAAATTATCTGGTTTAAAATCATTTTTATTTAGGAATAATAAGTTATGTAAATATAATTCTGATAAAATAAGTAACAAATGTATTTACTATGGATTTATTAAATATTGAATATAATCATAAAGTAATTTATAATATTGTTACTAAGTTTAATAATAATGGTAATATTTCAAGTGTTATAGATATTGATAAAATGAAATATATTTGGATATCAATACCATTTATTTGTAATGAACAAGTGAAATTTATAAAACAGATATATAAAAATATACATAGAGTCGCATTTTATACTACTCCTAATTTAAATAGATTAATAAATAATTCAAAAAATAGATGTATTTTAAATCAAAGTTGTGCAATATATCAATGGCTGTGTGTTTGTGAAAAGACATACATAGATGAATCTCGGTGTACATTGGAGAAAAGATCAAAGGAGCATTGGTTGTTATATAAACAAGTACAAAAATCAAGACAAGTGAATGTTAGAAATTTTGACGTATCACCTTCAGTATTTTTTGATCATAATGTTACATGTAATTATGTTTTTGATTTTGATTTTAATAAAGTTAAGATTTTGTGTATTGAAAGAAATAATAATAAACGTAAAATTAAAGAAGCTATGTTAATAAAAATGGAAGGCATCATTTGATAAATAGACAGGCTGCTAATATAAAAATTAATGAATTGTGGGGAAAATTGCTGTATGACGTAATTCTTTTTGTATACATTTGTAATGTTTTTTTGTAATACAATTTGAATCTAGTTGATAACAACTACATAGATAGTTGAAAGTAATTCTATTAAATTATGGTATATATTTTTTTTTTAAATATTTTTTACTGTATTAATTATTGTATTGTTTTGAATAATTATATATATATTATTATAATTGGAATACAGATATTGATTAATAATTTATATATTATTATTAATATATATATTTTTTATATAGCTGTTGTATATATTTTTTATTATTTATTATAATTTATATGGGAAAAAACAGCATAATAAAATGCATTAATTTCAATTTTTGATAAAATAAAAATATATTAAATGGAATGTTCAAAATAATAACATATTCAGATACTGTTTGTTTATACTATCAAACTAACTACGAATATTCTTTAATAATGAATAATGAAAATTCACAATTTACAATTATATACACAAAGATCATCATACATATCATTGATTCACTTCAGGATGGTCTCTCCAAGTTTAATACAATTTCTATCATCTCTAGCCTCTAATCTACACATCACACGAACAATTCTTATTTCAACCATCCATCTTGCATAAGTCTCTTTTTAGGTCTTTTACAATCTCTTGGGATCCAATTTAAGATTATTACTTTCTTTAACAATATGTTCAGTCCAACTCCACTTCAGACTCTTAAATGGTGAAAATGTGATGTTTAGTGGTTCTTTCAATGATGTTAGTAATGTCTGTTTATTCTCTTGCCCATGAATTTCTTTTTTGCTTCCTTCTTGTTATCTCCTAACATATATATCTCCATATTTAGTTGAGTGGTCTAAAGATTCTGTATTGCACTTCTGTTAAGTGTTCAAGTCTCAGATCCATAAATAAGAACTGGTAAAACACCATTTATTAAAACCTTCCTTTTCAACTACAATTAAGGTCATCCATTATGTTTCCATCTATATTAAAAATCTAACCAAGATATTTATAGTTGCTAACTTCTACTTCAACATTATTAAGTTTATTTTCTTCTTTTGACAAAATCCATTGAACATTAATTGTCAGAATTTATCTTTAGTCCTACTTTCTTACTTTCATCTGATAACTCTTCCAACATTTTCAAAATCTCTAAAGCATTATTTACAAAAACAATCATATCATTTGCAAAATATAGATGACTTAAATAATCTATATCTATTAAATCCCATAGCTTCTCATTTTAATCCACAAAATACTTGTTGTAAAACTGTGGTAAAAACGTTTGGAGATATGAAGTCACTCTGTTATATATCCTTCTCAATGTTAATCTTCTTAGTATCACTATGAAATTTAATCATTGCTGTCATATTCTGATAAATATTCTTCAGGACATAATAATATTCTGAGTCAATATCTTGATGATCCAATGCTTTAATCACTATAGTAATGCTTATAGAATCAAATGCCTTTTCATAATCTACAAATACAAAGCATAATGGCAATTCACAATCCGTGGTCTTTTCTATAATTTTTCTCAATATTTGGATATATTAATCTGTGCCAAAACCACTTCTGAATTTATCTTGTAATTTTGGTTCATTACAATCCAAAGTTCACTGTAAACAAATTGTAATTATATTGGCAAAAATATTGTATAGAAATGATAAAAAACTAATATGTCTCTAATTTCTAATATCTTCTTTATCACTTTTTATAAATATCAGTATTACTACTATCATTTAGATATTTGATATATAACTTTGCCAACAATTTTTTTTATTTCTTCATCTACTTCTTTTAAAATATCAATTATTATTCCATCATTACCGGTAGCTTTCCCAATTGTATGTCTCACTTTTTCATTTTTAATGCTGGGCAATTCAGAAAATGAAGTAATTACAGTTGAAACTTTGTTTCTTGTTCTTTATTACTATATAATTATTTATAGAACTCTTACACATATTTCCTGATGTTATCTCTCATTTTAATAACTTCATCTTTTTTTTTTTATTGCAGAAATGAGTTTCCTATCAATTCCAAGATGTTGTTTTACACTTTAGAGACTTTTATTCTATTCCATAGCTTTCCTTGCTAATTCACAATTATATTTTCTTATATCATTATTAACTTCTTTTCATACAATTTTACAAAAATCTTGATATTCTTCTTAATGGATAATTTTTACATATTTTCATATTCATTTTTTTCGTATATTGTCTTATTC
Source organism: Epiperipatus broadwayi (assembly GCA_028023455.1). Taxonomy (NCBI): domain Eukaryota; kingdom Metazoa; phylum Onychophora; class Udeonychophora; order Euonychophora; family Peripatidae; genus Epiperipatus; species Epiperipatus broadwayi. The sequence continues at coordinate 9,257,230 of JAQFVV010012420.1, forward strand.
TCAGTAGAAAATTTGTTGGTAAATTGCTGAAGTTCTAATAATGTATCTTCCTATTGATTTTATTCAAATCTGAACTATTTTCAAAATCCATTAACATTTTAAAATGATTTGCAAGTTCTAATTTAAATTCACTGAAATGTTTCTGAAGAATATCAAATGTAAATTCTATTTTTCTTAATAATTTTAATCTTTCTACATTCCACTAGTTGATGATCACTTCCTGTGTTGAATTTATTAAGAACATTACAATTCTGAAATACAAATTTCTATTAATCAAAATATAATCCAGTTCTGCTGTACCTTCATTTGGATGCTATCATCACCAGTTCTGTTTAATATTTTTCTCAAAGAAAGATTTCATAATAGACAGTTTACAAGACTATGTCCTCTTTCATTTCTAACACCATAAACAAATTTACCTGCAATATTTTCATCTTTCAATTGTTTATCAATTCTCGCATTAAAGACTCCAGTGACAACTTTAAAATATTGTTTGGTCTAATCAAAAGCCTTTTGTAGATTCATATAAAAATCCTATTTCATCATAATGACAACTTGTTGGGGCATAAATTTGAATTATCTGCATTTGGTATCTTCCATAAATTTAAATGAATAATCTTGCCACTTTATCTAATACATAATCAATCTTCATTCCATTTGTGCTTCCAATATTTATGCCTTTGCAATAAAGTACAATATATCAATTATCACTTCACCATTTCTTCTAACTTTACAGAATTCAACAATATCCTATTTAATATTAGACAGCTCTTTTTTTAATTCATACAATCTTCTGTAACTTAAAAGTAATCTGCACCTTATCATCGAACCACAGTCTAAGTACACAATCTGTTTTTGGCCCTCAACTACTGCCTGCACTTGCAATTTTACAGCCTTCTGGGGATAACGACCACAATTTACTTTTAACTATTATGATAGCCTGTCTTCAAGTAAACTCAATCAAACAAATGAAAATGAAAACCATAGTGTTTCTTGATCTTAACCTTTAAAAAGATAAAAAACCAATAACTCAACATGCTGGCGTATGCATATTCATGAACAACCCATTCATAATTGTAAACTATGTGAGTAATCATGTAGTAATAACAGCTGCAAAGAATGTTTGAAGTGGACATCAGGAATGTGGCCTGCTTGGTTCATTTAAAATCTGAAAGAGGAATCAAAAAATATCCTTTCATTTAACAGCAAACTCATTTTTGCAGCCATAGACAAGGATATTTAAAATTACATAAGATCAAAACAATATTAAAAATGTTTAAAAGTATAAAATTAAAAGGTTTTATAATTTTAATAAGTTAATTAATTTACCTAAAAATACATTGCATGTTAATTTTAAACTAAGTCACTGAAATATTCAAATTAAAATTTACAAATACACTGGATTGAGGCTTAATATCAGAAACACAAAGTTTTAATTGCATACCAATCTTGTTCTAAATATATATAAACTGATGTAGAATAAATACATTATAACTATTATCTTTAGATTTTTTTAATATCTACTTTATTGTCCTCTCAATTTCTGTATTCTAAGCATCATTTTTTTCTTTACATTTCATTTTTCTAAAACTGATCATTACTATTTTATAGTTTAGAAAAATTTAAATTATGTATATAAATTAAAATAATTTACCATTTTATTTTTGTATTAAGTATAATTGTTTATTAATAAACTTTACTCCAAATTCATGAACCAGATTGTATTAAGTCAAAAGAAAATATGATAAAAAAAATTTCCATTAAAAAGATTTCTTTGATCTTCCAACCACCTGTATACAAAGCAGTTACTTGTTATGGGTTCTTAAAATCTATGGCCCAAAATGAAATATGAAGCCACTTTCTTAACTCATGGGTTGATTTTGGGAGGAAGCAGGGAGGAATTGGTGCTAAGAGAAATAAAAATATATAGCAAAATTGCTGACATTATGTCTCCTGCATAGTCTAAACTGTGATCATATTGTGTCAGGTATCAAGTTATTTACTCATCATCACTACTGTAGAGTGTTTGCAAGCATTAACCAAGCAATGGATACCCGTGCACCTGAAATCAAGAACTAATCTATACAATTACGTAATCCCTGAATATATTTATAATTTTAATCATTTTGTAGAAATATTTATTATGTGATGAAATATAGACCAGCATTAATAAATCTTTTAATAAAGTTAAATATGATTTATCGATAAATGAATTTTCAGTAACTTACATAAAATGAATAAAAAAGATATACTGTATAACAAAAACATAAATAACTGAAATATTGAAGTGGTCAAAACTGTCCATATTTCTTTATTAAATGATTTTTCTGCTTTCTGCAAATTCCTCTATTAATTCATTATAATCTAATCAAAATTTCATTCTCAATGTTGAGATAGTTAATTCATTCAATGTAAGGTCACACATAACACTTTTCAATTCACATTTAATTAATTTAATTTTAAAAAAGAATTCTCTCTATTGGCATTAGTAATCATCAAACAAAAATAAGCACACAAGTAAATATCAATATTTGAAAAAATTTGCATCAAGCTATTTTCTTTTAAATAATGTTAAATGAAACATAAACTTAATATATAAAAATGATCCTACATTCTTCAGCAACATTTTTCCAACTCATGCCCATGTAAACTATATTTCAATCCAGCCCTGATTAACTCTTTAAATAGTTTTATATTGGAATATACTAACTATGGTGAAACAAGAAATATTTTTTGAATATATTATACTTTATAAAAAATCCTTAATTTTTATTATGATTGTATATACAATGGGATCTACTATGAACATAATTGGTTCCATAAACTCATTTGTTGTACAATCCATTCATTATAGCACACATTGAAATTCATATATTTAGAATAATCCATCTAAGCCTTCAGCTTACAGCAAAGTTACCATCCAATACACTCATTTAAATAAGAAAAATATAATATAAAATCAAAATATAAATGTAAAAATGCATACAACATTAATTGCTATAAATATTTACATTTTAATCATTATATTGTAAATATAAATTTGAATGTACAATTTAATTAAAACTAAAATCTAACATTGAAAGCATTAACAAACTTATTCTAATAAAATTCCTAAAACTCACAGGTCATTGATTAAGCCATTTCATTTCAAAATTTTCACTTCTCATTTGGAAACTACTTCTTTCTTGATGACATATTAGTTACTTTTCTAACTCTATTTTTCTAACTCAAGACTAACATTATATATTCTTAGCAGAATAATTATAATAAACTACAGTATTTTCACTGTTAAAGTCATTTAGTTCATTTTTCTATTCATTTGTGACTTAAACAGTGAAAATACTGTAGTTTTTTTATAATTATTCTGCTAAGAATATATAATGTTAGTCTTGAGTTAGAAAATTAGAGTTAGAAAAGTAACTAATACGTCATCAAGAAAGAAGTAGTTTCCAAATGAGAAGTGAAAATTTTGAAATGAAATGGCTTAATCAATGACCTGTGAGTTTTAGGAATTTTATTAGAATAAGTTTATTAATGCTTTTAATGTTAGATTTTAGTTTTAATTAAATTGTACATTTATATTTACAATACAATGATTAAAATGTAAATATTTATAGCAATTAATGTTGTATGCATTTTTACATTTATATTTTGATTTTATATTATATTTTTCTTATTTAAATGAGTGTATTGGATAGTAACTTTGCTGTAAGCTGAAGGCTTAGATGGATTATTCTAAATATATGAATTTCAATGTGTGCTATAATGAATGGATTGTACAACAAATGAGTTTATGGAACCAATTATGTTCATAGTAGATCCCATTGTATATACAATCATAATAAAAATTAAGGATTTTTTATAAAGTATAATATATTCAAAAAATATTTCTTGTTTCACCATAGTTAGTACATTCCAATATAAAACTATTTAAAGTGTTAATCAGGGCTGGATTGAAATATAGTTTACATGGGCATGAGTTGGAGAAATGTTGCTGAAGAATGTAGGATCATTTTTATATATTAAGTTTATGTTTCATTTAACATTATTTAAAAGAAAATAGCTTGGTGCAAATTTTTTCAAATATTGATATTTACTTGTGTGTTTATTTTTGTTTGATGATTACTAATGCCAATAGAGAGAATTTTTTTTTAAAATTAAATTAATTAAATGTGTATTGAAAAGTGTTATGTGTGACCTTACATTGAATGAATTAACCTACGTCAACATTGAGAATTAAATTTTGATTAGATTATAATGAATTAATAGAGGAATTTGCAGAAAGCAGAAAAATCATTTAATAAAGAAATATTAACAGTTTTTACCACTTCAATATTTCAGCTATTTATGTTTTTGTTATACAGTATATCTTTTTTATTCATTTTATGTAAGTTGCTGAAAATTCATTTATCGATAAATCATATTTAACTTTATTAAAAGATTTATTAATGCTGATCTATATTTCATCAAATAATAAATATTTCTACAAAATGATTACGTAATTATATAGATTAGTTCTTGATTTCAGGTGCACGGGTACCTATTGCTTGGTTAGTGCTTGCAAACATTCTAGAGTAGAGGTGGTGAGTAAATAATTTGATACTTGACACAATATGATCACAGTTTAGACTATGCAGGAGACATAATGTCAGCAATTTTGCTATATATGTTTATTTCTCTTAGCGCCATCTTTTGCACATGAGTATATCAGTCAATAGCATTAGCTATAGCAAGTGTAAAAAGGGATTCATTTTATGATTTGTTCATTCTGAAAGCATGCATTGTAGAAAATTACACTGTATATATAAAAATTAAATAATTTTTATAGCATAGTTATATCATTGAATTTAAACTAGACTAATAAAAAGTCAATAATAATTTTGAGTATTTCCCTAAAAGATAGTAAATTATCATTAAGTCATAGCGAAATATGACAAATAAAGAATAATGATGAAGACATCTGAAAGAGTTTGGTTACTTGAACCAACTAATAAAGCTAGTTTTAAATGCAACTTATTGATCACTTGTTTCTTTGTGATGTCTTTACTCATTTATTTAAGAAAATAATATTCAGGAAAAGATGTTTCAAATATATTTATTTAATATGTGGAAAAGTAAAAAAATTAAAATAATGTCATGCATGATTGAAATTTAAGATAACAGTTAATACTGACCTTTAACTGAGTTTAAAGTCTATATCTGGGCTAATAATATAACAATATCTAGTCTAAAAAAAAAGTTATTAATAATTTTGACAAATTTATCTAAGGGATGGTTAATTATCATTAAGGTTATGCAAAAGTTGTATAATTGTAAATTAAATCAAACAAAATGTTCAATTTATCTGCTATTTAGTAATAATTCACCCATTCAATAATCAATTAAGATCTCTCAAATTTAAATGTTGCATAGTAGGCAAATCATCTTAGCAATCTACTGGTTTATCATAGCTAGTCATTTAATCAACTACACAACTAAAATAACCTGCACATTACTTCGGTGATTTCTAGCTTCTTTTACAATTCCACAAAAAAACTTTTTTAAAACTTAAAATTGCCTAGATAATTTAATATGAATGCATCCATTTACTATATATAAACTTTTATTTAACTTTAGCTCACCTTTAGTGAAATTTACTTTTAATTTCATGACTATCACATGTTAATGCATTTTTTAGAATTCAAAATTATTTTCAAATTGCATTCAAATGATCATAAAATTAATATAACCTAGGCTACTAAATCATTTTATTTATTTTTTAAATAAACTTTTAGATATAGCAAACTTTTTTTTCTAACAAATTTTATATATATATATTGCATAAATTTTATTTAAACCATACTTGCTTTTCTTTTAACATTGAATTTCATTCAATATCTACAATCACATCTCTTTTACATTTAATTTTAGCTATGTTTACATTTTACTATGTAAAATCAACACTTTAATTATTTAACAATCTCCTTCAAAGACAATAAGTGAAAGAAAGTCTTTGAAGTAGATTGTTGAACAATCAAAATGTCTACTTTATATAATAAAATTTAAACGCTGTTAAAATTAAGTGTAAAAAAATATTTAGTTTGCTTGATATTGCATAAATTTTATTTAAAATGCTATTTTGGTTATTTAAGAATTTTTTTTTTTGTAGTGTATTATTTATTAATGAAAAAAAAATTGAGAGAGCACAAAATTAAATAATAGATATTGAGATTATAACACTATTTCAAATATGAGTTTGATTCCAGTATTATGAAAACATATAGTGCAGCACTTCCAAAGGATTATTTTGATTACAGTTTAAAAAAAAAAATAAGTGAAAGAACATCATCATCATTGAAAAATTAAAAGCAATCAGCATTCTATCTGTGAATATTTAGATGCTATTCCAGAGCTAGGACATTAATCTCAAATTAAAGAAGCACTTTTGTTTTTAAATAAAATAATTATTTAAGCACTAATGAGAATTTCAATTTCCAAACACATAATTCTTAGTCACCAGAGGATATGTGAAATTAATATATTTTTGATAACTTATGTAATAAAATAATTTTAGAAACAAATAAGCAAAAAAAAAAGCCCCTAATTGGATAAAACTATCTTTTGAGTAGTTACAACATTTAACATGTTATATAAAAGTCAAGGATAAGAGCATCATTTACAAAAATTTTAGAATAATTATAAATCTGGCACTTAATATCAACATATTATATAAATAATTTCACACACACACACCCTATAATTATTATCACAATCACATTAAATAATAATAATAATAACAATATGTCAAATATATGCAATATTTTTTCTAAAATAATACACATTCTAATACATTAGTCAGTAATTGAAGATATAACTATTCTTAGCTAAAAGATAAAACAAGGATGAAAATCCACTCAAACCTTCACTACCCCGAAATTGGCAAGCCTGATCAATACTGCCTTCTCTTTCACTCCTCTTCTATGATAGACTATTGAAGAGGGAATGAATATTTAATAAAAAGGCTGTTTTATTTTTTTACTTTATTAATATTTCAAAAAAGTACAATAAGTTTTTCCAATATTCCAATTAATATCTAAAAAACATAAATACTTGACATTTTAAATATAAATAAAAGTGAAAAATGAACTGTGGCTATATGAAAAAAAATAATAGATATAATTACTAGTAAACAAGTAAACTACAAATGATGGGAAAAAAACTTAAAATAAAATGTGAAAAAAAAATTAAATAATACCTAGATGGCATAAGATACAGTAATAATTGCAAAGAAGAGTTATTAAACTTTTAACTGTTAAAGATATTTTAATAAAATTGAATAGTAAATTCCAAAGAATATCTAGAAAAGCAACATGAACCCAAAGACATTTAAAATGGAAATAAGCTTCAAGATATTTATGAAAGCAAAAAAAAATTTTCCAGTTATGTATAGTTTTGCTGCAACATATCAATAGAAAATTAGAATTAAACAAATAAATAAAAGATGGAAAGAAGATATAGAAAAGTTATAACACAAAAACATCAAACAAGACATTTTGATTAAGATTTCCTATCAAAAACAGGCAAACATTTCAGATTAGCCTTGACATTATTATCAAAAAATAAGGCTACTGAAATAGATCATATTCTAATACAATCCTAACAAATTATATCAATCAATTGAAAATCTGAAATCATTTTATATTCCCATACAAAAGATATATCTTGACATAGTTTGCAAACTATAGTATCATACTGAATAATATTTCTGTAGTGTAATTTTCACTACAAGGACTAGTTTCTATCCACTTATCAATTAAACTGTAGCAAATTGATTGAACAAAGATAAAAGATATATGCAAGAGATTGTGGCCTGGGTCAACTGATGAGTGCTAGTTCAACACAAAATGTACACCTTGGGATCATCCAATATTTTCACATCTTTGGTCATATGTTTTTAATGATTACAACCCTCTAAAAGGTTTAAAAGTGGATAGAAACCAGTTCATACCTTACATGAGTGCTGTAGTAAAAATTACATTACAGAAATATTATTCATTATTGGATAATCTTCAGTCCAATGAATAACTAATAAAAATTATTAATATAATACAATATCCTTTATAAAAACAGGCAAAACTCTCCATACAGTATTGCCACTTAGTGCAAGCCAGAGTAATTAATGGATATCAGAAAGCTTGTGCATAAAATCCCCATCTAGTGCCTAATCCAATATCCTCAGACTAGTTTCTGGCGTGTAGCCTTCTTCAGTGGGGAGTCTTGGATCTGCTGGATCCTAAAATCTAGGTGCAGTCCTCTCAGATCCAAGGTTCCTCATTGACAAAGGCCAAAAACTAGTCTGGGAATATTGGACGAGTAGGCACTAGATGGAGATTTTATGCACAAGCCTTCTGGCATCCATTGACTATTCTGGCTTGCATTGAGTGGCAATACTGTATGAAGAGTTTTGCCTGTTATAATAGCAGTTATAAGCAAGCACAAGAAATGGTGATCATGTGATGTTTATTGGCTTAATATCCTTTATACCATAAACTAGTATTATCGTGAAAATCATACAGCATAAATTATAAATTATTTCAAGTTAACTGAAATTAAACAACTAAATAAAAATTAATAAATATTTTATTGAACTGGTTTTCATCCAATATATAGTTAGGAGTATGGGGATAAATGTGTTAATTTGGTTCAAGGATCTGCAAAGTTAGGTGGTAAATGGACATTAAAAAAGAATTGGAAAATTTAGCAAATGAGATATGGATAATATAATATGTAAAATATTAAATAATTTGAGGTATATAATTAATGTATGTAATTAATTTAATGTAAATGTTATAGAGATTTTATTTATTGATAAAAAGATGCGTATAGATATATAGATCGATAGTTTGGGTAATTATGTAAATTGTTTGTGTAATATGAAATTACTGATAACCATATAAGTAGAAAAATTTTAATTTTTTATTTTTTTGATTTTGTTTTTGTTCTTATATAGTGTATAATATATATAATGGATTAAAAGTAAATAAGAAATGAGATAAAGTTATTTAAAATTAAGTATAAAGTTATATATAATTTAATGTATATAATATATTGTAACCATATGGGTTTCATGGCATATGATAACATAGTAGTGTGTGCATAAATATATATAAAGATGAAAGGAAAAGTAGAAATTAATATTTTTATTGAATTGTGATTTGAAATTAAAATAAGTATATTTTATGTTAAAATCAATCTACTGATAATTGTAAAAATTCCCATATCTATTTTAGAAATCTTTTTTTTTTCATTAAAACTTGTATAACATTTTGGTAAAATATCTATCACCTGGGTCTCATTTTACGCGATAGATAGGTTCTTCAGAAAACACGCGCAAAAGAAATCGCACAAAAATAGAAGTAACTTACCTTGAAAAAGGGGGGATATGGACTGTGATTTTTCAAAAATCGCATAAAAGCAAAGCACCAACGTAAAATTACTTTAAAATTTGTGCAAAAAAAAATAAGGAAATAAAATATGACTAATAAAAAATTTCAAATTTGAAAAAAATTGATACAAGACAAACTTTTTTTAACTATAATATTCAATTTTATTCAAAACAATATGTATTTTTATGCATACATTTTTTTATACACGTTTTAATTATTATCGCTATTTGCCGATAAACAGGTTCGTTTGCAAACTGGTAAAAAATCAGTTTCTTCACAAGAGGAAATACAACTAGCGCCAACTTCACTCTCATGTTGTGTTAATGGTTTTCTGGTGACAACATAATTAGTAATTAATCTTTGAGACAATGATTTTATTAATTGTTTATGAAACTTGCAATATCCAGACATACAACCATTTAGCTCTCGTTGGAATTTAAGAGCACGTTCGTGATTAGTGTCATTAATAAGAAAATAATTTGCCAACTGATTAGAAAGTTGAAGACTTTCTCGAATCATTTTTGCAGTGAAAGGAACAGGTTCCACTTCTGTTTCATTATCTTTTTCTACATTTTCTTCTGTATCTAAACTTATTGCAATAATAGTGTCATTTAAGACATTATCCTCAAGCAATTCATTGATATCGTTCTGGCTAAAGGAATCAAAACCTTCTCCACCAATATCATGTGCCAAAGTAATTATTTCATCTGATAATGCCGATGTTTGAATAACTGCACTGCTTTCAAGACATGTAGGCCAAACCTTTTTCCAACAGGCATTTAAAGTGTGTGGTTTTATTTGAGTAACAAGCATCAGTTACTGCTATTGATTCATTTTCTAGTTTATCTAATATAAATTGAAAAGTGCGTTTAATGTGTTTAAAAGTTGCAATTATGCCTTGATAGACTTATGATAATAAAAAGACATTTATTCACCACTGCTGGGAGAAATTTAATTAAAACTAACAACTAAAAATTAAATTCTTATTTTTGTCTTTAATTTTCAATTCTGTTTAAAAATCAAATTTCATTTCATATCACATTAATTTCAAGTCGCCTTAAGTAATTTTTAAATTGTTAATTACAATTAAAAATCAGATTTTAATTTTTAACTGTCAAATTTAATTGTGCCCACTGCTATTACTCACCTTTTAAAAATAAACTTGCGAACACTAAATGATTAATAATTGATTACATTCTTTTTTAAAAAGCAAAAACAGAATGTGATTTAAAATGCAAAATTAACACACACAATGTTTGAACAAATTTACATTATAATCTTGTAAAATTTAATGTGTGTATACATAAAATGTGGAAATCATGATTTTAATTTCATTATTGCATAAAATCTTACTATTATAAAGCACTGAAAATATTGAAATTACTAAGATGAAAGTCAAATTCCAATAATGTGCTATTACTTTCAATATGACGTAAGTGCGCGAAATTTATTAAAGTAATAGCGCATTATCGGAGTTCGACTTCCGAAGAAACATGAATCGTGTAACTTCAAAATCACATTAAATAAATCCGCGTAAAACGAGACCCAGGTGTATTTTAATACTTAAATAAGGCTATAACCTTAGAACATGTGCCTTGAGTGCTTAATTTATTACAAGAGAGACCTCTACAAATCTAAACGCAAGATTTGACTTTATAAAGATAAGAGAGGCCCTCTTATCTTCAACCTATTTTTCTAATTATATTGGCAAATCTAAAGTATTTTGATTTGGTAGCGTGAAGCTAATCAATCCTTCACTGATTAAATCCATTATTTCTGTTAAACATTAACAATCATGAAATTTTTCAATTTACAATGAGTTAATAGTCAGATCTTAAATTTAGAAATATTTTGAATCAATTTAAAGTTGTAAATATTAATTCTTATTAATGTCAGCACATAATACAGAAATAGTGGACTTAATCAGTGAAGAATTTATTAACTTCACACTCCAAATCAAAATGCTTTAGATTTGCCTATATAATTAAAAAAATAGATTGAAGATATGAGGGCCACTCTTATCTTTATAAAGTTGAATCTTGTGTTTAGATTTGTAGAGGTCTCTTTTGTAATAAATTAAGCATCAACGCGCATGTACTAAGATTATAGCCTGACATTGCGCTTAATAAGAATATTTACAACTTTAAATTGATTCAAAATATTTCTAAATTTAATATCTGACTATTAACTCGTTGTAAATCTAAAGATTTTGTGATCATTAATGTTGAACAGAAATAGTTGACTTAATCAGTGAAGAATTTATTAGCTTCACGCTCCCAAATCAAAATGCTTTAGATTTGCCTATATAATTAGAAATATAGGTTAAAATAAGAGGGCCACTCTTATCTTTATAATAAAGTCGAATCTTGCATTTAGATTTGTAGAGGTCTCTCTTGTAATAAATTAAGCACTCAAGGTGCACGTACTAAGGTTAAAGCCTTATACATTGCGCTTAATAAGAATTAATATCTATTTTAGAAATTTTTTTTGTAAGTAAAGCTTATAGATTACACTTATAAAATTTCAAGTTGCTTTTGAAAAGATTAAAGTGGAATGAAAAGATAGGAAATGATAAAGAACCATTAAAATTTTTGAGTTAATGAATTTTTTCCTCCCCACAGTAGCTATAAAAAGGGTTGATAAAAAAATTAAAGGAAGTTGGTTAGTTGTTTTTCCTAGTATTCTGAGAGTAGTTGATTTCCAGAGTTATACAAAGCTACCATGAAGATGTAGTTAAAGGCAGTGGCTACTACTAGTTTACTGTACTGGAGTTTGGATTCACCTATAAGGAAGACCCAACTTCCCTATTCTTCAGAACCGACATAGTATTAGATGGCTGGCCTGAAGTCTTAAGTGGAGATGATTGAATGAAAACAATTACCTGAATTATACCTTTCCTGGTAACTATTAGCCAGTCTCACCAAGACCAGCTCACCAAAAGAATTCCTCAACTTTCTGAAGAATTAATTTATACATATGCTGATTTGTCTGTATGCAGAGAAGCATAAATAAATGTATATACATGAAGCGCAGCTGGTGATAATGAGAATGAAATAATTTCTTTAGTGAAAATGACATTTAAAATCTACATATTTTAAAGGAAAACAAGTAAAAATTTGCTTGAATAAAATGATTGGTTCATAGATGATTTTATTTTGGAAAAAGGAAAAGAAAATTCTGTTTAGATTAGGAAAAAAAACTTTTACTGATCTTAAAAGAGAAAATAATTAATCATTTTAATTCATATCATCTATATTTTATGTATACACGTGTTATACTTGTGCAATTATGTAAAAAATGTTTTAATAATTTTATTTTGATAAATTAAAATATCATGGTATAAACATCAGCATCTAAGCGCACACACACATGTTAAATCTATCATTAATTATGTATTATAAGAAAATGAATTTCATTTATATAGGAATCAACTATTAAACCACTAGTCTGTCTGATATGTATTTTATGTAAACCTTATATGAGGGATCCGCATCATTAAAATATGATAGCTTAAAATTTACTTTATTTTTATCTGACAATTCAAATATGTTATTCAATTATCATACCACGCATTTGTGTTGATGATATATGTTTTATGTCAACTAGTATAAGATATCTGTATCATTAAAATGTGAAAACTTAAAATTTTTTTTTATTTTATGGAAAGTTAAATATGTTAAAAAATTATTATACCGCGCATCTGTACGATGATATATATCTATTTTATGTAAACTCATTATGAGGTATTGTAAATCACAAGTTGATACCTTATTACTTTTTTTTGTATGCTAATCAAAATCACAAAGCTTAATTTATGTGGATAGCCATATTCTGTAGATCTTAATGTTATATTTTTTTATTGTTATTAATAAACTTATATTCAATTGTTAAAATTATTCCAATGAAATTAATTCTAAGAGTTTAGAATATTGTGTTACATCATTTCTTGTTCACAATAAGTTATAGAGCTTGTTCTCTGAGCTAGATTCATGCATACTGCTCTATTATATGAAAGGGGTTTATATTAGTGTATGGGCATCTAGTTGATGATGATCATCATCATCCTGGATTGACATGAAGAGTATATTCTTTAAAGTCCATGCACATTTTTATTTAATTTAGCATTTATCAGAATTTAAATTTATAGTTGACCAGTACACTAATGGTACTAAGGTGGCCAGAGCATTGATGATGATCAGTATGTTTTAATATCCAAGCATTATTGTTTTGATTATTATATATATACTGATGGATGAGCACTTAGTTTGTGCAACAAAATTGAAATAGTTCCCCTAAACTGGCAAGGGCTAAATAGTTAGACTGGTCTACAGTAGACCCATTTCAAATCCAGTCACAAGATTGACTGTTGATTTATTTTATTGTTGATCAGTCATGATGATAAATGACTTACACTTATTTTTAATACTGGTGAACATACACTTAATTATACTTATAGTTACTCTAGTGAGTTAACTGGGATGATCTCAGAGTGACTTCTCATGTTCATTACTTTATATCATGCTCATTATTGTATATTTTATATTAAATAGGGATAGTTAGTTTTATATTTATTTTGAACTGGGGTTGATAATTTTCCATGACCTTAACCCCATTGAATCTGTATCGTTGCAATATGTATCATCATCATCATCATTATCAACCATTATCAATCCACTGCAGGATGAAGGTCTCTCCAAGTTTAATCCATCTTCTCCGATCTTTAGCTTCTCTTCTCCACATCACCCCTACACATTTTCTTATTTCATCCATCCATCTTACATGTGGTCTCCTTCTGGGTCTTTTACAATCTCTTGGAATCCAGTTTAAAATTTCAATTGTCCATCTATTATCATCTCTTCTAGCAATATGTCCAGCCCAACTCCACTTCAATCTTTTAATTTTTTCAATGAGGTCAGTAACACCTGTTTGTTCTCTTACCCATACATTGCGTTTTCGATCTCTTCTTGTTACTCCCAACATACATCTCTCCATACTTCTTTGAGTGGTCTGAAGTCTCTGTATTGATCTTCTATTAAGTGTCCAAGTCTCAGATCCATAAGTAAGAACTGGTAAAACACATTTGTTAAAAACCTTTCTTTTCAAACACATAGGCATATTTCCTTTTAATATCAAGTTATTTCTACCAAAAAGCACTCCAACCAAGTTTAATTCTATGATTAATTTCCTCTATTATGTTTCCATCTGTATTAATAATCTGACCAAGGTATTTGTAACTCTTAACTTCTTCTAATTCATCATAATCAATCTTTATTTTCATATTTGGAGCAAATCGATTAAACATTACTTTAGTCTTTTTAACATTTATCTTTAGTCCTACTTTCCTACTTTCATCTGATAACTCCTGCAACATTTCCTGCAGCTCGGAAGCATTATTTGCAAAAACAACTACATCATCTGCGAAATCTAAATGACTTAAATAATCTCCATTTACTTTCACTCCTTTAGTTTCCCATTTTAATCCACAAAATACTTCTTGCAGCACTGCTGTAAAAAGTTTTGGAGATATGGAGTCACCTTGTCTTACACCTTTCTCAATGTTGACTTTCCCAGTATCATTATGTAATCTAATTGTTGCTGTTGCATTTTTATAAATATTCTTTAAAATATGACAATATCCTGGATCTATACCTTGATGATCCAATGCTTTAATCACTGAAGAAATGTTTATAGAATCAAATGCCTTTTCATAATCTACAAATCCAAAACATAATGACAACTCATATTCATTTGTCCTTTCTATAACTTCTCTCAATACTTGAATATGATCTACTGTACTAAAACCACTTTTAAATCCAGCTTGTTCTCTTGGTTGGTGAAAATCCAAGGTTCTCTGTAGACGAGTTGTAATTATCTTGGTAAAAATTTTATATAAAACTGATAAAAGGCTGATAGGTCTGTAATTTCTAATATCTTCTTTATCACCTTTTTAAATATTAATATTATTACTGCATTCTTCCAATCATCCGGTACATCTTTATCATTTAGACATTTGGTATATAACTTTGCTAATATTTTTTCTGTTTCTTCACCTGCTTCTTTTAATATATCAATTATAATTCCATCATTACCTGGAGCCTTTCCTTTTTTCATACATTTAATTGCATTTCTCACTTCTTCATTTAAAATTCTGGGCAATTCGGAAGATGTAATAGATATAGGAGGTACTTGTTCTTTATTACTATATAATTCTTGATAAAAATCTTCTACCAATTTCATAATGTCATCCCTCTTTTTAGTAATAATTCCATCTTTTTTCCTTATTGCAGATATAAATTTCCTACCAATACCAAAATGTTGTTTTACATTCTTAAGACTTTTATTTTCTTCTACAGCTTTTCTTGCTAGTTCACAGTTATACTTTCTTATATCATTTTCAACTCTTTTCCGCACCATTTTACAAAATTCGAGATATTCAATTCTTTTTAATGCATCATTCTTGCATATCTTCATAGTTCTTTTCTTCATAAGTTCTCTAGTCTCAGTAGAAATTTTATTAGTCAATTGCTGCTTTTTTCTACCAGCTATCTTTGTTGCAGTTTTTAAAAGTGTATCAGTTATTTTCATATTAATTTCATTCAAATCTGAATCATGTTCAAAATCTATTAATACTTGAAACCGATTTGTAAGTTCTAATTTAAATTCATTAGAATGTTTCTGAAGATTAGGAATATCAACTGTAAATATAGTTTTTCTTAATAATTTTTGTCTCTCTAGTTTTACATTAACATGTATCTTACCCCTTACTAATCGATGATCACTTCCTGTGTTAAATTTATTAAGAACATTACAATCTTGAAATATGTATTTCCTGTTAGTCAAAATATAATCCAATTCTGCTGTACCTTCATTTGGATGCTTCCATGTCCATTTCCTTCTAACATTTTTCTCAAAAAAAGAATTCATAATATAAAGTTTTTCCTTCTCTGCAAACTCCACAAGTCTATGTCCTCTCTCATTTCTATTACCATAACCAAAATTACCTACAACACTTTCATCTTTCATTTGTTTACCAATTCTAGCATTAAAATCTCCCATAACAATTTTAAAATGTTGTTTACTCTGATCAAAAGCCTTTTGTACATCCATATAAAAATCTTCTACTACTTCATCACTGTGAGAACTTGTTGGGGCATAAACCTGAATTATCTGCATTTGATATCTGCTATTAAGTTGTATAACTAATCTTGCCACTCTGTCTGATACACCATCAATCTCCACAATATTGTTCTTCCACTTTTTATTTATAATGAATCCTACTCCACTTGTATTTCCAATATTTGTGCCTTTATAATAGAGCATATGTCCACTTTTTAAATCAATTGTCTCTTCACCTTTTCTTCTAACTTCACAAAGTCCAATAATATCCCATTTAATATAAGAGAGTTAATGTAGATTTTATTTATTTATATAAAAAAAAAGGAGTATATATATATATGTAAATAATTTATATGATTATATAAAATGGCTACATAATATGAATGTTATAAGGAATGTTGGTAGAGGTATTGGTCATGTGATTTATTGGAAAATTATATTTTGAAAAAGTCCTAATATTAGATGAAAACTGGTTCAATAAAATATTTATTAATTTTTATTTAGTTGTTTAATTTCAACTGAGCTGAAATAATTTTTAATACTTTGGAAACAACAGTATTGACAAATTTATTTATTAATATATTTGGATTATTATTAAAGATTAAGCATAGATTATATATCACATGATCACCATACTTAAACTGAAAAAAAACTGCCAAATGTTCATATAAGTTTTCAAAAGTCAAGGAGCTAGATATCATTGATTGTGTATGTTGAATAAATGAAAAAATCAGAAAATATCTCAAAAAAAAAAGTCTATATATGCTTTATTGATTAAAGCAAGGCCTTAGATCCAGTTAATTATGCTAAATTATGAAATGTTTTTAGTTAAATGGTGCACTAAAACACATTTTATTCTTATGAAAAAATGTATATGGAGATGAGAAAATATAATGAAAATAGGCTACAGAAAACCAGTTGATTCACTTTAGCAAAGGAGTTGATCAGAGCTGTATAATGATACTATCCAATCAACTTTTACATTGAATATGTGATGATAAAATCACACTGGACCAAAACAAATGGGAATTCAGAAATATCAATAGAAAAAAGATCAATAATCTTAGATATATTGATATTTTTCTTATAGCTAAAAAGATATCATGATTCTCATTAAGAAAGTGAAAAAACAAAGTAGCAATACAGCTTGACATAAAAAAGTCAAAAGATTATGTCACTAGTAGTATCTTTTTGGATCTGTCATCAATAACAAAGGATTCATAGTCAGGAAATTAATGGCAGATTAACAATGGATAGATTTGCACTAATAAAACTGGAAAAAAATTTTAGCCACAGACATATCTTTCAAAAAAATCAAAATAGTTCAAGGTATGTTGTTTTCTGTGACTCTGGGGATGTTAAAAAATTATAAGTATTATTGCTGCTTGTAAACTGTGATGCTTTTGAAAACTCAGAATTCCATGGGAAGCAAAGAAAATGAACAAGGAAATAGTTTATCAGATTACTTCTGAATCTTGTCAGTAATATAAGAACCAGATTGAAGTTGTTCCATTTGATCATATCATGACATAATTTAATTCATTAATAAAATATAAAAGAAATGCTAAGTGATAAAAAAAATGTTATAAATGAATTAAATCAAAAAAAGAACTTAGAATTTTTTTAAAAAAAAGTATTTCTAGAGAATTTTTTTTTCTTTTTTTAACTAACAGATTTATAGAACCCAAGAACAATTTTCTTCATCCTAATCTACAGCTACCTACTATAAGTTTGAATAATCAATAGAGACCAAATGGTATAATGCTATGTTAATGTAATATGGTTGTAGGTTCATGGAATATATAAATAAAAATCATTATTTTTTTCATATGAATTTCATTACTTCAGTTAACTAACTTCTCATTATTGATAATGATATCCAATTGCCTGGATGATATTTCAATTTCTAAAACTTTGTGATGAAGACCATTCATTTGCAATTATTTGTTTCACTCTATTTTCGTAAAATTACTAAAATATCATGTGCTTATATCACGATTCCAGTTTATCTCTTGCTGTTTCAGCACCATACTTTTATCTTTGATCACAGTTATGCTACCTACTGCAAGTTTTAGCAAGTACTAAAGACCAGATGATAGTGCTTAATATCTATCCAAAACTCTTCATTGATGAAACTAGATTGGGAATATTTGATAAAATAACATAACATATGGAATTATTAAGCACTATCAATTGATATCTATTACTTACTGCAGCTTACAATAGGTGGCATGACTGTGGTGAAAAAAATTTTTCCACTAGTTCCAACTGAAAAAAGTCGAATTTCATTTAAACTTTTCAAATATATTAAACTATTAATAATATACTACTTCTGGGCATATGAAAGGTTTAGATAAAATTAGAATTGTTCTAAAAACATTTAAGAATTAAACAGGATAATGAAAATAATCCAACATATAATTATAAAAGTGTTCACAATTAACAGGATTAGCAATGTCAAAAAAAAGACAATTTTTGGTTTGCATTATTGCAACAACACAAAAAAAAAGTTGATTTTCCTAATCATAAATGCATAAACTCATCGATATATAGTTTCCTTAAATGAATGTCTGATGGTTGACATTTTAAAGAAACTTTAATATACCTGAATGGCATTCGAACTGTGATGCTACTTATGTATTTTAAGTTAATCATTAATGACTTATAACTATCTCTATGTTTAAAATTAACTCTATATATTACTTGCTTATTCTAAATATATTGGATAAGTAATTAAATGCTAATTTACATTTGTATTTTTTAAGACCACATATTCTTAAAATACGGTATGAATACAGGTATATTTTGATCGAATTAATTAGTGCTTTTTTATTTAATGTGTATTTATTTTAAACTTATTATGTTAAGTGACCTATTTATTATAAATTCGTTTTGCATCTCAAATCGATTTCACGTCTATTTATAAATGTTTTTCTATCATTACTAAAAACATCAACCTACATTTTTTTTTTTTAATTAAAAAAAAAAAAGTTTACACTTACCAATCTTCCGGATACTATAATAGCAAACATTTTAAGACGTTAAGAATTTGGAGAAACATAAGCAAAAATATGAATGAGGAAAATATAATGCAGCAGAATACTAATACATTATAGTTTTAGCCAACTTGATCATACCTAAAGAAAATATACATTTCTAATTCGTCACTAACATTTAGGATAATTAAACTTAAATCCATGATACTTAAAAAATATAATAACACAAATGATTAACCATTTTTCTTTTCTCAAATTAAATGCATTAAGTCATTTACTTTTACAAGTACATAAAATAATAATTTTTCGTTAGTTTGGTAAAATTTAACATAATAAGTAATCTTCAAATTACGATAGTATAGACTTCAACAGAGGGGAAAATGCAATATATAAATGCGCTACCTATTGAAGAATAGAGAGTAGGAAATTGTATAGATTATCAACATCCGTATATATTCTCGAAGAGGTAATAACGAGCGTTAACATTTCGTTATTCATTCAAGTCATTGTCTTTCGTAATCGCTGTCTTAATGTAAAAGGGTGGATGAAACTGGAGAGAAAATTGTTGCCCTAATAATCGGTAAATTATTTAATGAATAATGTCACTAGAAACCTTTAAATCTGTTTTGCAGTAAAGCTTTTAACACTGTACTCTCAAAGATATTCGCCACGTTTGCTTCCCTCTTATTATTATTATTTTTTTTTTTTGCGTCACTCTTAACAACTGCTTAGTTTACAAATGGCGATAGCCGCAGCTGAACTCGATCCCACTTTTGTAAAAGCATTGCGTCTATTATTTTCTAAATCCAGAGATGCTACTGATCAATTAAAACAAATGTTAGATGATGTGCTCAATCAGAGACAACCTTCAGAAAGTAAAGAAATACAAAAGGTAATTTATTTTTTTATATATATATAATTCAACGTAACTTAACTTTAAGTAGCTATAATTACAAGTTTTTCTCTTAATTTAAATATTTATTTTATGTATAATTTATATACAATGAATTTATAGATTTTAGTTTAAAAGGATCACGTAAATACCCATTTTACAATGAATAGCTTTAAATAAGATGCACATTTTTAATGAGAGAAAAAGAGTAAAGAGACTACATCTCATTAATCTTCTATTTCCATTTTTTTTTTTTTTTTTTAAAGTTATTGCATTGCTTTCTGCTCTATTAATATTGGATCATTTCCTCTTAATTAACATAAACTAAATCTTTTCATTGTTGGAATTCACAATTCTCCATAATAAAAAGTTATCCATTTTGGAAATAGAATTTAATAAAAGCTAACTGTAGTCAGTAAACTGGATATTTTGAAAGACATAAATTTAACTCATAACCACCTGGCAAAGACTCCATCTCTTCAGCAATTCTTTCATTCTGGTTGAATTAAAACCAGTAGTTCCTTCCACAACCAATATTTGTCTATCAAAGATTTAGATATTGGTGGAAACTTAAAATCTTTTAATGATGTTAGAACAACAATTGGAGAGACCATGGAAAAACAAACACCTACAAGCTTTAGTCAAAAGATTTTGTTGCTTTTATAGGTTGGATGGATATAGAATCATTTATAAAAGTATTACAACTGCCATTATCAATGAGATTATAAATTTTATCTATCAGAATTTTAAACCTAAAATTGGCAGAATATGATTAAAGTAAAATAATAGTAGCTTTTTCTTTTGCAATATTTTATTAATCATAACAAAATCAAACGAGTAGGTTATTAATAAACTTATTCTTGAATGTTTTAAGCCAAAAATGTCCAGAATCTCAGAATCCTATAGCATATTTCAAAAAAAAATTGGAACTTAAAACCAAAGCTTGCTTGATAAAACTATTCAACAATATTATTTATAATGAGATGGACCTCCGGTTTTCACTCTCTTTTTTAGATATTGTAAAAATGTTTGAAGATTCAAACTCTAGGGTTGATGGGTGTTAGGAATAACAACAGACTATTTTTAAACTTAATATTCTAACTAATGGTGGTCAGATTGAGTATCCAGCCATATTTCCTGGTTATTTCCATCTACAAAGACAATCTGTCTCTTGCCATTATACTGGTCAAAACATGTTTATCCATCTAACATGAGCTGGAACTCAATGAAACATACTTCAAACTCAGTCAATCCTGAGATTTAGGTCAGGGACCAACCTGAATTCGAACCCACCCCATAAGCTCCAGATCAAACACCTAACGGATAACATAACAATGATGGCACACGAGAATTTATTTTAAATCCTGCCCACTAGCAGATCAGAGAAGACAATGAGACATTTATTAACTAAATTAAAATATGCATATATGCACATATATGTGTGGAAGTGGAGAAAAAGGAATTCGAACTACTCAAACAAGTTAGATAATAAAAATATATAGTTTAATATAGTGACAAATTATTTACATACATTTATAAATTAACGGCCTACATTAGTATGTGCGTGAATGAGCAAGTGGTCTACCAAACAATACATAATTACATAATGTCATTCACGCTATTATTTCTCATATGCTCTTTTATTAGCTAAATAATATATTATAAATAAACACACATCTTTGGTGGGTCCAATATTAAGATGCCAATTGATTATTAGAAAAAATTTATATAAAATTGCTATTAACGCTTTTATATACGGTTCTGAAACATGGTGACTAACATTATTTCAGGGGAGTGTTCCAATATTCATTACAGATATAATACAAACTATTTTCACGCCATTGTGGTCATGAAAATAAATAAAATACATTTGAAAACATATTTGACTATATGACAAAATACTTAATGAAAATTCCTTTAATTAGTGCTGGTAAGAAGAACGCGTTTTTTTTCCCCGAGGCATATAATCTTAAATTTAGAAATAGATTATGACGGTAGGATTGGATAATAAGATTGAAATAACATGATAAATTAATAAAGTTAATAATATTCGGCATTATATATATATTGAGCAGAGCGCAATTTTAATATTATTACAGCACTAAAATTAGGTAATAAGCAAAAGAAATAATAATAATAATATGAAGTTTGGGCAGTACTGACATAATGGCAAAGAACTAAGAGAAAAAGGTAGTGCTTCTGGATGAAAATGAAGTCTAAAACCCCCTTTTTGGCAGTGTTTAGAGAAAAATGGATAAGGCATGCCGTGAACGTCACCGATGTGCAGGCCTTTTATACAAAGAAAGTGGATAGGCATAGTGTGTGCCAGACTTACGGGAATCACTGCCAGAGGCCTTTTTATATGAAATAAATGGTCCTGGGAAGGTCAACTACCCTCAGGACAAGGCTTGAGTAGAAATCTATGGGTTCGATCTTGTTGCAACCCCCAGATTGGAAGATTAGAAGCACCTAATATATATATATATTCATGAAGATATACCGAATGTCAGCAATGCAGTATGGATAGATGTCACTAATGACATGGAATAAGATTTACTGCTTTAAAAATAAATGACCCTAGTTTGAATGCCATAATTTATACAGATAATGTGCAATGCCGCTGTAATATATATACAAGATTTTACTTAATTACTAAAATAATAAAATATACATTAAAATTTACCCCCTTCTTTTTCTGCTGTTTAAAATGACTCAATCCCACCTTCGCAGATTTTACAACAACTGAGAATATTTAAGCATATATTATTTTAAGAGTATGGAAAAAAATAAAAGAAAGTTAGCAGTTATAGAAAACAACTAATAGGTCACCTTTTCAGAAATGAGTAAATAATATTTTAAAATTTCAAAGTGTTAATTAGCCTTAGTTCTGGATTCACCAGGTAGAATCCTGAGTTGAATAAATAGCAAAATTTCATACTAAAACATAAACAAAATGTTGACTCGTAAAAACAATCTGGAGAGCGTCTTAATTAATAATGCGTTGTGTTAAAAGGACGTTAATAACCTTAATTCATAAAGGTTTACTTAAAAGAAGATTTTACAAAATTCAACTCATCAGATTGCTTGAGTTTGGCATATTAATAGCTAAAATACACATAAAATTAAGTAATAAATACATATAAATAAATGACCGCACCAAAGTTAAAGAAAGTTAGAACCTATGAGAGAGAATTAAATTTATAGAAATTATTTGAGAGCAATTTACATATTAGAAAAGTTACAAAGTTAAATTATACATTAGGAGAAATTGATAGTAGAGTTTGAGACTAGTTACGCAAGCTAGATTTAGTTTCAATGGTGGCGGTTTGAAATAATTTACCTTGCACCATTTAAGAGTCCATTTTTCAAAGTACGGCATTTAATGGATCCATGTGAATTCTTCTTGCTGACAGCCAGCTTCTGATCAGCATTCCAAAGTTCTTTTTAGGCTTTTCTTCATTTCAGGGCAGCAAGGTATTATGGCAGCGGAAGATGATCTTCACGAAATGGGCTTACTACTCGATCATTATTTTTTTAACCTTTCAAACCAGTGTGGGTTATGTTCACTGCACAGTTCTTTCAATAGTAGCTATTCTGTTGGTGATTTAAAATCAGGCCATTTTATACTCCTGCCCAGATATTTGAAGAATGCTTTCCATTTCTTATCTCTAGGTCAAACATAATCTTTAATCTAACAGAAATTTTACATTTCTTTGTCCATTGTTTTTGAAAGATGCAACTGTTAGATACCATTCCAAAAATATATGCAAATCTATTTCCAGATTAGAAATAGATTTGACAAAATGTTTATAACAAAAGTACAATCGTTAATCTTAATCCCCATTTTATTTTAAATAAAAACTTTAATTAAAAATTCCTTCCCCAGATTAAAACAATAGTGTTTCCAACCCTTTAATTATTTTTGGACAATTAACGGTTGCATCTTCCATCTTGGATTTTATGAAATAAACATTTTAATATGAAAAACAAGCAATTTAAAAAGAAAAAGTTTAAAAAATGACGTATAATAAAATATTTAAAAAATCAATATTTTGTTAGTATGTTTGCTCCTATATATATATTTGAGCCACACCTATGTACTTTAATAAAACAGAATTAATAATAATAAAAATGTTAGGCACGCATCTCAAATATATACACAAAATATATATATGCGACTAAAGGAGCGGGATGGGATATAGGGTTTAAACATAGGTTAGTAGATAGAATTATGAAGCTCAATCTTAAGCTAAGATTGACTGCTTCACCATTATAGATGTTATTTATTTATTTAAAACATAGCTGTCATACTGTAGGTTAAGGTGCCATCTCTAAAACGAGACTTGTATAGGTTGTATTTTTATATTGGACTATTTCCATCATCTAATATGTGTGTTGAATGTCTTTAGAAAAGTTTAATTTTTAGTTAAATATTCCAAATGTATTCAACTGTTAGTAATATCACAGCAAACAAGTTAGTATATGCACCAACTGTTAGTAATATCACAGCAAACAAATGTTAATAATATCACAGCAAACAGGTTAGTATATGCACTAACTGTTAGTAATATCACAGCAAACAGGTTAGTATACGCACAACGTTTCGAGAGGTATTTTTCTCCCCTCTTCTTCAGGTGTTGCTGGCCTGACCAGTGACAGTACTAGCATGGGATTCGAACCTGGGTCCTTAGATTCTTGATTATTGAATTTTAAGGTAACGCTCTAACCAACTGAGCCATCCTGCCAAAGGCAACAGTATGTAGTAATTTCATATACTTATCTATGAGGTTCCTCCTGATTTCTCCACTTTTTCCTAAGAGCAAAGTTGATTAGTGGTTTCCATACATTATGTATAGTCACACTAGGTTGGCTTATGGGATTTTTTGCCATTGTCATGTGAGCAGCTTCTTTAAATTTTCTTCTTTGTACCTTTTCTTCTCTATCCAATATTTTTGTATTTTCCCAATTGAACATATGTTCATTGGCATATACATAGTCTTCTACCTTAGACACATCTGTTTTCTCTCTTCTAATCATCAGTTTGTGTTCTTGCAAGTGCTTTTCAATGGGATGACTGGTCTCACCAATATATGT
This sequence comes from Epiperipatus broadwayi, assembly GCA_028023455.1. Classification (NCBI taxonomy): domain Eukaryota; kingdom Metazoa; phylum Onychophora; class Udeonychophora; order Euonychophora; family Peripatidae; genus Epiperipatus; species Epiperipatus broadwayi. Next base: position 9,282,753 of record JAQFVV010012420.1, read on the forward strand.
TCTTCCACATTCACATGGTATTTCATAGATGCAGTTTTTTCTTTTCAGCATTTCAAGTTTAGGCTTTGTAGATGTTAGAATTCCTCGTAGTGTGGTATGGCTCTGGAAAGCTGTTCTGATGTTATACTGATTGCAGATTTTCCTTAATTTGTCTGCTATTTTTGGAATGTATGGGTACACTACAGTACCAATAATTGTCTTTTCTCTTGATGGTTCTTTTTGTTGTCTATTTAACATTTTCTTAATAACAGCTGATGGATAACCATTTTTCATAAGAGTTTGTTCTATATAGATCTTTTCTTTTTCCAAATCACTAGTTTCTGAACAAACTTCTTTTGCTCTGTTCCATAGTGATAGTATAACTCCATGTTTTGTGTTTCTGGTGTGATTGGATGTATAGGCTAAGTATTTTCCTGTATGTGTAGGTTTTCGGTAAACTGTAGTTTTGATTTTGCCATGAGGGAGTCTTGTCACAAGAACATCTAAGAATGTCAATTTTTGTTCTTGTTCTGATGTTATTGTGAATTTAATTGTAAGGGGATATGTTGTTGATGTGTTTCCAGAAAGTTTGTAGCAGTGCTTCACCATGTGGCCATACAACAAATGTATCATCCACATAGTAAAGCCAAACTTTAGGTGGATATGGAGTAGTTTTTATGGCTGTGGTTTCAAGTTCTTCCATGTAAATATTGCTAATCAGGGGAGACAATGGTGAGCCCATAGCCATTCCTTGATTTTGTTGGAAGAATTCTGTGTTATATTGAAAGTAGGTTGTTTTTATGCAGAATGTTAATAGTTCCATTATACTATCAATAGGAAGAGCTGTTCTGGTTTGTAAACTATTATCACCATTTAATCTTTTCCTTACAATAGACAATGCTTCTTCACATGGTACATTTGTGAATAAACTTTCCACATCAAAGCTTACCAGTAAGTCAGTTCTTTCAATTTTCATGTTCTTGATTAATTCTACAAAGTGTCTAGAATCCCTGACAAAGGACTGGGTCTTGTATGCCAAAGGACTTAGAACTTTGAGAAGAAATCTTGACAAATTTTGGCAAGGTGAATCTCTAGAACTAACAATAGGTCTTAATGGAACATGATCCTTATGGATTTTAGGTAGACCATAAAGATGAGGAATTTTGTGAAATATGTTATTTCAGAAATTCTCATCTTTATGGTCTACTAAAATCCATAGGTCATGTTCCATTAAGACCTATTGTTAGTTCTAGAAATTCACCTTGCCAAAATTTGTCAAGATTTCTTCTCAAAGTTCTAAGTCCTTTGGCATACAAGACCCAGTCCTTTGTCAGGGATTCTAGACACTTTGTAGAATTAATCAAGAACATGAAAATTGAAAGAACTGACTTACTGGTAAGCTTTGATGTGGAAAGTTTATTCACAAATGTACCATGTGAAGAAGCATTGTCTATTGTAAGAAAAAGGTTAAATGATGATAATAGTTTACAAACCAGAACAGCTCTTCCTATTGATAGCATAATGGAACTATTAACATTCTGTATAAAAACAACCTACTTTCAATATAACACAGAGTTCTTCCAACAAAATCAAGGAATGGCTATGGGTTCACCATTGTCTCCCCTGATTAGCAATATTTACATGGAAGAACTTGAAACCACAGCCATAGAAACTACTCCTTATCCACCTAAAGTTTGGCTTCACTATGTGGATGATACATTTGTTGTATGGACACACATCAACAACATATCCCCTTCAATTAAATTTACAATAGAACCAGAACAAGAACAAAAATTGGCATTCTTAGATGTTCTTGTGACAAGACTCCCTCATGGAAAAATCAAAACTACAGTTTACCGAAAACCTACACATACAGGAAAATACCTAGCCTATACATCTAATCACACCAGAAACACAAAACATGGAGTTATACTATCACTATGGAACAGAGCAAAAGAAGTTTGTTCAGAAACTGGTGATTTGGAAAAAGAAAAAATCTATATAGAACAAACTCTTAAGAAAAATGGTTATCCATCAGCTGTTATTAAGAAAACATTAAACAGACAACAAAAAGAACCATCAAGAGAAAAAACAATTATTGGTACTGTAGTGTATCCATACATTCCAAAAATAGCAGACAAATTAAGGAAAATCTGCAATCAGTATAACATCAGAACAGCTTTCCAGAGCCATACCACACTATGAGGAATTCTAACATCTACAAAGCCTAAACTTGAAATGCTGAAAAGAAAAAACTGCATCTATGAAATACCATGTGAATGTGGAAGAACATATATTGGTGAGACCAGCTGTCCCATTAAAAAGCACTTGCAAGAACATAAACTGATGATTAGAAGAGAGAAAACAGATGTATCTAAGGTAGCAGACCATGTATGTACCAATGAACATATGTTCAATTGGGAAAATACAAAAATATTGGATAAAGAAGAAAAGGTACAAAGAAGAAAATTTAAAGAAGCTGCTCACATGACAATGGCAAAAAATCCCATAAGCCAACCTAGTGTGACTATACATAATGTATGGAAACCACTAATCAACTTTGCTCTTAGGAAAAAGTGGAGAAATCAGGAGGAACCTCATAGATAAGTATATGAAATTTCTACTTACTGTTGCCTTTGGCAGGATGGCTCAGTTGGTTAGAGCATTACCTTAAAATTCAATACTCAAGAATCTAAGGACCCAGGTTCGAATCCCATGCTAGTACTGTCACTGGTCAGGCCAGCAACACCTGAAGAAGAGGGAGAATAATACCTCTCAAAACGTTGTGCATATACTAACCTGTTTGCTGTGCTATTACTAACAGTTGGATAGGGGTAGTGGGAAAAAAGTTGGTATATACTAACTGTTTGCTGTGATATTACTAACAGTTGAATGCATTTGGAATATTTAAATAAAAATTAAATTTTTCTAAAGACATTCAATACACATATTAGATGATGGAAATAGTCCAATATAAAAATACAGCTAGAACACCATCATCACAAACCTTCAGAAAAACACTAAGTATTCGGTATGGACCTGATACTATATCAAACTTTAGACATTATGAAAAATTATGTCTAAAGCTGGCCAAAGTAGAAAATCATTTAACTTTCTTATGTAAATGTAAATCTGAAGGGATAATTCCTAAAGGTTTGCAACTAAAACCTCCAATTCACTCTCAGAGAGCTGAGAAAATTACTCAGAGAGCAAGTGAAGCTCTGTTAAGAGAAAGAATAAATGCTCAAAGGTTTTCTAAGTATCAAACAATGCATTCCATTAATAATGTAGAATGTTTTCTAAAAAATAAACTTACTGATGACGACTACATGAGAGTTTCTCAAGCAGTAAGAAAATCATATTCTACATTACATGGAAAAATAAAAGAATGCCAAAAGAAGAAACTTGCTAACCTACATGGCATATCAAAAATCATAATGTACCAAGCAATGTAACAACTTCATCTGTTAAAAATCTCAGTTCTAAACATCTAACAGATACTGAAATTTCTGTTCTTGAAAGAGGATTAAACTTTGCCATAACACCATCTAATATCCCCTTATTAGATATAATGGCAGCCACTGAGGAAGTCACTCAAAAATTGGCTTTAGAAGAAGCAGCAGAATTATGCTGGAGAATAAAAAGAACACTTGACAAGCAACAAAAATTGAAGTCAAACATATCCTATGGTGAGAGGAAAGCAATTAAATCTCTCAAAGTAGATAAATCTATAATTATTCTCCCTGCTGACAAAGGCAATGCAACAGTTGTAATGGATACAACTGATTATGACAACAAAATACAAGAACTCCTCACAGCAGGCCAATATAGAAAAGTGGCAAAAAATCCGATACCAAGTACGGAAACAAAGTTACAAGCATTACTCAGAAAGCATCACAGGTACTTCACTGATTCAGAAAAAAGTAAAATAACATCATATTTCAGCAAAATTCCTCATCTTTATGGTCTACCTAAAATCCATAAGGATCATGTTCCATTATGATCTATTGTTAATTCTACGGATTCTCCTTGCCAAAATTTGGCAAGATTCCTTCTCAAAGTTCTAAGTCCTTTGGCATACAAGACCCAGTCCTTTGTCAGGGATTCTAGACACTTTGTAGAATTAATCAAGAACATGAAAATTGAAAGAACTGACTTACTGGTAAGCTTTGATGTGGAAAGTTTATTCACAAATGTACCATGTGAAGAAGCATTGTCTATTGTAAGGAAAAGATTAAATGGTGATAATAGTTTACAAACCAGAACAGCTCTTCCTATTGATAGTATAATGGAACTATTAACATTCTGCATAAAAACAACCTACTTTCAATATAACACAGAATTCTTCCAACAAAATCAAGGAATGGCTATGGGCTCACCATTGTCTCCCCTGATTAGCAATATTTACATGGAAGAACTTGAAACCACAGCCATAAAACCCTACTCCATATCCACCTAAAGTTTGGCTTCGCTATGTGGATGATACATTTGTTGTATGGCCACATGGTGAAGCACTGCTACAAACTTTCTGGAAACACATCAACAACATATCCCCTTCAATTAAATTCACAATAGAATCAGAACAAGAACAAAAATTGGCATTCTTAGATGTTCTTGTGACAAGACTCCTCATGGCAAAATCAAAACTACAGTTTACCGAAAACCTACACATACAGGAAAATACCTAGCCTACACATCCAATCACACCAGAAACACAAAACATGGAGTTATACTATCACTATGGAACAGAGCAAAAGAAGTTTGTTCAGAAACCAGTGATTTGGAAAAAGAAAAGATCTATATAGAACAAACTTATGAAAAGTGATTATCCATCAGCTGTTATTAAGAAAACATTAAATAGACAACAAAAAGAACCATCAAGAGAAAAGACAATTATTGGTACTATAGTGTATCCATACATTCCAAAAATAGCAGACAAATTAAGGAAAATCTGCAATCAGTATAACATCAGAACAGCTTTCCAGAGCCATACCACACTATGAGGAATTCTAACATCTACAAAGCCTAAACTTGAAATGCTGAAAAGAAAAAACTGCATCTATGAAATACCATGTGAATGTGGAAGAATATATATTGGTGAGACCAGTCATCCCATTGAAAAGCACTTGCAAAAACACAAACTGATGATTAGAAGAGAGAAAACAGATGTGTCTAAGGTAGCAGACCATGTATGTACCAATGAACATATGTTCAATTGGGAAAATACAAAAATATTGGATAGAGAAGAAAAGGTACAAAGAAGAAAATTTAAAGAAGCTGCTCACATGACAATGGCAAAAAATCCCATAAGCCAACCTAGTGTGACTATACATAATGTATGGAAACCACTAATCAACTTTGCTCTTAGGAAAAAGTGGAGAAATCAGGAGGAACCTCATAGATAAGTATATGAAATTATTACATACTGTTGCCTTTGGCAGGATGGCTCAGTTGGTTAGAGCGTTACCTTAAAATATTCAAGAATCTAAGGACCCAGGTTCGAATCCCATGCTAGTACTGTCACTGGTCAGGCCAGCAACACCTGAAGAAGAGGGGAGAATAATACCTCTCGAAACGTTGTGCATATACTAACCTGTTTGCTGTGCTATTACTAACAGTTAGTGCATATACTAACCTGTTTGCTGTGATATTATTAACATTTGTTTGCTGTGATATTACTAACAGTTGGTGCATATACTAACCTGTTTGCTGTGATATTACTAACAGTTGAATGCATTTGGAATATTTAACTAAAAATTAAACTTTTCTGAAGACATTCAACACACATATTAGATGATGGAAATAGTCCAATATAAAAATACAGCTAGAACACCATCATCACAAACCTTCAGAAAAACATTGTATAGGTTGGGTTCAAATCCCTCCATAACTTCTTAAATGTTAGCATTTTTAATATACTTTCATCCAATATAAAACAATCATGTAATCGAAATCAGATACAGCATAATTTGTGGCTCCACTGTATATTTATTTATATAAAATCCCTATTTTCTCTATTGTCTCATTGATAAATGTATATTTGTTCATAAGACTGTTAAGATACATGTCAAACCAATTAATAAAAAATATTACCTTTGTCTGTAATGCTATTACATTCACAATTGAAAAATCAAAAAAAAAAAACAACTTTAAATTTGTTTTTATAAAAATAAATAACTATACCTAACTAAACCATAATTTATATTATGAGCATTTTATGCGAAGGAAGTAATTCCGTCATTGATAACAGTAACTTTTTTATGAAGCAGTCGTCTGTAACACTGTCAAATTCACATATCAAATATAACAGATATATTTAAAAATTTTAATTTTAATTTAGCTTTATTAATAGTTTTGTGTAGCCATCCTTTAGCTGGCTACACAAAACTATTAATAAATCTAAATGTATTAATACATTGCCAGCTACATTTCTGAAGGTCTTGTTGTTCCAAACTTTTTTTTTTTTCCATTATGAATTATTCACATTTATTTATATGTCAGATTCACAGAGTAATAATCAGATTACAAAACATTTACTAAAATTAAATATTATATATTGTACCCTGCCAATAGGACAATGACCCCTAGACGATGTGCCAAGTCCCTACATTAGGCTATCCTATGACTTGACCTAGGTAACATTTAAGACTCTTACCATTTTTTATCTTTGGTCAATATTAATATTTATGAGATTTTCCTATCTTATCAACAAGATTGCATACCCATTAACATTAAATAAACACAAAAGTATTTATCTAATGGCGTAAGAATATCCAGAAACTCCTTATTCAGTATCTACATACTCTTATGACTAACAATAATGATTAAATGAATATAATAAAACATCTATAATTATCGACTTTCAATTAACTAAGAAAGAAATTATACTATCATGTTATTGTATACTGAATGTTATTATTATTACTTGTGTAGGATTATTATTAGCAATAATCATAATAATAAATTTATAGTAAGGAGATCTCAGGATAATCATTGATTTTTAATTAATTATTTAATCCACCTATAAAATATCAGGAGGGATTTTACTGAACTCTATATATAGATAGTGTATTAATTAAGAAAAGATTTATAACCTGAATCTATAATCAAAATTGTACTCTTATTTTATAGTCATGTTACCTAATACTCCCACTTAAAACTAATATTGTTATTTACCTTGTAATTTCTACAGTATTCCATCTTTAAACCCCATATTTTAAGTCATTAATTTCTGTTATACTCAAGTTTATAGTATTACTCTTATTTAAATTACAAATTTAAAATTTTGGAACTATACTTTATGTTTTACATGCCATTCTTACCTGGGATAACTGATCAAAAGGTTACAATATATAATGATATTTATTAGTCTGTGGAAAATTATAAATATAAATTTGTTTAAACAACTAATTAAAAAAAAACTATTACAAAAATGATGGCCCTTCAGACCAGCTACATTTCTCATATTTATTTATATAATATTAAAATCTTTTGTTTAATTTACATTAAATCTTTAAAAAAAATTGTTAAGGCAACCAATTAAAAAAACTGACAGCCTTTAAAAGGCCGATTACATCTGGTATGTAAATAAAATAAATAATTTATAAAATGTTATTTATTTCATTATGTTTGCTCATAATTGAACATATCATTATTTTTTTTTCCATCTGGAGACATCTTTTTTAATATCAATACTGAGATATGTATCTAAATTTTTGCATTTGAATAAAGTATTTATACTTTATGATATAAGCTATAAGCCTAGTAGTTCAAAAATGAATATTCCTATGGAAAAATGAAGTTAATAATCTTGATCCAAAATATTTTTATTATGCGTGATTAAAGTTACATTCCAGGAAAAACATATTGCTTGATGATAGTAAATAAATACAAGTCAATGTTTCTAAAGCAATTTCCCAATATAAAATAAATTGTTAAAAAATAATAAATTTTTCTAAAAAAATTAAAAGGTAACTGTATCTGTGGGGATTGGGGGAGTACATTTTCATCTTATAATCATCAGACTGAACAGAGGAAAAAACCAAGTATTTGTTAAGCAATACTTACTCAATTTCCTTTGCCTCTCCAAGCAAACCATTATTTTATTGCCTTCTATTCCTTTCAACTAATTATTAAGAGTCTATATATATATTTTCAGTTAAAATCAAATAACTTTAAATGAAACTATTTTGAATTTTAAAGTCTGGCTTAAAAGACACTTAATTTTTTTTTATTATTATTATTCCATTGAAAATCCCCAAATAGACAGACAAAATGTTTTTTAAAAAATGTATAAGAATATATAATTTGTTAATAATCAGTTTTAAGTTAATATACCATTCTTCATATTATGCCATCTCAATTTGTTCCTTGTTTTGCTAGTGACTAAAGTCAAATCTGCCTCAAAAAAAAAAAATCATCTTGCTATCCAACAAAATTGGAGAGGGAGAAATGTTTTCTTCTTATGTTATCTTCTCAGTGTGTTGTGGTAAATTTTTTTATTTTTTTGATGCCTTGGCAGTGAAACCAATTGGTTGTGAAATTTTAGTTTATAAATTTTGGCTAATATTTTAATTCTAAATTTGTTGTAATTTGTTTATATACATATATATATATGTGTGTGTGTACATGTATCTTTTAACTACTTAATAAATATCACATGATCACCATTTCTTATGCTTGCTCATAACTGTTATTAAAACTTAATAAATAAACGTTTCTATATAAAATGTAAAAATCCAAAACTATTTATATATATAAAATTATATAATTGTTGCTGTTTTTTGTTTGTCAATGTAATCAGAGATATCTATATAGTTAGTTATGTTAAAATGGTGTTTTATTTCCAAGCACATGAAATAAATAGGAATAGCAATAGGGATTTAAAAACATAATTTATGTGATTAGATTAGAGAAAAGCACGCAAGGATAAAGTTAAGTTAATAATTTAGAATATTAAGAAAATAGATTCTATATACATTTATGTGTATATATGTGATTGTGTGTGCATAAAAATGTTTTGTAAAGATACTGACTTTAAAAGAAATAAAAAGATGAAAGACATTCAAATTACAGTGAAGCCATGAACTACATTGTATCAAACTACAAGATTTCAATTATATCATAATCAAAAAAAAAAAAATGTAAATAAACAAACATTGACATTTACAAACATATTAAATTTTATGAACCCCAGTACGATTGCAGTCTTTTTTTTTCTCCTTGTTAATTTTAACATTTGCAAATCTCAAACATGAATTTATTAAATCATGTTTTCTTTATGATTTACATGCAATTTTTTTTTTCCTATTTTTTTTCTAAAAAGTTTTATACCGTATATAATAAGTGTCATATCTTTTATAAAATGTATTGTAATACAGTGAGTGATAAATACAAAAAAAAATTATAAAATTATTTTCATTAAATGATAAATATATATATATTGATTTAATAAAGAAAATAATTGCTTATTTACTCATAATTAAGTTTCAGTAAGAATGACGTTTAGTAAATTCTAAGCAATTTCACTGACATCATTCAGTCAAAAAACATCGTAAATAGTAATTTCAAGTGAGAATTCTACTCACGCTCTCCTCAACAGTTCTTCAGATTTGCTCATATAAAAGAATTTGAGTTGTAGGAATAAGAGGATCCTTTTTATTCCTGCATAAATACTATATCTTGGATTGAAGAGGAAAGTATTCATTTATTTAACACTCTCAAAAGGCGCATGCTCAATTAGCTTGAAAGGCTGATATTTGAATGTAATATAATTGCAAACACGACGCTAGATAAAATATTTGCTTATTTACTCATAAGAATGATGTTTAGTAAATTCTAAGCAATTTCACCAACATCATTCAGTCAAAAAACCGTAAATAGTAATTTAAAGTGAGAATTCTACTCACGCTCTCCTCAACAGTTCTTCAGATTTGCTCATATAAAAGAATTTGAGTTGTAGGAATAAGAGGATCCTTTTTATTCCTGCATAAATACTATATCTTGGATTGAAGAGGAAAGTATTCATTTATTTAACACTCTCAAAAGGCGCGTGCTCAATTAGCTTGAAAGGCTGATATTTGAATGTAATATAATTGTAAAGAAAAGTAAGAAATTGGCTGTTTTTAAAAGAATGAATCATCAATCAGAGAAATTATAAAAAGAAACAGATTTGTGCCACTGGTGCTTGTGTCCCAAAGAACTAAAATTGTAACTAAAGTAATGACAATTTTTTGGTTAAAATGGAAAAATGCCTTAAATCTGTGATTAAATGTTATGAATTTCAAGAACATTACTGTTGATGGTCTTGTATTGCATCAGAAAATCTTAAGTCTCTATGAAGAATGTAGCCAAGAATCTGGATCACCATTTCCAAACTATTCACTGCAAATAGTGGTTGGTTGTGTAGATTTCTAAACCATTATAAGTCTTAAAAATATTAAAGTATGCAGTGCTGATAATAAAACTATTATATTTTCTTTAGAATTTTAAAAATTATAGAAATATGTCCAAAACAGATATTTAATTGTGATGAAACAGAATTGTGAACTATTAAATGCAGACATAGTACTATATTTAAATATACTTTCTCAATTTCTTATTAATATTTTTTTTTAATGTTTGTATTATAATCTTAATTTATATATGTTATATGTGTAAATCAACTGTTACATATATATATATTGTAACGGGAGAAAGATATTTGAGATTTGCATATACTGACCACTGGGGCGCCACTAGTCCGAAAATAGGAACTAGACATTTATTTTAAGGGTGGACAGGATATGCGAACCTGAACGCACTGGACTAAACTCAGGAAGAAACAAGATATCCTAAATATTGTTTAGACGGTTGAGAACTCAAAGCACAAAGACAAACAACAGCCAAATTAAGTTTAAACAATTTATTAATTTTATTAAAAGTTGTGCAATAGAGTGAAGACATCTAGCCACGAATACAAAAGTGGCTTACACGTATTTACCAGAGAGTGCACAAGAGTACGACAAACATGAAGGCATTAAACATTTTGGCAGCAAAATTCTCTCACTTAAAATATATGAAATGGTTAGGATAATATCTTCTTGCTGGCCAGTTGTAAAATTACAAAAATAAACAACAACTCTAGCTTCCTGAATCAGAGATAATAAAACAGTTACTGTCCCGCCGGAAATCAACGAAACCAGCGCGGACGTCCGAGCAGTAATATTCTAATTACTGTCATTAAAACGCCGCAGGACTGCTGCGCATAATACTACATTCAAAGTAAATGTGGTTGATCTCACTTACAAGACAGCAAAAGATATTTGATTACGATCTTACGTAATCCAGAAAGAAATGACTACTTTCAGACAACCCGAAGAAATAACTTGACAAATAGCCAGCAAAAAGATTTTGTTGTTTGCACAAAAAGCGCAAACGAAACATGCTTAAAGATTCTTTATTTTACAACTAAGGGCAGGTGAATAAATAAAGACTACGAAAACTGCCAATGCATTTTGTAATAGTTAACGAAATAATCAGGTATATATTAAACATATAAAATACAATCTCCTAATGCACCCCCTGATAAACGAAAATTGCAAACAAACTTGGAATCTTAAAACTAAGATTCCAAGACACACTTTAAATACTAGAAAAGAGTACATACAGATAATAAATAATTAAAAAAAAAATACCATTTTAAAACATATTTATCATTAGATTGAGCGGAGATTTAATTAAACGCAATTTATTTACCCTGGCTAGAATAGGAAAAAGTTTAGCTTACGGTAAGGCAGAGTTCTAGTGATTTAGTGACGAGTGCGCACTTTTGATAATAGTTCATCTTTCAGGTCCTTTGACAGCGGCAAGGTAGAGGCAGTGTTTATTTTAGAGGCTCATGGCATGACTGAAGGAGAGCTGGTAGGCGTGGGTCCATCCTTTGTTTAAATTAGCAAGACATTCTAATGATGGCAAAACTCATAGCGGCAGATTTTGACATCTTGCACAGCAACGAAGCTTGTCAATAATTATTTAAATTTTTAACAGGAATTAAACGTCCGAACAGCTACTCAAAACCATATGATTCTTAGCAGGCAATAATCCAAGTGTCCATTTCTATACTGAATCTCCTCTCTCTCTGAAAATTGGCGGGCTATTCTTGCCTCGCTACATTTCCCGCGAAAAACTTTCATTAGTGTCCATTCTATATTTCAGGCAGGGCAAATATTAATTTCCCGCTCAATCTAATTTAAGACTTCCAACCAGGGATAATTGAAACAAAAACGACAAATACAAAACTAAATCTCCGCTTTTTAGAATTAACTTTAAAAATAATTACAATAAAAGCAACAGGAATATATAATTAGCAAGCTTGCCTGTTTTTAATCAAATTGATTAAAACAGACGGTGAAAGTAAACTATTTTACAATCAATTTTATAAACATTAAATAATCTATTTTAAAATATAAATGCGTATGTGTTTTAAATAATAATAAAAAAAATTGAGCCTTAGACATTTAATGAAAATGAAGTTGTTTTCCCTTTTTAATTTTAGTAATAAAACCATTGAATCGGAAATCAATCCGGCTCAACTGCCTCAACACGTGATCAGAAAAAAACATTCCTGCAACTTTTTTTTCTTTTTTTTTTTTAAACTAAAAACATTTCAAAAACTACCCCTAGGAATTTGGCTGAACGCACTCATGAAAAACCAAAACAATATTTCATTTCTTACATTTATCCATTCTCATAAATCATTAACAAAAATTTTTTTTTGTCTGTTTTAAAACAATCCGTCCGATTGCTAAAAGCCGAACCTTTAACTTTTGTCCGGTGGTTCTTTTACTCTTTTTATTAATTTTCTGAAATAAGTTCCTTTCCCTCTCTTATATTTTACCTGCCTAGAATTTATGATTTTGTCTCTTTCCCGTTCTGTTTTGCTTTCTAGCGTATATACCTGAATCTTTTTCTTAACGAAACTTCCCAATTCTTCATCTTTTCCTACTTTATTTTTAGTCATATCAACACTAGTAAATGGCAACACTTCATTTCCCACAGACTTTTTACGTGCCTTGAATAAGATTGCTTTATAAATGGCTTTTATTTCTGTTTTAAAATCATATTCCGAAAACTTTTCCTTAGTTTTAAACCCCTGTTCACAACTAACAGTTATTTTACTCAACTCATTTTTAACCTCTTGAGGTAACTTATAACTGTCTCCAAGATTTTCTTTCTCCACCATACTATCTATCTCTCTCCACTCTCTACTTATTTCAAACTTTATTTCCACCCTCTCTGTCCTAGTACTCTCCTGTGCTACTTCAATTTCTATATCTTTTACGACTACTTTTTCTACTTCCTGACTCTCTTTACTCATCTCATTTTTCAAATCCTTTTCCATCTCCACTTCTTTTTGTTGAGTTTCTTCTACTCTTCCTGTCATTTCTCTTCTCATTTCTTTCATTTCTGCTCTCAGCTCCTCCAGTATTGTTTGTTGACTCTGTTTTATTTCTAGCAACTCTTGTCGTATTTCTTTCATCGCGGCTTTTCTATTATCAACTTTATCATCATCTGTGTCTCGCTCTCTTCTTCTATCTGGGGGTATTTAAATGAAACAGGGCTCTCTTCCAAACCTGCCGCCCTGTCACCTTCTTCTTTACCTTCCATTTTTACACAAGGCTAACTCGCTATACTAACTTTTTTTTTTTAAACAAAAATCTCAAAGCAAATAAAATGCTATTTATTTATATGCAAGAAGACAACGAACTATTTTTACTACTTTTAAATTCGAAAATTTACTCCGAACGATTTTTTTTTTGTTTAAACAACAACAACAACAAAAAAAACTCTATTTATTATTTATGTCATATGAAAAAGACAAACTATATATATTTAACTCTTCAAAAAAAATTAACTCCGACAGACTTTTTTTTAGAAAATACGCTATTTATTGTTTATTTATTTATGTCATATGAAAAAGACGAAACCCTGTTCTACCAAACTGCTCCAACAATACATGCAATAATTAACAAAAATCGAACCTCTACCAACTAGATCTTGCCACTTACACCTGAAATCTTTCTCAACCATCTAAACAAAATCTCACATGGGTTTGAAAACGTGGAAGCCCCACGTTGATGCACTAAAAATTAATATATGTACGGGAGAGATATTTGAGATTCGCATATACTGACCACTGGGGCGCCACTAGTCCGAAAATAGGAACTAGACATTTATTTTAAGGGTGGACAGGATATGCGAACCTGAACGCACCGGACTAAACTCAGGAAGAAACAAGATATCCTAAATATTGTTTAGACAGTTGAGAAATCAAAGCACAAAGACAAACGTCAGCCAAATTAAGTTTAAACAATTTATTAATTTTATTAAAAGTTGTGCAATAGAGTGAAGACATCTAGCCATGAATACAAAAGTGGCTTATAGTAACATACGCATATTTACCAGAGAGTGCACAAGAGTACGACAAACATGAAGGCATTAAACATTTTGGCAGCAAAATTCTCTCACTTAAAATATATGAAATGGTTAGGATAATATCTTCTTGCTGGCCAGTTGTAAAATTACAAAAACAAACAACAACTCTAGCTTCCTGAATCAGAGATAATAAAACAGTTACTGTCCCACCAGAAATCAACAAAACCAGCGCGGACGTCCGAGCAGTAATATTCTAATTACTGTCGTTAAAACGCCGCAGGACTGCTGCATGTAATACTACATTCAAAGTAAATGTGGTTGATCTCACTTACAAGACAGCAAAAGATATTTGATTACGATCTTACGTAATCCAGAAAGAAATGACTACTTTCAGACAACCCGAAGAAATAACTTGACAAATAGCCAGCAAAAAGATTTTGTTGTTTGCACAAAAAGCGCAAATGAAACATGCTTAAAGATTCTTTATTTTACAACTAAGGGCAGGTGAATAAATAAAGACTACGAAAACTGCCAATGCGTTTTGTAATAGTTAACGAAATAATCAGGTATATATTAAACATATAAAATACAATCTCCTAATGCACCCCCTGATAAACGAAAATTGCAAACAAACTTGGAATCTTAAAACTAAGATTCCAAGACACACTTTAAATACTAGAAAAGAGTACATACAGATAATAAATAATTAAAAAACAATTAATACCATTTTAAAACATATTTATCATTAGATTGAGCGGAGATTTAATTAAACGCAATTTATTTACCCTGGCTAGAATAGGAAAAAGTTTAGCTTACGGTAAGGCAGAGTTCTAGTGATTTAGTGACGAGTGCACACTTTTGATAATAGTTCATCTTTCAGGTCCTTTGACAGCGGCAAGGTAGAGGCAGTGTTTATTTTATAGGCTCATGGCATGACTGAAGGAGAGCTGGTAGGCATGGGTCCATCCTTTGTTTAAATTAGCAAGACATTCTAATGATGGCAAAACTCATAGCGGCAGATTTTGACATCTTGCACAGCAACGAAGCTTGTCAGTAATTATTTAAGTTTTTAACAGAAATTAAACGTCCGAACAGCTACTCAAAACCATATGATTCTTAGCAGGCAATAATCCAAGTGTCCATTTCTATACTGAATCTCCTCTCTCTCTGAAAATTGGCAGGCTATCCTTGCCTCGCTACATTTCCCACGAAAAACTTTCATTAGTGTCCATTCTATATTTCAGGCAGGGCAAATATTAATTTCCCGCTCAATCTAATTTAAGACTTCCAACCAGGGATAATTGAAACAAAAACGACAAATACAAAACTAAATCTCCGCTTTTTAGAATTAACTTTAAAAATAATTACAATAAAAGCAACAGGAATATATAATTAGCAAGCTTGCCTGTTTTTAATCAAATTGATTAAAACAGACGGTGAAAGTACTATTTTACAATCAATTTTATAAACATTAAATAATCTATTTTAAAATATAAATGCGAATGTGTTTTAAATAATAATAAAAAAAATTGAGCCTTAGACATTTAATGAAAATGGAGTTGTTTTCCCTTTTTAATTTTAGTAATAAAACCATTGAATCTGAAATCAATCCGGCTCAATATACATATATGCATGTTCAAAAGTACTGTACACTTACAATATAATAAACAATACTTATTGTATTAGAATTTAAGTTTGTCAACAAAAAATGAGTTATTATACACTACAGAATACTCAAGGAGGATTTGAAATGAAATGTAGTGTGTAGTCTTGGATTCACTGTATATTCACTCAATGTTTGAAAAAAAATTATATTTCATTTTTTTATTCACTAGATATTTAAAAGAAAGGAAAAACTAAAAGTATTTTTTTTTTGTTTCCTATAAATTAAAGGGGTTTTTTTTTAAAGGTTAATTTATTTATTTTTTTAATGAAAAATTTTAAATAATAAAAATCTTTTATAATACATCTCATTAAAAGAGAAAAACTAACTCTAAATTGTTTAGTTCAAAAAAAAAATCATAGATTAATTAAACTATTTTGGTATTTTAAAAAATGAGTTTTAATTAAAAGTTAATCCTATAATTCGACAAGTTTAAATGAAAAGAATTCTTTTATGATTTTGGTTTGATTAATTGCTTTGTGTCAAAGTTGTAAGGGCAGCTCATTTGACACTTATCAAATAAACTTTAGTAATTTACTATCTGTATATATACTGAACAATGATAAAGATATATGAGGTCTGAGCCAACTGATGAGTGCTGATTCAGCATGAAATGTACATCTTGGGGATCCTAGATCTTTTTCACATGTCTTGATAGAAATCAGTCCTTACCTTGAGTGAAAGTAATGTAGTAACAATTATACTACAGAAATATTGTGCTTTATATTCCATGATTTACAAAGTTATCAAGAAATGATTTTAAGGTTTTTTTTTACAAAAAAAAAAAAAATAGAAAATTTATTATTCTATAAAGTTTATGTCAAACATACAGGATTGTGTGCGTGTATATGAACCTATGGGAAACTGATATAAAAATGAAAATGTTTTTTTTTTAATTATTATTATTGTGAGATTTAAGTGAGTATTATTTGGAATAATTCAGACAAGTAATCTCTGTGCACTAAAAATGTAAAGGATTGTGTTTAATGACTAATTGTTTTATTTTATATTTATATATGAAAACAAGTATGATATCTATACATGTGTATACAAGAATAAAATGATGCGTTAATAAATAAATAGAGGGATTTGAACTTAGGATTTTTTAGTATGCAGACTAGTGGGAAATGCCGTGCAGCAATAAAAAAAAGTTTTAAAAAATGGGAAAATGTAGACATGCAAGAAGCACTACAAGAATTATGCTATATCAGCATACTACACCATCAACAGCAATCGGGAAAAGGCGGAAATTGAGAACTAAATTAGCTATATTATGCCCCAGTGCTCAAAGTTTTGTGTTTAATAAGTTGTCAGGGAAAACCATTTTTAATAGGAGAACCTATATGGGTGAGAGACATAATTTGCAAAAAAATGGGTCAAAGGCATAATTGAAAAATTAATATCAAAATAAATATATTCAATTAGCGGTCTGAATGGATTACAATACAGATGACATATAAGGAAAAGAGAGCTGGAAGAAATGCAACTGGATGTGTTTCAAGAAATAGGAACCCAGGAGACGAAGACTAACCCAGAACAGGAAATAACTGAAAACAAGAGAATACAGAAAAGAGAAGTGACAGAAGTTCATCATAAAGCTGAAAAAGAGAAATCGCCCAGACACGTATGGGATAAAAGGAAACAAAACAGATTGAACAATTATGTGTAAAATAAATAAACACTAACTTCTGGAGTGATGGGAGAAAGTGTTGTATTTGTGTAAAAATAAGTAGTGAAGTCAAGGGACAAAATCACTCCAGAAGTTTTTTAAAAATAAGAATGAGAGAAAGGAAATATTTTAAGTTAAATAATTATAATGGAAATAATTATAATTATGAACAAAAACTGCAGAGATTAAATTTTAAGAGCAATGAAGACGGGTTTGAAAAATGTGATAAAGCTTTTGGAGATATGTAGTTGATAAGGAAAAAAATACAGGCGGACTATATAAACTGTGAGTGGAAAATACTGCGCACTTGTGTTTTCTTCCATGCACTAGGAATGTTGGATATGTGAATCAAGCATTTAGAACTGTTTCATCACAACAGTCTTAATATTTTGTCGTTGACCGTTTTGCAAGTGAATCAAGCAATTAGAACTGTTTCATCATGACCATTGAATAATTTGTTGTTGGGTTCTCATTTGGAAGTTATATAATGGATTTATGTCGTCGTCCCCTCTGCAGAGACATTAGTGATGAAGACATTACAGCTTCCATACTTGCCTGAGATTTATAATGAAATACTTAATGAGTCTGTGTTAATATTCTTCAGCACTGGATGATTAAAATCCATAAATGTGAATATATACCATGTTCTATTAGCACATATACACTTTCATGAAACATTTAAGATTGTTAGAGATGGACTGGAAATAAGAGATAGGTAAAATTATTGACATGAAAATAGAGTGATATGAAATAATTATAAAAATGACATTATAGAGTGTTGTCCTGAAAGTTTATGATGATAGTATTTTAGTTGTATTTATATATTGGACTATTTCCATCATCTAAGATTAAGTATTCAATGTCTTCAAAAAAATTAAACTTTATTTAAATCTTCAAATTACATTCAGTTGTTAATAATAGCATACAAGTTAATATATTCACAACATTTTGAGAGGTATTATTCTCCTCTCTTCTTTAGGGGTTTCTGACCTGATCAGTGACAGTACTAGCATGGAAATTGAACCTGGACCCTTAGATGGCTCAGATAGTTAGAGCATTATCTCAGGCCAGCAACATCCGAAGAAGAAAGAATAGTAATACCTCTCAAAACGTTGTACATATACTAACCTATATGCTATTATTAATTGTTGAATGTAATTTGAAAATTTAAATAAAATTTAATTTTTCTAAAAACATTCAATACTTAATCTTAGATGATGGAAATAGTCCAATATATAAATACAAGTATTATAGAGTATGCTAGTTGAAGTTCATCATACTTCCTCTGTAAATCAATGCAGCATTGTTGAACTATTATAAAAATCAGTAAGGCGCAAATGTTAAAAAAGTGAAATCCTTTCTCTTTAATTATTTAATACTAATATATTAATAAATTTTATATTTTCATTTAATTCGTTTCTGTGTAGTTTATTATTTTAGATGCAAACTTGAAATGGGGATGAAATTATACTCATGAAAACCAAGAAATTAATATCAGATTAAAATAAAAATATGACATCTGTATTGTGTGTGGACATCTGCTTGGCTGTCCTAGTGAATCATCTTTAATGTCTACACACTTATTTCAATTATTTATTTTGTGATGATAAAGTTTATTTTAGGTTGTATTTAGTAAATCTTACTTATCAAACCCAAGCGTGATCATTAGAATGTATTATCCATACATGGATGGATGTACTCATATGCATTATGTAATTCCAATTCCAAGAGAAAAGACAAAAAGAAAAATATTACACTAGAGATAGGTTTTGCAATGACTATATAAACTAATCTGTGAACCACAAATATGTCCACATATAAACCTCATAGTCCATCTTATGTGTATTTGATAATGTATGATTCTATCTTTCAACTTCTGCAGAAAAATTTTCTTTCTGAAATACTTCAACATCATATCTAATTGTAGTTCTCTAATATTTTCTATCATATCTTCCCCATAAAAACAAACCACATTACACTTTAGGATATTTTTGAAATAATTCTTATAATGTAAATGGAATCTGCTTCTTCTGCTATACATATATATTTAGATCTATATGTATAAAATTTATGTATTATATGTAATAAATGTAAATTGTCAAAGTTTTTTGCCATATAAATTGACTAACAATAAAAATTACCAATACAAAAACATTATTGACAATTATCTTTGTTAACTTAAATGTAACAATATATATATATGCCTTTATAAATATACTTTGCAAAGCATCCAATAAATATAAAATGCAGTATCAATTCTATTTAACCTAGTGCCTTTTTGGTGTGGAGCACCGTAATTATGGCTATTACTACAAAGACCCAAAGACTGCTTTTAAAAAACAGTAACAAAGTCAGTGTTATCTTCTTATAATTTACCTTAAATATTCTGATAATTACATAAATGGATAATATTCAGTCTTTTGTTAATAACATTATAATTTAGCAGAATACTCTCGGCCATTGCATTGAACCGCATAAACAATTCGTGGAAATTCTGCTTTATTAATTTTATCTTTTGTGCTATTAATCAGTTTGTTTAAATTAGTTAGTATCCTAAAACCTATATTAAAATTTTGATTACAAATTTTGCTTACCTTAGCTGTGATAAAAGGAATATATGGTATAGCAGTCCAAGGCCTATTGTTTTTTCCATCTCATTTTAAAATTAAAATTTTTACTTATTTTGTAAAGAATTTTTTCTGCATATCTGATTTTTAACTAGATTCTCAGCATAATCTCAGTATTAAGCTTTTTATTCAATTCACCTTTACACAAACAATAGTTATGATTTAGGAAGTTGAAGTTTATAAGCCATCAGGATGTGAGACTGTAGGTGAATAATGCCTCTAATCTCAAATGATTAACAATCGTTTTATAATCTAGAAAGTTTTCATTTTTATTAATGATTAAATCCAAAATATTAAACTTCTTGTACTATTCTCATTTTCTATGGTCCACTATAGAGCTGATGCCACACACAATTTTCTCTACATGTTTGTTAAAAGTCCACACATTAAACATGTTAACAATATATTATTCATACATCATATTTCTGTCTTTTTTGAGGAGTGACAGTATTATTTAGTTTTCTATTTCTGCATGTGTAAACTATATGTAGTATCCTATTTGGAAGCTCCATAGATCAAGAGTTCTTCATTCTATAGTATAGATTATTAAATATAGCTGCAATATAATTATCAATCCAATTTAAAATATCAATAATGAAATTACCCTTTTATTTATCAAAACTGCTTCTCACGAGTAAATCTTTAAATTTAATAAACTTATTGTGGGACACTATGCCATACAACTTCATTATGTCAAGTGATGCCAGTCTGTAGTCTTCTTTTATTTTAACATTTTTAATTGAATCAATAAAGTCAAAGAATGACTTAATATATTTACCAATACCAAACTCTTTATAGCCTTTCCACAATAACTCTCATTGCTTTATAACAATACAATCCTCTAAAATCTATCATGAAAACCTAGGAATGATTTGTCTTATGTAACTTAATATTAGAAAATATATGCAGAGGTATTGCAGCAGATGGATACGTTTTCAATTAATTCTTTTTGTCACAAGCTTTATTAAAATGTTTCTTAAAACAGTATTAGTAAATTAGTCTTTCATTGTTTTAATATTATATGAAACAATCCTTTCAAATTTCATTTGTCCATTTACTAAATGGTTTCCCCCCTCTAATCAGTTTTATCAAACAACAAAACCTATTACCTTGATTCTTCTTTAAACATATGATCTTATTTTCAAATACCATTTGTTGGAAGTCTTTAATAGTTTTATCCCAGTTGTTTATAGCAGGTGTATTAGACACTTTTGGAAGTCATTTCACGAGCCACTTCAAAGTCCACAATAATTTTTAAATAAAACTTTTTCCATAAATCATTTAAAATATAGGATCATACTCCAAAAGATTCCTTTCTTTCTCATTTAAAATAACCTTTGATAACTTCACAATACTTTTATTTATGTCATTACATATTTAAACCACTTATTTATTTACTAGCAATTGAAATTTTTTAATATATTTTATGTTTAAATTTACAGTTTTTGACAACATGAGATTATTAGATGTGGAATAACATAATAATGCATTAAACTTTTTTTTAATAAACAACTCATACTTCTTTTACATTCTTTGGCTATATATTTAAGCAGCTGAATTTTAATGTAGATAATAGCTCTTTTCATATTTATATATAAAGCGGTCTATTTGTACTTTGCAACATTTTAGAAACATTTTGTATTTCAGACTCTAGGTCAAAAATAAAATTTGTTCCTGCAGCTAACTATTTTTACAAATTTTCAGTGCCATAATGAATTTTCAATCATTATTCATACTAAATATGTAATAATTTTAAAAAAATCTTTATTAACATAAATGAAACAAAATATATGCATACATATATAAATAAGCTCTATGAAGTATCCAAGAAATATAAAATATAATACCAATTCTACTTAGTGTAATGTATTTTTGATATTGAGCACCATAATAATGAATATTATTACCTACACCCAAAGACTGCATTAAAAAAATAATAATAAAGTTAGCATTATTTTCTATAATATTCATTAAATATTCCAGTAATAACATAATTGGACACTTTTTGATCTTTTGTTAATAACATTATTGTTGGTAGCAATGTATAATGCCTCTTATTTTTATTTTCCGGTTATCTCACTCTACACAAACAAGATTAACTCTTTGTGAATCAAAAATGTTTCCAGGGTCCTTTTCATGATTCAGTAATATACATATATGTGCTGAATTTTTCTTAGCTTTCTTATGTAAATATTTATGCTATCTAATTTTAATTGTTATACTAGCTCAGTAGTCATCATAATATATAGCAGAATATCTTGAGCCATTGCATTGAGCAGTATAGTAATTTGTGGAAATTCTGCTTTGTCAATTTTATTTTTTGTGTTACCAATCTGTTTAAATTAGTTGGTGTCCTAAAGCCTATATTAAAATTTTGATTGCAAATGTTACTTATCTTAGTTGTGATAGAAGGAATAAGTGGCATTTGGATATTAATAATGAATTATATGCTATCTCTGAAATGTATATATTAATATGTTAAATTAATTGAAATATTAAATATTCAAAGTGCTATCTATCATACTTTTTATTTTATTCTATATCTTCTTGCATGATGAGAACTCATCAATTTTTGAAGGACATTTTCCCCTTTTTCAATATCTTGTACAGCCCAACAATATATCAGGGTTATTCATATTTAAATATCACTAATATGATATATTTGATATTTATGTTTGAATCTACAATTCAGTGGTATTAATTATTTAATAAAGCTATTTACAACAGCTCTTTAAAGCATAATATAGAATTTATTTTATCTCAAGAAATTTTGCACAAATGAATATCTTAATACGTAATAAACAATTTATCAGCATTGTGAACAATATTAAATTTTCAATGAGACATCTCTCACATTTTTTAATATTTTTTTCTATATGGTTTATATAATTAAAAAACTCAACTAATCCCTATAGGATATAAATTTGAGCATTAATTGTTTTTTTTCCATCTGCCTTTATTGAATAACACCATTAAAGCTAAATTAAACTTTAACATCATATAGATCATAACTAGTGGTATTTAAATATAAATGATAATGCTATGTTAATGGGATTGTCATTCACTTCAAAGACAGTTCAAAAACAAGATAAAGCTTGAAACTTATATGCTGCAGAGATTGGTTGTTTTTCATCATGTGGCAGCTTGTAAAATAAAATAGAAAATATGATAGATGGCACATTAAAGGTTTAATATCACTTCAATTAATTTCATATTTTACAATTCCAATAAATTGTTTATTACATATTTAGATATTTGAGAAAAATTTTGTGTTAAAAAAATGGTTATGTGTAATTTTGCCACACATATTCTGAGTTGTAAATAAAAATAATAAAAACATTTAACATTATAAAAATCATACTATTGATATTTAAGTTGATTGATATTCCTAGGCTAATGGGTATTCTGAATTGCTTCAGAGGTAATTGAAAAGGTAATTAATGCTGAACTCATGTCTTGCAGAGAATGAAAGTTTTTTAAATTTAGAATAAAATAGAAAATTTAATATTGCTTCACTTAATTTTATATTTGCAGTGTAATTAAAGTATTTATTATCTATTAATATAACTTCATATATATAATATACTCATTTATAATTTTTGCATTTATCTTAGTGATTTCAAATTATTTATCATTTTTTATTTATGTTTTTTTTATCCAAAAAATTATTTAATGTTTTTAATTTTATGTCTATTTTGTAAGCAGAAAAATATTAATTTTAATTAGAATGAAAGGCTGTACACTTGTTTTAATTTATCATTTTAGATAGGAAGAATCTGTTAATTCCCAACTTTTTTTTTTAAGTTCTAAAATTAAAAATTTTTTACTGTATAAGTCTGTGTTCAAATCCCCTACATTACATCTAGACTTCAGGTATATAAAATATACTTGTATTTAAAATATTACAAATTCAGCCTGTATTCTACCCATCCCTCTTTGGTGTGTATTTAAATGAACAAGGTCCTATACATGATTTTAATGGTATGGATGACTGAAGAGTTGGAGGATGGAGTAGATTGAAACTTGTCTATCAAAGGGTGAAAATTTGCTATCTTAATATAAACCAAGCACTGATTATATATGTGTATGGGAGATGATGCTCTGTACCAAGTGATAAGCACTGCTTCAGCATGAAATATGTATATTGGAGATCATTTATCTTTTTTTACATATGTGTGATCATGGGTATGAAGTTATTTCTACCAAAAGGACTCCAATCAAGTTTAATTCTATGATTAATTTCATCCATTATGTTTCCATCTGTATAAATAATCTGACCAAGGTATTTGTAACTGTTAACTTCTTCTAACTCATCATAATCAATCTTTATTTTCATATTTTGAGAAAATCCATTAAACATTACTTTAGTCTTTTTAACATTTATCTTTTTTCCTACTTTCATCTGATAACTCTTGCAACATTTCCTGCAATTCTAAAGCATTATTTGCAAAAACAACTACATCATCTGCAAAATCTAAATGACTTAAATAATCTCCATTTACTTTCACTCCTTTAGCTTCCCATTTTAATCCACAAAATACTTCTTGCAGCACTGCTATAAAAAGTTTTGGAGATATTGAGTCACCTTATGTAATCTAATTGTTGCTGTTGCATTTTTATAAATATTCTTTAAAATATGATGATGATCTAATGTTTTAATCACTAAAGAAATGTTTATAGAATCAAATGCCTTTTCATAATCTACAAATCCAAAGCATAATGGCAACTCATATTCATTTGTCCTTTCTATAAATTTTCTCAATATCTGGATATGATCTATTGTATTAAAACCACTTTTAAAACCAGTTTGTTTTCTTGGTTGGTGGAAGTCCAATGTTCTCTGTAGAGAAGTTGTAATTATCTTGGTAAAATTTTTATATAAAACTGATAAAAAGCTGATAGGTGTGTAATTTTTAATATCTTTTTTATCACCTTTCTTAAATATTAATATTATTACTACATTCTTCCAATCATCTGGTACATCTTTATCATTTAGACATTTGGTATATAACTTTGCTAAAAAAAAAATTATATTTCTTCCCCTGTTTCTTTTAATATATCAATTATAATTCCATCATTACCTGGAGCTTTTCCTTTCTTCATAAATTTAATTGCATGTCTCACTTCTTCATTTAAAATTCTGGGCAATTCAGAAGATATAATAGATATAGAAGGTACTTGTTCTTTATTACTATATAATTCTTGATAGAAGTCTTCTACCCATTTCATGATGTCATCTCTCTTTTTAGTAATAGTTCCATCTTTTTTTCTTATTGCAGATATAAATTTCCTACCAATACCAAAATGTTGTATTATACTCTTAAGACTTTTATTCTCTTCTACAGCTTTCTTGCTAGTTCACAGTTATACTTTCTTATATCATTTTCAATTTTTTTCCACACCATTTTACAAAATTCAAGATATTCAGTCCTTTTTAATGCATCATTTTTATATATCTTCATATACCTTCTTTTCTTCATAAATTCTCTAATCTCAGTAGAAATTTTATTGGTCAATTGCTGCTTTTTTTATCAGCTATCAGTTTTTAAAAGTGTATCAGTTATTTTTATATTAATTTCATTCAAATCTGAATCATGTTCAAAATCTACTAATACTTGAAACCGATTTGTAAGTTCTAATTTGAATTCATTAGAATGTTTCTGAAGATTAGGAATATCAACTGTAAATATTGTTTTTTTTAATAATTTTTATCTCTCTAGTTTTGCATTAACACGTATCTTATATCTTACTAATCGATGATCATGTCCTGTGTTAAATTTATTAAGAACATTACAATCTTGAAATATGTATTTTCTGTTAGTCAAAATATAATCCAATTCTGCTGTACCTTCATTTGGATGCTTCTATATCCATTTCCTTTTAACATTTTTCTCAAAAAAAAGAATTCATAATATAAAGTTGTTGTTTTTTCTGCAAACTCCACAAGTCTATGCCCTCTCTCATTTTTATTACCATAACCAAAATTACCTGCAACACTTTCTCTTTCATTTGTTTACCAATTCTAGCATTAAAGTCTCCCATAACAATTTTAAAATGTTGTTTAATCTGATCAAAAGCCTTTTGTACATCCATATAAAAATCTTCTACTATTTCATCACTATGAGAACTTGTTGGGGCATAAACCTGAATTATCTGCATTTGATATCTGCTATTAAGTTGTATAACTAATCTTGCCACTCTGTCTGATACACCATCAATCTCCACAATGTTATTCTTCCACTTTTTATTTATAATGAATCCTACTCCACTTGTATTTCCAATATTTGTGCCTTTATAGTAGAGTACATGTCCACTTTTTAAATCAATTATCTCTTCACCTTTTCTTTAAACTTCACAAAGTTTAATAATGTCCCATTTAATATAAGACAGTTCTTCTTCTAATTCTTGCAATCTTCCTTCACTTGAAAGTGATCTGCAGTCATAAGTACTTAAATAAAAAGACATCATCAAATGGCAGCTTGGGTCCACAATCAGGGGATTCTTAGCACCCTCCGCCTTTGGCCACCAACCACTGCCTTGGTTGGTGACTTTACAGCCTCCTGGGAATAAGGGCCATGATTTATTTTTGTCTTTCATGATTGTATATGTCTATTGGAAAAATATTTATCATTTACACATACATTAATTCTGCCCTATCAGGCAACTGAGAAGAAAGACCATGGTGTTTCTTGATCTTAAACTCAGAGGTAAAAAGCCAATAAACTCACCACGCTGGCTAATGCATGTTGGTGAGCAGCCAATCCATGTCCATATACTATATGAATAATCACATAGTAATAACAGCTGCAATGACAAGAATGTATGGAGTGGACACTAGAATTTTTTCCTGCACATTTCTTTTAAGGCCTCCAAGAGCAATCAAAGGGTTTCCTTTCAGTTAATAGCATTGTATACTAACCTTAAGGAGAAAATTTTAATTGCATAATGTAATTAAAATATTGCAAGTTATTAATACTCAAATATGAATATGTGTGAAAGAAGAAATATAAAATTGGAATTCACTAGTGATATAGTTAAAATTATTTATTATAATGCTTATAGGTGAAAAATTTGGAGAACTTGTTTTAAAATGAAATATTTCTACAATAAATTATTAAAAATGGACTAAAGAAGAAATCTTTAAATGTGATAATTATTTTATTAAATAACCAATTCTTATTATTAATTTTTTGTGTGGAATTTGCTTTGACAAGACAGATAAATTGAACAAACTTTTATTATATAAGAACTTCTTATTCTGCATTGATGAACAATATTTCCATTAGATTTTTATAATATTTTTGCTTTTGTGTTGCACAGAGTTTAGAGTGTGGTGGAGAGAGAGAAGAAGAAAAAAATCTCTTTTCGTTAACTGAACATTTTTATGGTAACAATTCCCTGAATTTCAACTTCAGGAAAAATCAAAGGACACTTTTATTAATTTTTCTCTTAGTTAAGTTAATAATTACATGTATTCTTAGATTTAAGATGGCATTCAATGTTTATATAATATGTGAATTTTATTTTTAATTTTTTGATATAAAAAAAAAGTGAAGAAAAATTAATATTTTTCTTTAATGATGATAAATATATAACTTGGGTGGAAGTAATTCAATGAGAGAAGATCGAGAAGATCATCTTAATATTCATAGTGATATGATTATGGTAAAATATTATTAATGTATTTAAATTTTAATCTTGGTATTTATTTATGCGAGTGAGAAATCAGGTAAACTGAATATTAGATTTATTCTCTTTTGTGATGATAGAGTAATTTATTTTAGAAGTATGAATATGCAAGTTATATGCTGGATCTATTTAGATCATGTAAATGTATGAATAGCTAAATATGTTTTGATACCACCTGAAAGTATGATTGTACATGTTATAAGCAGATCTGTTTAGATACTATATGCATAATATATAATAAATGATGTATAAATAGAGTGTTAAATAACGTTTTATGGAATGATTTGATATTCCAAAAATACTCTAAGAGATCAAAAAAGTTATCGAGTGCATATTAAAGTCACATGAAATAAATATCATATGTTTATTTTTTTATATATTATTAAAATAATTATATGCTTATTTTGATAGATAAAATAAACATAAGAACACATGATTTATAGAATTATTATAAAAATTGTATTATGATAAAGTGTTGAAGTAAAAAACTTATTGAAGAATATATTTTTTTCTTAATGCATAACATAACAAATAAACTATTTATATAATGAATAGGAAAATTTCATAGAAATATTTAGATGTTTCATTATCAAATAACACTTTATTTATGAACTTGCAATTATTTTTTAAAAAATATGTTTATTGTAGTAATAATGCTAAAGTGTATTAATGCTATAGATCTAAAAAAAAAAAAAAGTAATATGATTATTGTAGAAGTGTATTTTGATTCTATGAAAGAGTTCACATTATTTAAATGTGTAATCTAAAATATATATATATATCCTGGAATTTTTTAATAAGTGTAAGTTAAGTAATAAATATTATTACTTCATTAGATAGAAAATATTTGCATTGGAAATTACTTTTTTTTTTTTAATGTAAATACTTTTTGACTGTAATTATTTTGAATTTTGAATAATTTACATTTTGTAAATATTGTGTCTATAAATTTTGAAATCTTATAGTTGTTATAATAAATTGTTAATGTTTGTATTGAATTAACTTAATGTCTTGAGAGTTTCTTTTCGTGTTGTGTTCTAAGTCATGATGAATCATCCCAACCACACATGCATTATAAGAATTGATTACTTCTTGGTATAATTACACATGATTTAAAGAAGATAAAGTATGATTATTATCTTATGATTATTGAAAATATCACTTATTGAATCTTAAAATTTGTATAATGCAAAATTTTCATTACCTGATGTAATAATTATAACAGTAAGATTTTTTATATGCCATACGGAGTATATAATTATAACTGTAATGCATAATAAGATGAAATTATCTGGAATTTATTTGAAACAATATTATTGTTAGTATTTTTATAATTTTAATTTAGTTTTAGCTGATTAGTAAATTAGTTAAATAAGTTTTTGAAATAATTGTTATTGAGTAGTTTTATTTTTATCAATTATTATTGTTTTTATATAACTAGGTGTTTGTAAAATCCCTGACTATATGTAGCTATATTAATTAATGTGTTAATTGTAAAAAATAATAATAAGAACCTGAGATTAAGATTAGAGTTATATTACTGATTTTATTTAAGTAACGATCTATTCTTTTATTAAGTAAAGGAATATAAAATATTTTAATACTTTAATTTAATGTTAGTAATGTTAATTATGGTTTATGTTATGTGAAGTGTGAGTCATGGGAATATTACTTATAATGTAGGAAAGTAGGTAGTGATGATATTCCTATGCCTTTGGGGATATATTTTTTTATGGTGGTATTCTTAATGTAAAATTAACTGTGTATTTTACTACACGCTTTAATTATGAGTCGTGATTTTTTCTTAGTATTTAACTGAACCATTTGTAAAAGATTGAGCTAATATTTAAATTAATTCAATTATTGATGAGTTGGTAGTTAAGTCTTTAATTGATTAGTAGTTAAATTGATTGGTTATTAATAGATTATTTAACTCTGTAGTAGTAGTGTAATAGATTTATTAAATAGCGAGTTGGCCCGACTAAGACATAGTAATTGATTAGCTAATGAGTTATAGAGCTTTTTGGTAAGGATACAATATATGATTATAGAAAGTATTGATTGATAAATATATAAAAGGTTAAAATGTATTATTATATATAAAAAGGCTGTAATTTATATGAAGCATTGTAAAAGTAATAAAGTAAATGATATTAATATTATATGGATTTGGCAATGCAATAAAAAAGATTAAAATTATAATATTTCATAAAGAAAATTATTTGTTTAAAGAGTTTTTTTATTTTTAATGTAAATATTTTTCACATAAAACTGCTCTTTTCCTGTTGTTATATTTTTATCCATTGTCTTTCATAAAATGCTGTAAAATAATTTTAATTTATAAATTGCTTGCTTATGTAAAACAAGAACATATATTTCACTTACAAATATTTATATTGTAATAATATTTAATGAAAAGTTTTGTCTGATATAAATGTGTACTATGTGCATATGAATTTTTAAACATGGTTAAATTAAACTTTATGCATTATTAATTAAATTTTACTTCAAGATTGTTAAAAATATTGAAAAAATTATTTTGTTTGTTTTTAGGAATCTGATTCAAAGTCTTTATCTGGTAAAATTTCTTTATTTAAACCAGAAACTTTATCACAAGGCAAACAAAATGATGTTAAGAAAAAAGAAGCTGATAAAAGACCACATGATAAGGTATTGTTTTAACTTAAGAAATTTTTAAGTAGTATTTGACTCTAATTTGGCAATAAGCAAAGAAGCTGATTGTATTACTTAATTTATTCTTTTGCTTAAATTTTTCATAACCAATATTAAATTGGATTCAGAATACATAATTAATATTTTTTTTTAAAAATCTCTTACTTTAAACTAACATTGGTTTTATATTAGCAAATGAATTGAATTAGATGTGATTATAAATTGTCACCCTATTATTCAACTGAATATGTGTAATGAAGGATGGTAAATTGGATAAAACAAATAGACTATAGATTTGTGGAAGAAACATCACTGAGATATATTGATATAAATAATGAATGTTTTGTTGCATAGTTCATGTAGTACTGTATTTGAATATCAGAAGTGATGAGTAGAATTTTGAACTAGGAATCTTTAGTTCTTGAGTCTATCACTGAGCTATACCATAATTATAGCTAAAAATAAAAAAGATCTTAGTTGTCTTAATAGGAAAGTTAAAAACTGTATAAAAGGTGGAATTTTGGCTATGTATACGTATTTTAACATTCACACATAAATATAACAATGATAAAATAGTTGACTTCAAAATTAATAGTGAATGTTTGACAAGAGATCCATTAGGCCAATGTTTGTTAAAAAGCAATACAGATTAGAATTGCTATACATGAAAAGATGTGTAGATTAGAGTCATAGCTTTAAAAACAAAATAAGAATTGTCTTTAACTCTCTGTGAATATGAAAGTTAGATATTAAACAATAAGAAATGTATTGATACTTTTAAACTATAGTTATGATAAGGGCTTTTAAAAATAATATAGACAGATAGGAAATGGAAAAGTAAATATTTGATCAAAGTAGATTTGATTTTTTATTTGTAGCACAAATCATTTTGCTGGAATTACTATATTTGAATCATATGATGAATCAATCTAATTTATTAAAAAAAGAATATAATGCTCAAAAGATATGATAATGAAATAAGAGAATGACTATGAATTTTAATAAAATGTCTTTAATTAGTCTGAAAAAATGTAATAGGTGATAGGTTATTCTAGAAAAATGCGATTCTAATAATTACCAAAAGCTGTTGTCAATTTGATGGAACCTAATAATAATAATTTTTATATTACCCTGCATGGTTTAGTGCAGTGATTGCGCATCAGACTCTAGAATATAAAGTCCTCGGATTGATTCTAGTTCTGATATTTGTGGTGCTCAAACTTATGAACTTTTGAACAATAAATTCATTTGATTATTTTTATTTTATGTTTATTAAAGCAAATTTTAAAGATAAACTTTTTTTTTAAAAGATTGCATTTGTAACCAAACAAATATTTAATTGGTAAAAGAAATATCACATGAATAAAGTAAAAAAAAAAAAAAAATCAGTGTAATCATTTAAATGGAACTCTTGTGTTGAACTTCTGACTTGGGTATCTGAATGTTATACAATCTATGCGATTTCTTTTTTATCATCTCTGTTTTGTTTTTTTTTATACAAATAGTAATGAATTGAAAATTAAAAATTTTCTTCCATGTTAGATTTTATAAATAAAAAAAATTTTGTTTTTTTTTTTAAGAAAAAAAAAGGTTCATATTAATAAATTTCATTCTAAAATTATGAAGTTAAAAAAGTAAATATTGGAGTTCTCTACTGATTTTATCCAATTTCTTATATCGATTACATTAATAGAAGAATGGATTTTTAAATAGAAGAACTTAGAAATACTAAAATCAGATAGCCATTTTTTCTTTCTTTGCAATTCATTTAGTCAATACTAGTACCATGTAATTTTTGATGAAACAAATTTTTTTTAAATGTAATAAGTTAGAAAATAAATAAACTAGAAAATTCATAAAAAGTCACAAAAGACCTATTTAATGGGGAAATATATGACACAGACTTTCAAGCTCTCTACAGTCATCCAATATAATCAGTATAAAAAAGATGACATTTTAATGTTATCTAATAAAAAAATGTTATCTAATATTTGGAAGCCCTATTCTTTCATAGAATTGCATTATGATTTCAGACAACATTTAACAATTTTGCATTGTTTTGTTTTTTCTCCATTCATTAATTATTTTGAAATTCAATAAATTTTTTAATCTTAGTATACAAGATTATGCTTTCTTTTTTTTGGAATTCATTCATTATGACAGTTTTTTTTTTTCCATAAATGATGATTTCTTGCTTGTCTTTACATATAGAAAAACCTAAAAGAGTGGTTTATATTGATTTTATATATATATAAAATGCTTTAAAATATTAGTTAGGATAAGTTCTTACAATTAAATCTAATTTTGTGACCAGTCTTCCCCCCCCCCCTTTTTTTTTTTGAGTCTCTCAAATGCCTTTCAAATTATTACTTCAATCCGTATGGTTTTGTTTAATAAAATTGTGATCACTAACATTTTTTCTTTTTTCTTTTTTTTCTAATTTCGTTTTTATTTAGTATGTGAATAGCATCTTTCACATCTCAATTATTTTTTTATTATATTTTTTTTTATATCCAGCTGATGTCTCTTTTATGATAGCACCATATCTCAAGTACTTCTCGTTAAAAAAATCTTTTTACAAATTTTGCTTCTATGCATTCTTCATAATGTTTTATTAAATTCATATTTCTTAGAATATTTATTGTCTAGTATTATTTTTCCATTTCATAAACTCATATACAATATATTTATAGTATACTTTAACACAGCAAATGTATAGATAATAAATTACTAATATGTGAGTATATTGATATATGGGTTATTTATATGTGAATGTACTTATATATATGTAGTATGTCACAGCCAAGCTTGTCTACAAGTCACCAATAAATATTTCATTGACTTTATATGATTGGATAATTTGGGCATTTTCACTTTATATTTATGTATGCACATACATATTAAAATATAAAACTAAAGCAGCTCTCTATATTAATGCCACCTGGTATAAATTTGAGTAATAGTATTTAATCCCATCCTCAGATCGATTTCTGACTTGCTTTTATCAGTGAGATGTGGGATTCAAAGTTGAGAGGAATTCACATGCATCCAGCAACCACTTTTAATTTCACTTTATCTGTCAAGCTAAAAACTTGAAATTCAAATCAGTCCAAGATTTTGAATCCATGTTAATCTGCTTGTTCTTCATTACTATAAGCATTTTATTCCTCTAGTTAAGAATGTAATACTAACAACAAATTACTCAACATCCAGTTTCTAACTTGTTTCAGAACTACATAATTATTCAAGCAGATTGACTTGGATTTAAAATATTAGATTGATATGAATTTTAAATTTCTAGTTTGACAGATAAAATATAATTAAAGGTAATTGTTGGATGTATATATATGCATTTCTTTCAACTTAAAATCCTAGACCTCATTGATAAAAGCAGAAGCTAGAAGCCATTCTGAAGATGGGGTCAAATATTAGATAGAGATTTTATATGCATCTGATTATTATTGATTATTCAAACTTACATACATTAGCAATAATGTGTTTGAATGATTTATTGCTATTACATACAATTATAAATATTTTATTTTTTTAAAAATGATATATGTATATTTATATTATATACTTGTTAAAATGTAAAATTATAATAGTAATGTATATCTTAAAAAGTAATATAATGCAATTGTATTTTATAGTCCTGAAGAAGATATCTAGATAGTCAAAACTGTAAGATAATTGAATTTAATAATGCATTGTGAAGAATATATAAAAGATGTAAAATTTTTTAGATATTTTTTATTATTACTTCTTTATTATTCAGAGTTCATCATACTCTTTTTTTTTTTTTGATTAGTATCAATCATTTTATTTTTGTTGCCTTTTTTTTGTCAGTATGCTTTTTTATATTTAACTTAAATGCAGTGGTAATATTTAATATTTCCTATTGTTTCCATAATAGTTTTTGTTTTGCATTGTAATTAGATTAAAACTGATGCTGACCCACCTCCTGAAACCGTCAAAAAGCCTAAATATGAGACTCAGAAAAGCACTGGAGGTGATTCTACTTTTGCCTTATCAATTAAAGAGGAAACTGAAACAGACAATGATGATCAAGTAACAGATGCTGATGACTTTGCCATGGAAATGGGATTGGCATGTATTGTCTGTAGGTAAGATGCAAATTTTAAATTATTGTAATTGGTATTGGATATTTGTGGCATGTTTAATTAGAATTTTAAATCTTTAATGTTAAATTTCAATATATATATATATTTACTATTTTCATCTTTTTTAAATTAAAATGTTTAGAATAACGTACTGGTTTTTTAATATTATTGTTATACTGAACATTTGAGAGCAATTTTTGAATGAAATTTTATTTAAAGTCCTAAAATAATTTGATTTATCCCTATCTGACTTAATGCAGCGATGAGAATGATAGACCAAGATCTAAAAATTCTTGAATTGACTCCCACCTAAGAGAAGTAAAAACCTCAGATCACTTAAAGAGAACTCTAGAACCAGCTATTGCTCTCATTTTTTCCAATTTGATAATTGAGTATCACTTGATCCCCTGAGAAACTGTCTATATAATTTTAAGTACTGTCTTTGATATTAATATATTGGAAAATACACAGTATAATTTTTTAAAAATTTGCTTTATGATGGGTAATAATAATGGTTACAATATTAAGCAATAAAACATAACGTAACAACCTTTTAGATATGAATCATTAATTCTTTTCTGATTTTGCTTCGAATGAGAGAAACTTTCAATGTTTTGTTTTTATTACTATATTAATTATATATTCTACAGATAAAAGTGATTGAAAAACAAGTTTTCATAATGATTTATATGTGACTTTTTCTGATACTTAACATGTTTTCAGGAGTAGTTTTTTATTACTCCATAGGATTTGTTATAAGCTTGAGTAATCAATGGATGCTAGATTATAATATTATTATATCCATGTTCTAACAATAGTTTCTGATTTATAACCTTTTTCAGTGAGGGTTTTGGATTTAAAGCTAGAACCCAAGTTAGCTTGAATTCAAAATCTTAAGCTTTTTTTTTTTTTTTTATTTTAAGTTATTAGCTTGATTGTATACTAGCATTAAAAGATGACTGCTAGATGTGTAAATATATTGGTTTTGGTTTTAAATTTAAAGTTCTCATTGATAAAAATCATTCAGAAATAAATATGGTAATGTGGATACAATAGCATTAGTACATACTTTCCATTGATTACCAACTTTACAGTAAATGACTTTGTAATAGAACTGTGTATTACTTTAAAAAAACTTGATAAGTCTACACATTATCATGCATGAAAATTATCTATTTCGTAAACCTCAAGATGTTGGAATCATAATAACAAATATGAATAAATTATGCAAGTCAGGTATATTATTTATATGAGTAATATATACTAGGACTATTTCTTTAATCGCATATCTTAATCTTAGTAAAACCAATAAGGAAATGACTATTGGTAAAATTCTATACTGTATAGTTACAGATAATGATAATTACATATTAATAATAGATAATAATGAATTTTTCTAATTAAAAAGTATTATCATTATCATCAATAATATTCTGTCCTATGGACTAATCTAGAGAGCAATCACATCACAAGTTCCTCCATTTCTCCAGTCTGTTCTTTTCATAGCCCAGATCTTTATTTCTCATCATCTCTTCTATCCCTTCAGCAGGTCAATCTTTTCCAGTCGTGTTTCTAGTTTTCTTCCAATTAAATTTTTTCATCCTTCTCCATGACCACATTTCAAAAACTTCGAAACTATTTCAATTTCTTTTACTCATTATCCATAATCGCACCAATACTATAGTATACTCCACATATAGCATTTAATTTTTTTTTCCTTAATTTTCTCTTCAAAAGTCCACAGATTATTTTTTTATTCTTAATATATAGCACCTTTGCCAATATTATTATTCTTTTAATTTCATCTTTGCTTTTTCCATCATCACTCAACCAGCTACTCAAATATTTAAATCCATTTACCTGTTGAACTATATTATCATGAATTTTAATTTAATAGTTTTTTTGTATTCCTTCGTATCCATAAATATTTGGTCTTCTCATCATTAATCTTCATTCCGTATTTCATACACCTTTCCTTCAAATTATTCACCATATTCTGAAAGCTTTTTATTCTCAACTATAAGAATCATATCATCTGCATATCTTATACATTTTATTACTCTACCTCCAATATGAGCTTCTCCATATTCCAAATCTTTATCTAAAATGTCTTTTAAATAAATATTTAAAAGGATGGAGTGATGTAGTTTCCTTGTCTAATACTTTTTTCTATATTTACTTCATCAGTCTTATTATTCTTCAGTCTGATTCTTAATCTTTACCTAGTATACATATTCCAAATCAATCTTATCTCTTTCCAGAATACTCCTTTATTTTTTAAGATGATCATAAATTTATTCCAGATTACTCTATCAAATACTTTTTCCAGATTAACAAAACATAAAACAATTTCTTGATCTTTTTCAATATATCTATATGCAATTGTTCTAATAACACCAATAGCATCTTTTGTCTCTCTAAAAACAAAATTATTCATCAATATAATATTCTATCTTCTCATAAATTCTTTGAGATAAAATCCTCAATAATATTTTTGAAGCATGAGATTACAAATTTATTGTCTGGTGCTTTTCACATCTAAGCAGCTTTCTACTTTTTAGCAATGGGAGTCATTATAGTCCTCAAAAAATCTTCAGGTCAAATTCCATTATTACATATCATATTTAACAGTTCAACTATTTCCTTCATAGAAATTTTTCCCATTTCTTTCATAAATTTTACAGCTATTATATCAAATCTGACAACTTTACCATTTTTTATTTTTTTAATCAACTTTATTACTTCATCTGTCAATATATTCATACCTTTGTCAGCTACTTTAACATTTCAATTTCATAATTAATTGTCTTATTTTCTTTTCAATATTCACTACTAACAGATAATCTTTATTCTTATCAACTATTTCATTTGTTAATCTTTTTTTTTACCCCAAGTATTTCTAATTTTCTCAAATACTGGATCATATCTTCTTACCTCTTGAAGCACTTCTATTTTCTACATTCTTGTTTCAACCATTTTTCTGTTAATTAAATCTTTTTCTCTTCTTAATTTATTATTAATTTTTTTAGATGCTCTCTCAATATTGGGATTCTTCCATCTTCTCTATATGTCCATCTTTTCCAATATATCTTTCATTATCCTTTCCATTAGTTTTCTTTAACCAAATAGTTTCTCTTTCATTTCTTGCTGTTTTTAATATTCCTTCTTTAATCCTACACCATTGCTCATCTTTATCAATTTTCTTTATTATATTTTCACATATTAAACCAAATCGTCTTTTCTCCATTTCTCTCAATTTATCTAAATTCCATCTTACATATCTTTTCCCTTTTTTTATTCTTTTTAAACTCAAATTTAATTTACTTATAACCAAATTATAATCAGAGTTTATATCAGCACTAGACAAAGCATGTGAACCCTTAATAACATTCTTATATCTATCCTGGATTAATATATAGGGTCTGATATCATTCTCTATCATGATTTTTAAACCAAATGTTTCCAACCACAAACTTATTCTCGTTACAAAATTCCAAAAGCCAACTATCTCTTTCATTCTATAATATTCAACTTTTTTTTTTTCCTTTTACCACAACAGTATTCCAATCACCCATTAATGCAATATACATGCATTTTTATCCTAACATCATATAATTTTTTCTTTTTTTTTCATATTGCTTATCAATGTTAATATCATTATGTATGAATACTACATCTATTGTCAACACAATTTACCCTTGCCACACTTTTTCAAAATTTTTCCCAACAGCGATGCTGATTCCATTTACCACTATCACCACCAGAATAAAATAACATCTCTACTATTTATTTTTCCACATCCTTCCTACCTCACTTCACTTAATCTTATAACATCAATATTATTTATTGTTGAATATAAATAAGTGTGAAGTTTTATAATTCAAAATTGATATATAAATAGTTATTGTAAAAATGTATATAATTTTTGTTTTTTGTTAATAAAGATTTTACTTAAAATAAAAAATATTATTTATTTTTCTTTTCAAATTTTCTAATTTGCCAGCACTTCACAATAATCCTACATTCCAAGTACTAACTCTCAATCTTTCATCTTTCATTGGATTATCATTATGAGGATTTCTCAGGTATATGACTTGAGTAGCCTCATCTTTAAATTTAGAAGGCAAAATTGAAAAACAATCTAAAATTTAATGATGATCATTTTATAATTAGCTAACATGTCTGTAATCAAAGTTCACACTTGAAGATATTTAAACTAGAGAATTTAAAGTAGTCACTGTACTAATATAATCTTAAATACTGGTCATTCATCTCAACTCATTCATCTAAACAGTCTTTGTCAGCAGCTTTTCAAAAAAGATGATTAGTCGATCAAATCTTCATTTTTATGTTGATAGTATTTTAGATGAACACCTGTAATATTATACACCTAATTCTCTTTTTACATAATAGATTGGTTCCTAAAAATTACATGTAAAAAAAAATTTGTGTAAAAAAATACATTGTATGTGTGGAAAATAAGGAGCTTGGTTCCAGGTGTAAGAAATCAATGAAAATAATTAAATAAACCATATAAAAATTTTCATTAGAATATTATATTTTTTGCATACTATCAAATTTTATTTCATTAACATTGCACATAAATAAAAATGAATTATAGAAACATAAATTTCAATTGAAAAATAAAAAAATGTAAAGAATCAATGAACATGAAAATTAGGCAGAATTTGTAATATGAGTTATACATAGCAAGATTTTATTCATTGTCACTTTCTGACAATAAATGCATATGTTTGCACATGATTGGAATACTGTTGCTATCACTAAAACTTGCATCATCACTGCTATCATTAACAATGCTTTGGTCACTGTGTTCTTCCATTGGTGCTGATATTATATTTTTATGAATGAATTCACTAATTACTGATTGGCTTCAGATAGTGGCTATGTCTTTATATAGTTCTCTATAAAATGATGAGTAATTTCAGATCTCATTGAAACTTTGAAACTTTTCCTCATTAGAATTATACTTGACAAAATGATTATCTAATTGGTTAGTAAGATCAAGACTTTTTTTAATAAATTAGCATTCAACACTAGATTATCATCTTCATTATCACTGTCCTATTTAGTATTAGGAGTTTTAAGAATAATCTCTACGATTTCCTTCTCACTTAAAGCTTTATCAACTAACAATTAATTGATATCTTCAGGTGATATTATCAAAAAGGCAAATTAGCATAAAATGTATCTTGTTACAATGCAAGTGAAATAAATAATAAACAAAAGATAAATAAATTTAATTTACTCTTTTATAAAATAATGAATAATAAAATTTTATTAAATTAGATTTCCTAGCCATTATTATGATGTTGGAAAATTCAGTCATATTGGAGACAACAGGATCTTTGCTTTTCTCACATTCTGGCCAAATAACTTTCCAACATCCATTTAAAGTTGAAGATCTTAATTCAGATAATGTTAATCTAACTTGATTCACACAATCCAGAATCGAAAATTTCTTCCACATATCTATGACACTTAATGTTTTAATTCAGTTTGTCCCAAACATATTATGGTGTTCATTTTTTTTTCCCCATATGTCATAGCATCGGCCATGAGGTGAACCTGCAACAACCATCTGCAAACAACTGCTTGCTTGCAAGGCAGCTGCGCTGACCTCTCCGCTAAGTTTTAAATGTTGCAGTAATTCCTTAGTCTAATGATTGAGTCAAGGATGTGGTATTAGGCACCAGAAAACAAAATTGTATGTTTGGATGTTCCAAGATTAGATGGCTGTGGGCATTATCTAGAATCAATAGGAGAACTTTCAATTCTAGACCTTTGGCATTCATATATCGCTTAACTTCTGGAATAAAACATTTGTTGAACTATTCCATAAAAATTTTAATGGCATCCAAGCCTTTTTATTTGCCATTCATTGAACTGGCAATTTATTCAAAATTACTCCTTTTATTGAACAAAGTCTTTGGGCTCGATTAACAAGCACAGGCTTCACTATGCAATCTCTTGAAGCATTAGAGCAAAATACTAAAGTGACATGATCTTTTGCTACTTTGAAACCACCAGAAGTTTTCTGCGATTTTGCTACTTAGGTTCTACTTGGCATTCTCTTCCAAAAAAGACCACTTTTGTCAACATTCCAAACTTGATCAGGAGTATGTCTTCATCTTTGATAATTTTAGCTAATTTTTTTAGAAATTCATTGGCAGCTGTTTCATCCATTCTGTACCTGCAGAAAATTTACATTCCTTGTTTAATTCAAATGAAGTACTTTTTAATTTGTTTGTAAATTTTTAGTGCTGTTTGCTTGATGGCATTTTCATCTACTGGTATTATTTTTTCTGATATTTTTTCTATTCTCATTATTAAGGCTTTTACTATCTTATCCTTAACAATATCTTTTGTGTAAAATGATGACTTAGCACTCAATTTTGTTCCAAAACATAATGGCTTTCTAATAGCAGCTTCATTACCTGTAATAGCTCTTATAATAGCTTCATGTAAACCAAAATGCTTTTCTATAGATGTTGCTCCTCCGATTGCATGTTGATCTAAAATTTGAATTTTAGTGTCCAAAGAAATCACTTTCCTCATCTTTTTTGTAGGTGGATTATTTGACATTGTATGAGGCTACAGAAAATTATTTCAGATTTAATTAATAAAACATAAATTCAAAAATTTGCATCCAATGTATAACTTACCACCTATTGATAATTTTGGGGAAATTTAATAAATTAAATTTAAACAAATCAATAAAAATTTAAACAAAATTTAATTTTTTTAATATCAACACCAACAAGAAACTTTTTTTTTTAAAAAAAACTTAATGTCAACATGCAAACGAAACATCAATACCAAAAAGGTACTTCCCCTTTCAAAACAAAACATCAAAAATGTTACAATGTAGACGAACAAATTTTTACATTTGCAAGAATATTGCTTAAAAAGGGATTTTTGTATTTAAAATAATGGTAAATAAAGAGCTGAAACATTTTTTAAAAATTAGATGATAATGTGTTTTTTTTTTCGTTTTTTTTACAGATTGTGTTATTTTAAAATAATTTGTGTAGAAAGAGAATTTTTTTTAACTTGCTATTTCAAAATCATGCAAAAAATATTTGTGTAAAAAGATAATGAATTGTACTTATAAAAATTAAACATCTATAATTTTGTTGTTAGAACTGATATTATCTTGTTGTTGCCAGTTTTTAGGAACAGTTTTGGAAAAGAAATACTGACAATTTGGAAATAGATAATGCTGAAGCTAGCACAAAATAATTACTAAGTTAGTTAAATACATTCATGAAATCAGTGGTTAATTGTCACAGCATTTATTTAAATGTTCATTAATAAAATGATAAGTATGTAAAAACAGATTGTTTTTGCTTTTAGATAATAAATGATGATTTTTAATTGTAATTCTTTTATATGGATATATATAATATCTGTAATGAAGTAAATACATGTTATCAAGAAATAATAGGTTAAGTTGCTGATTTCTACGTTTGTAGTAGATTTGATTGTGTGGCAATTTCTTTAACCCTAAAGAAATAGTATCTTGCATATAATTTGAGACTGGCAACACTATTAAAATTTTATAATTTATTCAAACCTTTAAAAATAACAGGACATGAATAATAATAAGTTGATAAACAAATGATTAATCAAGTCTCCTTAAATTAATAACAACTATCTTCATATTCTTCTTTTGTCATGATAATTAAATAACATTTATTAAAAAAAACCTTACAATATATTTTCCACAATTAATATATATAATATTTAATAATATAGGATATAAATATCTAATGAATTAATAGTTAATCTTTCCATTCTATGCTTATATTATAAAATGAATTATAATTTATGCCCACAAATCACTATGCAATTGAAAAGCTTACCAATCCAGTTTTAACAGAATATGTTTTGTTTTCTATAATCGTAAAAACATTCCATTCATCCTTTTTTCCAAACATAAAATGAATATAAATATATATTAACAAAATTTTGAAACATGCTATGTTTTGTAAAATTAACTGTGAATTGTAATCTAACTTGTTTTTGTCATCAACAATTTTTTTGGAAAGCTGAATGATACTAGTTGGGGGTATGCTGTTTCCTTAGCTTTTGCTTGTTCTATTCTTGAATACTGAACTTCTGTCTAGAAAAAAAAAGCTCCCATTCCAACCTTTGTATACACAATTAAAATGTGCTGTGAGAAATATTACTGACATATTTTAGTCCATTCTTTTACAGAGAGACTGGTCATTCATTATAAATACTTAGATACCCAAAAAATAAATTGCTTCATAGAAATTATATAAAAAATAATTAGATTTTTCAATTAACTAAAGCCATTTTAATATTTGTCTTAAATCAAGACTTTATTTTGAATATTTAATATAAAACTCTTCAAATAATATAAGAATTATGTTACAAGAAATGGACTTTATATAAGATAACAAATATTTGTTTTAGCAAATTCCAACATTAAAGTGAGCTGAATTTAATAGGTTCCAGCCATCAATGGTCACTTGTTTTTATCTGCTTATTTGAGTTATATAGCTAAAAACAAACACAAATCATAAAAAACATAGTTGATAAATATCTCATTTATATATGTAAAATCTGCATTGGAAAACTATATCCATATAATTTGACTACAAATCACCATTCCCCCTATTTACAGATACTAGTAAACGCTATGTTATATATTTGCATTATAGTTATAATTACTGTGATGCAATTTAATTTTAAAATTATACATGTTTAAGACAGGAAAAAATTTTGTCCCCTTACCAAAGAAACCTCTTTCTCATGAATAGTAGAAGCAGAAAGCAGAAATGACAATTGAAGATTGCAAAACTTTGAAAATGTTCCATAATTTTAAGATGGAATCTCTTTCAGTTTTAGTTGCTTCAAGAGACAAAAAGGAGTTATAATCTCTTCCGGGGGGAGGGGGGATCCATATGCTAAACAAATAATTAATTGATCCGTGTATAAATTTGTAATTAAATAGCAAAATATAGATAATATGCAAAAAAAATAGTTTAATGGATCAATAAAGAAATTTTCAGAATACAAGTGATGTTATAACATATCTTCTTCATTATAAATTTAATTCCAAATTTAATGATAAGATGAAATTAAAATGTTGTAAGTAATAAAAAGGAAAGGAGAAAAAATATCTATCAATCACAAATTACATTATGCTAATAATCTAAGTATATAATATGATTGTTGATAATTAAAGTTGAGATATCGATATAGTGTGTTAGATCTTATAATAATTTGGAATTTGTGGCTGTTGGGACATTATTATAACTTATCTGTTAATATTAATGACCATAATGTTTTACCTGATAGCATTTTATGTCTTAAAAAACAAAAGTGTGCTAAAACAAATTTTAAAAATATTTTAATATCTAATGTGTGTTCTATTATATTAATCGTTTAATTTGGGAATAGGTTAAAAAAACACAATTTTTGTTTAAGGTTATTAAAATTGGCAT
Source organism: Epiperipatus broadwayi (assembly GCA_028023455.1). NCBI lineage: Eukaryota > Metazoa > Onychophora > Udeonychophora > Euonychophora > Peripatidae > Epiperipatus > Epiperipatus broadwayi. Next base: position 9,327,086 of record JAQFVV010012420.1, read on the forward strand.
CCTTATAATCGCAAGAAGTAAAGCATTTTAGCAGACTTGTCAACAGGAAGTTAATGAAGAAAATTGAGTCTCTAATAATTAAAAATGGTATTGGTTAGATAAAAGAGTCTCCTAATCAAATGTAATAGTTTATCTAATTTATTATAAAGTCACTGCTGCTACTAATCATATTTTACATAATATGTAGAAATGTCTGTGTAAGTGTAATGATTCAATAATCTCCATATGTAGAACAACTGGTCTTTTTTTTTTACAAAATTGCAGAAAATGATAAACTCTAAAGCTAAAGTTCTCTTGATCTAAGTGCAACTTATTATTTATATGACCTTCTAAATGATTAACTATTCAATTATAACACTTTTGGTGTGTGTTGCATATACTTTTTTGAATGTTTTTTTGTTAAAGGATTTAGGTTTTGTATCTTTGCATGGTTACTGTGATTATTAGAAATAGTATCATAAGTAAAAATCTAATTATCATGTTGTGGAAAACCTGAGACATAATTCAATGGAAACACTGCAATTAAACCAATTAGTGAAGAATTATTCATTTCATTTACAACACCAGCAGACTGCCATGTTTTTGTTCATAAACAATAACAGGACTGTAATTTTAAAATATGTTTTCAGAGTGATATCAATGAAAGTAAGCTCAATAATTTTTGTTATCTGTATTCCTCATCACTTTGTGACTTTTATAACATGGCTATATCTTTAATGGATTCAGCATTACAATATTATAAAGTTTATCAATAAAATAAAATCGATTTTATTCATAAACACGATTATGTTTTTATTGCTTATTCAAAAAATTCCAACTGCTTGTATGCTAAGCTGTTAAAATATCTTTATTTTTTATAAATGCTGTATATGATTTTTTATAGTATGAATATTACTTGTATTATTGATACCCTGAATTTAAAATCAGAATTCGTTAAAATATATTACTAGCAAATTCTTTTATTCTCCCTACTTTTTTGTCATCCAATGTAAGTTTTAGTAATCAATAGATACTAGATGGTAGTGCTTAATAAATTTCCAAACCAATGTTGTCCTATCTAAATATCTCCAGTCTAGTTTTCTGGCATATTTCATCATTAAGGAGCTTTTTTGATTTTTTTTAGTGATGTATTATTGGTCATGTGATATGTTATTGGTATTGTAGAAATATATTGATTTAGAAAGTTTAAACAGTACATTGTGCCAGTTGTATTTTATAGCTTTGGATACTCCACTGTAAAAACACCACCATGTCGCATTCATTATATCTATATCTAGAAAATGTCAGCAGACTCAATAAAAATCAGTCATTGTTGACTTTTTGCAACTAATAAGCATCCTCCAAAATCACCAATAATATGGCTATAATTGTAAAGCAATAGATTTGGTGCATAGGAATGAAAGGAAAAATCTAAAAAATATGCTGACAATTTACTTAGTGAATCATTATGAAATCTCTAATTAAAGATTGCATATCCTACTCCAGAATAACCTTCTCCATGTTTGAATAATTAATGGTAGTGCTATTTATATTCACATCTCAATACCAATATTTGTTTTTTGGTTTGATCAATGAAAACATAAAAAGTTCAGTGTCAGAATTAATGCTCTTACACATCTACTAGATATTTTTTAATCTTTTATACAATTTTGAAATGCTGCTAACATCATATACTTTCAGTTTTAAAAGGTTTTAAATCGTATTTGCTTGTATTTTAATTTTAGTTATAACATTTAATACTTTCATCAACAATTCATTTTTTAATGCACTTTCTATTAGAACATGGCAATAGTATCATATAGGAGAAGAAGGCACGTATTTTTTATGATAGACTCATGATTCAACTAGGAGAATGATTTATATTCACTCATTTCAAAATAAAGATATCTTAGAGTGTTACATAAAAAGAAATTCTTAGATGAATTGAAAATAGACTTTAAGAAAGCTCACTTTGAAATCTTCAATAATATAGAATTTCTAACATTCAGAGTGACGTGGATCAGATTGTCACTGCCTTTTAATGAGACTTTAATTTACAAGTGCAGAAAAATTCTTCAGAAAAGTAGTCAGCTGGCATTTCTATGAAGTCTTGTTCATTCTTCATAGCTAATAATATTTTTGAAAGCTATTATTTTAGGAAATAATCACAATAGTCATCTAGGATAAATTTGATCTGAGGATAATGAGGTTTTATCAAAATATTAGGTGCTCATTTTTCTATATCCCTTAAATTAATCACTGGTTCTTTTAAAAGATTTACAACAATCTGATCCATTTTATGTCATGAGAAGTTCGCTCCATTATTGAAGACTTTTACATAGTTTCCCAAAGTCTATTTTAATTTCATATATATACATACATACACATACATATAAACATTAAATAGCTAAAGGTAAAGTAATTAATAAAATAATCAAAATTACCCCAAATTCACAACTCAACCAGATTAGCCAAAAAATATAAACTCTAAAATACATCCAATGGTTTCACTGCTACAAGCAGACTTTTCAAGTGTAAAGAACTACAAAATAACATTTAAACTAAACATTATCCACAATTCCATTTACATCCGATACATCCTTAATATTAAAAGAACTTTTAAATAAGTTAATTGCTTAAGAATCATAAATTTTTAATAATAAATATGTGTTAATTCTTCTTTTTATTTCATTTCTCTCAAAGAAGGCAACCTTAACCTCATCAAAATTAATAATCATGACCTCTATCTTTTTCATGGATATATAAAGCAGAACTAAGATATTTATTTCTAACCCTACTTTTATGTACCTTTATTCTTTCATTTGAGCTCAAACTACTCTAACCTATATATATCTTCTTACAAAAACCAAGGGCTAATACACCCTACTCCAGGAAAAGTCTTTCTATCAAAAATTTTCTTTGTATTATTTAATAAATTATTCAAAGTAATACCCCTTTTCCAAGCAATTTTTTTATTTCCAAACAAATTAATTTTTTTACATACATCGGTAATGTTGGGTAAAAAGACAATTTAAATGGCAAAGAAATAAAATAATATTTTTCTTTACCCTTTACATTATTACCAATATTATTACTATTAAATAAAATACTTTTAACAAATTTATCAGAGTAGCCAACACTCAAATAATCTTTATAAAATTTACCTTTTTGAAACAAAGCTCATAAAGTAGCTTCTTTAAGAAATTATTGTTAAGAAATAAGGCATTAAATAGTTCTAATGGAGTAGCTTTATTTCAAAAAGGTCAATTTTATAAAGATTATTTGAGTATTGGCTATTCTGATAAATTTGTTAAAAGTATTTTATTTAATAGTAATAATATTTGGAATAATGTAAAGGATAAAGAAAAATACGATCTTATTTCTTTGCCATTTAAATTGTCTTCTTATAGAATTGTATGTAAAAATAGTAATTTGTTGGAAATAAGAAAATTGCTTGGAAAAGAGGTATTTCTTTGAATAATTTATTAAATAATACAAAGGAAATTTTTGATAAAAAGTCTATTCCAGGAGTAGTGTATATTACCCCTTGTGTTTGTAAGAAGATACATATATTAGTTCTGTTTTATATATCCATGAAAAAAATATAGGCCACACTATTAATTTTGATGAGGCTAAGGTTGCCTTCTTTACAGGAAATGAAATAAAAAGAAGAATTACAGAATCTTTATTATTAAAAATTTATGACTCTCAAGCAATTAACTTATTTAAAAGTTCTTTTAATATTAAGGTGGTATCGCTTCTAAGTGGAATTATTGGTAATCTTTAGTTTAAATATATTGATATTTTGTAGTTCTTTACCCTTGAGAAGTCTGCTTGTAGCAGTGAAAACCATTGGTTGTGTTTTAGAATTTATATTTTTTGGTTAGTCTGTTTGAGTTGTGAATTTTGGATAATTTTGATTATATATATATACACACACACAATAAAAAAATATATAATACATATTTTGAAAACAAATTAATAAAATTTAAGGGAAGTTATTTTTTGATAATTAAAAAGTAATTTATTTATTAAATTATCATTTTAGTACTGAAAGTATTATTATTATTTGCATTTCAATATATACATTAGTAATATTTAATTTATATATGATTTTGTTTTTTCAGATCATTGGATGTACAACCTGGAAATCAGTTAGTTGAATGTCAGGAATGTCATAATCTATATCATCAGGTAATGTATATGGCAGTAGTTTTTGAGTAAAAAAAGAATATATTATGTATATGCTTTTTACATTATTTATATATTATGCTGCAGAAGTTTTGATTTATCATAGGTATATGCATCAGATTTTACAAGTATACAAATATCTTTGTTATTCTTTGTTATTTAGTGCAATATAATAATTATGGGCTTGAGAGCTAGATATTGATTGTTCAGATGCTCAAACATCTAAGTCTCTCCAGAAATTATCCATTCAATTATTGTAAAGTAAATATTTGCTAAAAAATAAAATAAAAAACATGGTCATATCTAATGCTGTAGATTCTTTTAACCATAATTTCCCACCCATGGAAAGTAAATCTGAACAATATTCAAACATTGTTAGAGAGATATTATTTACTATAAAAATAATGATGAAGATGCTTCCATTCATTTCGAAAATTGGTTTACATCCACTAATTCCTTGAGTTTCACATTGTGAGAATCTAGATGGAAGTGGAATATGATCAATAAATTGAAGAGATAGAAGGATTTTTTTTATATAATGCTAAATCATCCATGCACTTTACTACTGTTACACAATATTTTATTTACCACCTTCTTTTACAGTTTCGATTGCCCCAGAAATCTTTGTCAGAACTTCATCATAAAACAAACATATGAATATAAATATACATGAACATATAATTTACATTCTATATATATACATTTTATAGTCATCATCTATTTATTACCTTTTAAATATATAATTTTCACTCTTCCTATATATATATATTCTATTTTTATTCTTTATTTTATTTTATTTTTATTATTGTTTAAATACTTAACTCTAACTTAATATCTTTTATATTTTACATTATTATTATTAATTTTACTAGCACTCAATATTTATAATTTATTCATTCAATAATTTATAATTTATTTTAATCTATAATATTAATTTAAACACATTTTAACCCACCTTTTATATCTTCTAACTTCAACAATAACGTAAATTTTTAAGAATCGCAGGCCCAGTAACTTATATCAATCTGTTTTTGCAGACAAGAAGTGCCAAGCGATGTACAGTGGATAATTAAGCAGTACCATTTATAATAACATCAAAATACATTTTTACTACATATTGATTTGTAAAGACTTTATTAGTTAGGAGGGTACTTTTTTTTAAAATCTCACTGTATCCCTGTGATTCATATATAGAAATAAATAATATATGGACTATAGTGCATTTTATTGCTTATGCAAGTTTTAAAATCATAGTGATCATTCTATGAAAAATAACAGACCAGCCCCTTCGCGCTACAAATGTGTTCTCATTATCAATCTCACCAGAATGCTAGAGATTTGAACACTTGTAAATCTCATTAGAATAATGGCTTGAGCTTTATACAAAAATATTTTTGAGCAAACTTATTTGTATTTAAAATGTAACTGTAATAATATTAAACCTATATCATATAAAAAAAAGAAACAGTTATGGATTCACTTGCACTCTTACATAAATTAAACATTGCTTATTGTTAGATTAAACAATTATTAAGTACTATTGTATATATATCTAATTTAAATTTATAAAAATTAGTAGATGTATTTGATCTTTAATAAAATTTAAAGTCTGTATTTAGGGTTGAAATAAATATAATGATTTCTAAACTGACAAAGAAATCATTTGTATATTAAATGAATGATTGCTGATAAAAATAAACACTGCTTAGAAAAAATTATAATACTTGTAAATCATGTTTATCTAATTCATATAAATGAATGCATAGCAATAATATATGATTATTAAGAAAATGGGTGGCTTGACCTAAGAGAAGAGATATAATTTAATCAAAATGCATATTAAGAGTTTAGTTATAAATATTTTTTTATAAGATTTAATGCCACTTGCTTGAATTAAATTGCAGCAGTCATCAAATTTATATCAAAATTACCCATCTATATAAAACTTGAGACAACTCTCTCACTCATTATGCATATTTGTATATTTATATAAAATATGCATCACATAAACTTAATAATATATTTTTGTTTCTTTCTTTTAATTGCATGATTCTTTTGTTATTATAATTATTCATAAATATTTATAAAAATAAGAATTTCAAAATAAAGTTATTAGCCAACTTAAGTAAAATTGCAATTTTGGTAATTTTTCATAAGCAGACCCATGCCATTGTAATCTTGCTATATATGGCAACATTTTATCATCATTTCGGCTGTTAAATTTAATTATTTCACTACCAAGTGATTTTATTGTTCAAAAATTTTTAAATAGATTGCAAAACTTTTAAAAATTACTATCGACTTGAAAAATTACAAATATAGTGTCGAATGGAATCAGCAACCTGCATCTCACAAACCACATTAAGTTCTTTAATCTCAAGCTTGAAACTTTTTTTATTATGATAAACATACATTCATTTTTTATTTTTACTTCTAATTTGTAAATAAATATTTTTATGACTTTAGGAGAGGAAAAATATATTTTTGCATATTGCTTCTTGGATTCAGTTTTATTATAGAATAATAATTACCATGTATAATGAATGTTTAAATACTAGAAATTTATGAATTTTGTTTTTGATAGAATTTTAATTTTCATTGTATGTACACTGATTCTATTATGTTTTATTACTAAAATAAATATACAAATAGAACCACAACCATTCAAAAATCCATATTTTTTATCAATCTATTTTTCATCTTCTATCTTATTGCTCTTTAAACTAAATCGCTCTTCATGTTAAAAAGGTTGTTGATTTCTGGTTTAGGACTAATCTATGAATATCTTAATTAACATTAATAATAAAAAACATAGATAAATACTTTTTTTTAATAAATTTGTCTTTTGATTTATTAAGACTGTTTTTTTTTTAATATCTTTTATGTTTCAAGATGATTTATGTTAGAAGATGAAGATGGCTAAGCTTTTTGGGCTGAGTGATTTATGAAACATCTTTCACAATGATCTATCATGCTCATTATATTATATCTAGGCAAAGAATATATATATTTTTAGAATATATTTAAATATGTATTTTTATATGAATATTTTTTAAATAAAAATTATATGCAAAATTAATTGTACATATATATATATACATGTTGTGCCCATTGTGAAATTAAAATTTATACTTTTATATTGTTATTCTATAGATTATTACTATTTTTTAATTTGTTAAAGGAATGCCATCGTCCACCAGCCACAGATCAAGATGTAAATGATCCTCGATTAGTATGGTACTGTACACGATGCACAAAAACTTTCAAGAAATTAGTAAGTAACAGTAGAGAGAGTTATGTAATACATATTGGAATTATTTCATTTGTGTTTACAAATGCAAAGTATATTTTCAAAAGTGTAAGGATTATGTTTTATCGATATTAGATGTTGTATCTTTTTTTTTTTTTATTAATGATAGACATTTATTTGGGATTATGATATATTATTGGTGTCATGAAGATGATTTCTGTGAACTATTGTTCATCTTTCTCAAATAAAAATTATTTATGAGAGATGTAAAATAATATATAAAGTAGCATTTTAAAGACAGTAAAATGGAAAAGAGAATAAACTGATCTGATAGATTCAGATGTCATTAGAAAGTTGTTTGAAAATAATCTTTAATCCTGAACATATATGATTTATATATATATATATGTGTGTGTGTGTGTGTGTGAGTAAGTGTTCTTTTTTTTTTTTGCTTTAAAAAAGTGTAGAATATATTTCTTGACAATATTTTCTAATAGTTTTGACTGGCTAGCAGTCTTCTTCAAAACTACAATATTTATATATTTAGTACATTTTAATATTAATATATAATATATTTAAATTAATGTAATACTTTATATATTTACATATTGGATTTTTACAGATTACACTTATTTTTTAATGAACCTAATGCATATATATATTTTTATATATTTCTAAAACTAATTTTATAAATATTAACCTCTTCTTTATTATTTGAATTTTTTGTGCAAATTATTTTATACATTTTTATACGTAAATAAAATAGGAAATCATATAACATTAAAATATTAGTTAAAAAAAAATTTTTAAGACCATTTTTTTATCTATTAACAAGTAGACCTTCTCAAGTAAAATTCACTTAGATATAAACAATATATATATAAAAAAGAAATAGCCTTCCCATCATTTATTTCAAAAACCACACACTTTTAATAAAAGGATGACTTCATAAGATTGATGGTCTCAGATTCAAGAAGATTTATTTTCAGAGTTTCTTTGATTTTTCTTTTTCTTTTTAACTCGTCAAAGAAATTGAAGATAAATTATTGTGAATTTGAGGTCATTAATTTCATGAAGACATCCTCAAAAGTAAGTGATTTTTGAAGTGCATTAATTTCATGAAGACATCCTCAAAAGTAAGTGATTTTTGAAGTGAATTATGGGAAAGCTATTTCTGTTTTATATATATGTGTTGTTTGTATGTAGTTGAATTTCACTTGAGAAACAATGCACATAAGAAAAATTTTATAAAAATTTGTTTTTTAGTTAGTATTTTAAGTTTATGTGATTATCTATTTATTTATCATTACTAGTATAACATTAAGCAGTATTTAATTTTTTATTTCTATATATATGTGCGATTTTTAAAACTTTTAATACTATTTTTTATATTAAATCATCTTAACTATTCTAATTTTATTCATGCATTATCATTTTTAATAGAATTCAATTATATAATTTTACTTTTTAAAAAAAAATTCTTAATTTAATCTTACCTTCCTTTGCCTTTCAAATTTTGTAACTGAATAAATTTTATACATTTTTTACCTTTTACTCTTTATTCTAACTTCTTCTATTAGTACTTTTTATAACTATTACTTCTTCTATTTTTTAATCTATACATTTAATTAAATTGACTTTTATGAAAGTAATGTTTGTTTTTTAAATCCAAGTCTTTCTTTAAACTAGACCTAATATTTCTACTTATAATAACTTTTTTAATTTTTCTATCTGTTCTATTGTTAATATAAAGAAAACTATTATACTATCAAGCATCATATGATCATCATTCCTTATGCTTACGCAAGCTGTTTTTCACAGAGGCAAAACTCTCCATATAGCAGCACCACTCAGTGCAAGCCAGAGTAATCAATGGATGCAGGAAGGTTTGTGCATAAAATCCCTATCGTGCCTACTCACCAAATATCCTCAAACTAGTTTCTTACTTGTCACTTTCATCAGTGAGGAGCCTTTGATCTGAGAGCACTGCATCTAGATCTTAGGATCTAATGCATTCTTCCAGCAGTCAGCTTTTACTTTTTTAACTAACTATAAAGCATTATTTGCAAAAACAACTACATCATCTGCAAAATCTAGATCATTTAAGTCAAAACATATAGATTTTTCAGATAATTGTTTTTGCAAATATTGCTTCAAAACTTCAGGAAATGTTGCAAAAGTTATCAGATGAAAGTAAAAAAGGACTAAAGATAAATGCTAAAAAGACTATAAAGTGATGTACAATGGATTTTCTCATAGGAATAAAATAAAAGATTGATTATGATGAATTATAAGTTAATGATTACAAATATCTTAGTCTAATTATTAGTACGGCTGGAGACATAATGAATAACATTAATCATAGAATTAAACTTAGATGGAATGCTTTTGGCCTCAAAGAAGAATAAAAAAATCTCTTTTCAGTAACCACAAACTTCTTTCTGCAGCTTTTTCTTTATTAATTTGAATGCAATACATTTTAGAAAAGGTCAGTCATTATAAGTGATTGCTAGAGAACAACTATTATAACAAGCTCTGATTTATATAATCTTTAAATAAAAATTATCATACTACAAATTTTCAAATTTAATAATGTTCAGTGCACTTCATTAGAATTGAATATGATTATGACACATTTTATAAGATGAAAAATATCTATTAGACAAATTAAAAATTATTCAAGTAGAAAATTGTGGCGGAAATAAGAGAAGTTTTGGGTATATTGTAAACAGAATTTTTTTTATAAAATGAAAAATTTTAAAAAGCATAAATGGAGATGTATTTGGATGAGATAATAATAGTCATTATATATTTGAATAATAATTTTTTGTTTTTTTAATAATCTTGTCAGAATCTTAAAGTACTGTACTGATGTTATTGCAAAAAATAAAATGTGAAATATATTTTTCATAATGAGCTCAATAAAGTGCAGTTTAATACAATGATATTTTTACAAATTTCAGTTTTTAATAAAATTAACTGCAGATTATATTAATAAATTACTATTTATAAATATATATAAACAAATTGTATCAAAGTACGTTTCAGACACAGTACATTAAATATTCATTTTTCTATTGTTGTATCATTTAAAACTATAATTTGGTCGTTTTTATGTGTATGGCAATTATATAATGAACTGTTTCAAATTCTGTGTTTGGGGCTTACATCTATCAAGTTTGTTTACATATATATAAAAAATCAATCCAAAGCTAAACAATTATAAATAAAAGAAAAATATACAGTTAATAATATTAATAGTACCAGCCTAACTATTCAAAACTTATTTTATACACTGTCATGGTTTCATTTTCAACTATAAATATAAAAAAATACATTATCATCAACTATTATCAACCCACTGCAGCATGAAGGTCTCTCCAAGCTCAAACCATCTTCTCCAATATTTAGCTTCTCTTTTCCACATCACCCCTGCACACTTTCGTATTTCATCCATCCATCTCACATGTGGTCTCTTTCTGGGTCTTTTACGATCTCTTGAATCCAGTTTAAAATTTAAATTGTCTATCTATTATCATCTCTTCTAGGAATATGTCCAGCCCAACTCCACTTCAATCTTTTAATTTTTTCAATAAAAGTCAAAAACACCTGTTTGTTCTTTTACCAATATATTGCATTTTCAATCTCTTCTTGTTACTCGTAACATGCATCTCTTTATATTTCTTTGAGTGATCTGAAGTCTCTGTATTGCTCTTCTATTAAGTGTCCAAGTCTCAGATCCATAATTAAGAACTGGTATAACACATTTATTAAAAACCTTTCTTTTTCAAACACATAGGCACATTTCCTTTTAGTATCAAGTTATTTTTACCAAAAGCATTCCAACCAAGTTTAATTCTATGATTAATTTCATCCATTATGTTTCCATCTGTATTAATAATCTGACCAAGATATTTGTAGCTGTTAACTTCTTCTAACTCATCATAATCAATCTTTATTTTCATATTTTGAGAAAATCCATTGAACATTACTTTAGTCTTTTTAATATTTATCTTTAGTCCTACTTTACTACTCTCATCTGATAACTCCTGCAACATTTCTTGTAGCTCTAAAGTATTATTTGCAAAAACAACTACATCATCTGCAAAATCTAAATGACTTGAATAATCTCAAATTACTTTCACTCCTTTAGATTCCCATTTTAATCCACAAAATACTTCTTGCAGCATGTTCTTAAATACTTTCACAAACTATACATTAGACTTCATTTCTATGAAATTGGATTATGGGCAGTTTCTAAAAGTATTGAAAAATGTGTATATGTTGTTATATTTATACTTGAAAAGGCTGATTTTCATAAGTGAAACCATAGCCATGGTTTAAGTTTTTAATACTTAAGATATTGCTGTATTTGATTATATAATTTATTCACAGTTAAAGGAATTTTAAGATACCTTCCTTTATTATTTCATATATATGTATTGCATTTCATAATTTGAAATTTTAAAATAACATCATTTTATTTAAATTCTTGATTTGTTTAAGAATTAATATCTTTTTATTCATCTAGGCTTCCAAAACTCAAAAAAGTAAAACCAGTGTTTCTTCTTCTACAAAAGAAAGCTCCCAAACTAAATCTACAAAACCAGAAACTCCAATTTTACAACCTTTCAAAAGGGCAGAGCCAAAGGTATTGTTGATTTGAAATTGTATCTTAGTCATTTTTTTTTTTTTTAATAAGTTTTTTTTAATATATATATATATTTTCTTATTCTGCATGCTTTTATTTATTTTTAATATGAAATATATTGACTATAATAGCTAGTCATTGCTGACTTAAACAACTAAAAAAAATTAAATACATATTGATCTTAATGACATTAAAAAAAAAAATTCCAAATAAAACATGTAAAAATTATCTACATAAGTCTAAAATCATGGTACTAGAATTATGTTAAGAGAGTGTTCAACAATAGAAAACTATCAATAATAATTCACTGTCATTGCTTGGTCTAGACTAATTCCGCAGTCTATTCTCATGCACCTTGAAAATCATATATCAATCATCATTTTTAAGAATATATAAATGTATATTTCATCAGTTTTGTTATTAATTTTTATCAGTTGTAATCCTCTTTTCAAATTCCACTAAGTAGTAACGATCCACCTGCCCAAAAATTCAAACCACCTTTTCTCAATGTGAATCATTTTGTGAACAGTCTTCACCCATCAAATCAGCTAGAGGTATCAAATATCCAGATCTCTAAGCTCATGTTGGCAGTTCAGTATTTTTCTATTCCATCATTCTCTTGAAATGTGTAAGTTGGTTTCTATCTATGTATATTTATTTATATTTTCTAGTACCATCTACTGTTAGCTTAAGCAATATTGATTAACATATACTTTACAGTTCTTGTTTTATCACATTTTGTTAACTGGAAAATGAAGTGATGTGCTGTTATTATATTTAATGAAGAGTTAACAGTTTATACTTCTCATATATAAAATGTAACAGATGTAATATATAATTGTTATAGAATTAAAAAAACCACTCTATTAATGCATATAAGCACATATATTACATCTATTTATTATATACATAAATCACAAAATAGCACAATCAAGCATGCATAAGATCATTAATAAGTATTTCAATTCCCACAGTAATATACATGCAAATCACCAAAAAATAAAATTTTCAACTGCTAAAGTTTAATAAACTTAGTATAAATTAGTCAAGAATTAAACTTTTAATGATAGATTAATAATTAATCATTTATATTCCCTATCAGCAAACTACTATCATCAGTATTTGTCTGAAGGTTTGTAATGATGGTATATTATAAGATGTGATATGTTGGACTATTTCCATCATTTATGAGTGAATATTGAATGTACAGAAAATTTTAAACTTTATTTAAACTTTCCAAATACCAACAATTTGTTAGTAATAAGACACAAATAGACAATACAGGTTAGTAATTACACAATGTTTCATGTAGTATTATTCTCCACTTCTTCAGGTGTTGCTGGCCTAAATGTACAGTGACAATATTCGCTTAGAAGTTGAACTCGCACCTTTAGATTCTTGAATATCGAATTTTAAGGCAAACGCTCTATCAACTGAGCTATTCTGTCAAAGGCAACATATAGTAGAAATTTGATATATTTATATATGAGAGTTGGTTTGTATTTTCTCACTTAAGCATATGGCCATTAGTACATACATGATCTTCTATGGTAGATACATCTGTTTTTTCTCTTTTAATCATTAGTTTGCCCTCCTTCAATCGCTGCTCAACAGGGCAACAGGTCTCACCAATGTATTTCCTTCCACATTCACATGGTATTTCATAGATGCAGTTTTTGTTCTTCAGCATTTCCAGTTTAGGCTTTGTAGAAGTAAGCAGTCCTCGAAGTGTGGTATGGATTGGAAAGCAGCTCTAAGATTATATTGACTGCAGATTTCCTTCCACATTCACATGGTATTTCATAGATGCAGTTTTTGTTCTTCAGCATTTCCAGTTTAGGCTTTGTAGAAGTAAGCAGTCCTCGAAGTGTGGTATGGCTTTGGAAAGCAGCTCTAAGATTATATTGACTGCAGATTTTCTTTAGTTTTTTCACCATTCCTGGTATGTATGGATACACTATCATACCAATAACTGTTTCCTCTTTTGGTGTCTCTTTGTGTTGTCTATTGGTTTTTCTGATGATTGCTGATGGATAACCATTCTTCATAAGCATTTGTTCTATGTGAATCTTTTCTTTTTCCAAATCACTGGTTTCTGAACAAACCCCCTTTGCTCTGTTCCATAGTGATAGTGCAATTCCTTGTTTAGTGCTTCTTGTATGATTGGATGTATATGCCAAGTCTTTGCCAGTGTGTGTTGGTTTCCTATACACTGTTGTTTTTACTTTGCCCTGAGGGAGTCTTGTCACAAGAATATCCCAAGAATGCCAATTTTTGTTCTTGTTATGATTCCATCGTGAATTTAATTGTAGGAGACATGTTGTTGATGTACATCCAGAATGACTGTAATTTTACTTCGCCACATGAACCATACCACAAATGTATCATCAACATATTGTAACGTTTATTTATATACGTTACAAATATATTGGCATTTGGTAAAAGCTAAAAAAGTAAATTTAGATTTTTTTTTGATTAGTATAATTTTTGTTAAAACGTGCAATGAAGGTTAAAATTGTCATTCTTATTTTTTTTTATCTAATTGGAAAGAATAAATGACATACAGATTACTAATCCAGATAAATTAAAAGAATTCCAAAAGTATAAGCTAAAAGAAAAATATTTTAGCTAATTAAAGATGGAAGAATAATGCTAAAAAAAAAGAGAACTTTGTAACTTAAATTTGAGAGAGAGTGTATAAGATTATTATCTTATACGCTGATAAAAAGACAAAAGAGTGCGCAGAAGTTCCAAAAATGGAGCGCGATATAAAAAGGAGATGACAACTTCAATCTGGGTCTTCTCTTTTACTTCTAGTTATGTCTCTGAAAGTTGGAGGTTTCCACGAGCATAACCTGTGGCAAGAAATATACTTCTACACAGGTATGCCCCTTGCTGTACCAAGCTGTCACGCAAGCATGGAAACGGGACTTGTGAAGACCGCTTTTTGCAATAAAAGGGTCACTACAACCGTGCCTTTTCTCCAGCTATAGAACGGAACAATAATGGAAGACGCCGGCAGGAGAGACCAATGGAAATTCTCATGATCTGGGATTCCATAAACCTACATGAACTTACCGGTAAGTTAAGAATAAATTTTCCTGATAGTGACTTAAAAGTTTGCAAACAATTATTTATCTAGGCTTAGATTACCATCCTGATATAGACTTTTCGTATTCAAGGGACTTTCTTATAAAGAATTTTATACAAGATCTTGGAACATTATTAAATTGCGTTCATTATTTAATCTAACTGTTTTTGTTAATCGATTCATTATCTGGATTAGCATGTGTGTACTTTCCAGTTTAGTTAATTCGTAATTTAACTTATAAATATTTTAGTTTGTTAGAATAAAAGAGATTATACTTTTATCAACCTTTTTCATTGTGCGTTATTAATAATGGTTATTATTCTTTTTAGTATTAAAGTTATTATTAGTTTAATAAGATTTAAAAGTAATTTACCTTGCCAATATGTTTGAATAAGCCCAGCAATAATAATCTCAAAAAAAAGATAATTCTAGTTTACCTTAAAATTACCGATTCTTAAAATCTAAGACCAATAATTTTAAAAATATTTTATTTTTTTTTATTTGCGAGACATGCTGGCGACAGATATCAGTGGTCTTTTTAGAATAAAAAGACCTGGCGCCTATCGAATAAATTAAAAGCTGATCTCATCAATAGCATAGTTCTCAACCATCAATAGGCAAAGTTTGATCAGGAAATATAGCTGTGTTTTTTAGGAAAAGAAATACCTAACTTTCTTTTTTCTTTTGATACAGCTTGATCAACTCACGCTCAAATATAAATTTGAGGCGTATAGTGGCCTAGTAATACGAAAAACGTTACAATATCGAAGCCACACTTTAGGTGGACAGGGAGTAGTATTTATGACTGTGGTTTCAAGTTCTTCCATGTAAATGTTGCTGAGCAAGGGTGACAGTGATGATCCCATGGCCATCCCTTGATTTTGTTGGAAGAATTCTGAGTTATATTGAAAGTATGTTGTTGTTACATAGAATGTTAATAATTGCATTATACTATCGATTGTTACACAGAATGTTAATAATTCCATCATACTATCGATTGTTGCACATAATGTTAATAATTCCATTATACTATCGATTGTTATACAGAATAGTATAATGGAATTATTAACATTCTGTGTAACAACAACATACTTTCAATATAACTCAGAATTCTTCAAACAAAATCAAGGGATGGCCATGGGATCATCACTGTCACCCTTGCTCTGCAGCATTTACATGGAAGAACTTGAAACCACAGCCATAAATACTACTTCATGTCCATCTAAAGTGTGGCTTTGATATGTTGTTGATACATTTGTGGTATGGCCACATGGCGAGGTAAAATTACAGTCATTCTGGATGCACAATAATGACATATCTCCTACAATTAAATTCACGATTGAATCAGAACAAGAACAAAAATTGGCATTCTTGGGATGTTCTTGTGACAAGACTCCCTCAGGGCAAAGTAAAAACAACAGTGTATAGGAAACCAACACACACTGGCAAATACTTGGCATATACATCCAATCATACAAGAAGCACTAAGCAAGGAATTGTACTATCACTATGGAACAGAGAAAAGGAGGTTTGTTTAGAAACCAGTGATTTGGAAAAAGAAAAGATTCACATAGAACAAATGCTTATGAAGAATGGTTATCCATCAGAAGTCATCAGAAAAACCTTCAATAGACAACACAAAGACACACCAAAAGAGGAAATAGTTATTGGTATGGTAGTGTATCCATACATACCAGGAATGGCGGACAAACTAAAGAAAATCTGCAGTCAATATAACATTAGAACTGCTTTCCAAAGCCATACCACATTTCGAGGACTGCTTACTTCTACTAAGCCTAAACTGGAAATGCTGAAGAACAAAAACTGTGGAAGGAAATATATTGGTGAGAGGTCGCACTGTTGAGCAGCGATTGAAGGAGGACAAACCAATGATTAAAAGAGAAAAAACAGATGTATCTATCATAGCAGATCATGTATGTACTAATGACCATATGCTTAAGTGGGAAAATACAAAGATATTGGATAAAGAGGAAAAAATGCATAGAAGAAAATTCAAGGAAGCTGCTCATATGACAATGGTAAATAATCCTATAAGTCAACCCAGTGTGGCAATACACAATGTATGGAAGCCTCTAATTAATCTTGCTCTTGTTATCAAAAAAAAAGAAATTGAAGGACTCAGGAGGATTTGAACCAACCCTAATCTTACTCTTGTTATCAAAAAAAAGAAATTGAAGGACTCAGGAGGATTTGAACCGACCCTCATATATAAATATATCAAATTTCTACTATATGTTACCTCTGACAGAATAGCTCGGTTGGTAGAGTGTTTGCCTTAAAATTCGATATTCAAGAATCTAATGGTGCGAGTTCAACTTCTAAGCGAATATTGTCACTGTGCATATAGGCCAGTAACATCTGAAGAAGAGTGGAGAATAATATTACTCAAAATGTTGTGTAATTACTAACAAATTGTTTGTATTTAGAAAGTTTAAATAAAGTTTAAAATTTTCTGTACATTCAACATTCACTCATAAATGATGGAAATAGTCCAACATATCACATCTTACTATCATCAGGGTTTGTCTGAATGTTTGTTATGTTGACATTTTAGTTGTGTTTATATGATGGGCTATTTCCATCATCTAATAAATATTGAATGTCTTTAGAAAAATTTTAAACTTTATTTAAATTTTACATTTAACTTGCAATAATAGCACAACATTTTGAATGATATTATTCTCCTCTCATCTTCAGGTGTTGTTAACCTGATTAATGATACTATTAGCATGGGAATTGAATCTGGACTTTTATATTCTAATGCTCTAACTAGCTCAGCTATTCTGCCAAAGGCAACAGTTTAGTAGAAATTTCATATACTTATCTATGAGGTTACTCCTGATTTTTTCTAAGAGCAAAGTTAATTAGTGGTTTCCAGACATTACATTGTAGTCACGCTAGATTGACTTATGGGATTAGTTGTCATTATCATATGAGCAGCTTCTTCAAATTTTCTTCTTTATATCTTTTCTTCTATCTAATATTTTTGTATTTTCCCAATCAATCATATGTTTATTTATACATACATAGTCTGCTACTTTGGACATTTCTGTTTCTTTTTACTAATCACCAGTTTGTGCTCTTGCAATCACTTTTCGATGAAGTGATTGGCACTAATATACATCCTTCCACATTCACATGATATTTTATAAATGCAGTTTTTGCTTAGCATTTCAAGTTTAGGCTTTATAAATGCTTAAATTCCTCATAGTGTGATATGGCTCTGGAAAACTGTTCTGATATTATAGTGATTGCAGGTTTTCTTTTTTTTAATTTGTCTGCTATTCCTGGTATATAGGGATACACTACAATACAAATAATTGTTTTTTTCCTTTTGGTGTTTTTTTTTTGTTATTGTTGTTGTCTATTTATGGTTTTCTTAATGTCAGCTGATGGATAACCATGTTTTATGAGAGAGTGTTTTATGTAGGTTTTTTTTTGTTTTTCCAAATCACTGGTTTTTGAACAAACTTCTTTTGCCCTGTTCCATAGCGATAGTGCAAACCAAGTTTTGTGTTTCTGAAGTGATTGGATGTATATGCTAAGGATTTTCCTGTATATGTTAGTTTCTGAGAACTGAATTATGATTTTGCCACAAGGGAGTTTTGTCACAACAACATCTAAGAATGCCAATTTTTATTCTTATTTTGATTTTATTATGAATTTAATTGAACAGCAGATACTTCAGTGATTTAGGAAAAAGTAAATTAACATCATATTTCAGCAAAATTCCTCATCTTTATGATCTGCCTAAAATCTATAAATCATGTTTTCCATTAAGACCTATTGTTGGTTTTAGAAATTCACCTTGCCAAAACTTTGTCAAGATTTCTTAGCAAACTTCTTGCTCCTTTGAAATACAAGACCCAGTCGTTTGTCAGGTATTCTTAACACTTTGTAGAATTAATTAAGAACATGAAAATCGAAAGAACTAACATAAATGGTAAGATTTGATGTAGAAAGCTTATTCACAAATGTATTATGTGAAGAAGCATTATCTATAGTAAAGAAAAAATTAAATGGCAATAACAGTTTACAAACTAGAACAATCTTCCTGATGATAGTATAATGGAGCTAATCACATTCTGCATAACAACAACATACTTTCAATACAATACAGAATTTTTCCAACAAAATCAAGGAATGTCTATGGACTCATCATTGTCATTCTTTTGAGTAGCAATATTTATATTTCACATATATTTCTTGTCCATTTATATTTATATGTAAGAACTTTAAACCACAGCCATAAAGACTACTCCATGTCCACCTAAAGTTTTGCTTCGCTATGTTAACATATTTGTTGTATGGTCACGTGATGAAACATTATTACAAATTTTCTGTAAACACATCAAAACAACATATCCTCTTCAATTAAATTCACACTAGAATCAGAACAAGAACAAAAATTGGCATTCTTTAGATTGTTGTGATAAGATTCCCTCATGGCAAAATCAAAACTACAGTTTACAGAAAACCCACACATACAGGAAAATACTTAACATATATATCCAGTCACACCAGAAACACTTAACATGAAATTATACTATCCTGAGTTTCTTCAGAAACTAGTGGTTTGGAAAAATGAAAAATCTATATAGAATAAGCTTTTATGAAGAATGGTTATCTATCACCTGTCATTAGGCAAACCTTAAATAGACAACAACAACAAAAAACATCAAAAGAAAAAACAATTATTGGTACTGTAGTTTATCCCTACATACCAGGAATAGCAGACAAATTATCAATATAACATCAGAATAGCCTTCCAGAGCCACACCACAGTACAAGAAATTTTACCATCTACAAAGCCTAAATTTAATTAAATATTGAAAAGCAAAAACTGCATTTATGAATTATCATGTGAATGTGAAAACTTATTGAAAAGCAATAGTAAGAGCACAAACTGATGATTAGAAAAGAGAAAACAGATGTATCTAAAGTAAGCAAACCATGTATGTACCAATGAACATATATTCAATTGGGAAAATACAAAAATATTGGATAGAGAGGAAAAGGTACAAAGAAGAAATTTCAAAGAAGTTACTCACATAGCAATTGCAAATAATCCCAGAAGTCAACCTAGCATAACTATACATTATGTCTGGAAACCATTAATTAACTTTGCAAATAAGTGAAGAAATCAGGAGGAACCTTATAGATAAATGTATGAAATTTCTATTAAACTGTTGTTTTTGGTAGAATGACTCATTTGGTTAAAGCATTATCTTAAAATTCAGTTTTCAAAAATGTAAAGGTCCAGGTTTGATTCCATTGCTTGTAGTGTCACTGGTCAGACCAGCAATACCTGAAGAAAATAAAAATAATATCACTTAAAACTTTAAACCTGTGTGTTATTACTAACAGTTGAATGTTATTGGAAAATTTAAATAAAGTTTAAATTTTTCCAAAGATATTCAATATTTAATACTACTTTTTTAATATATATATATATATTTAATAAACCAAAAATGCCAGTAACTAACTAGTCATGCATATGTAAATCCAATACATATAGCAACATATACAAACAAACCTGCAGTAAATATTTCAATAATCATAGTCATTATAAAAAATGAGATTATTTATGTTCTATCCATCTCTGATTTTATAAAGACCATATATGTAATCCATGACAAATAATGGAATAAAATTTTCAACTGCTAAGAAATTTAAAAGCTTACTATAAACCACCCAACAATTAAATATTTGAAATTAAGAGTTATAATTAATCCATTTATAATATCTTTCAAAGAAATTACTATATCATCACCAATAATAATTGATCATACTTATGAGTATAGCTAATCTAACACCAAAAAAGGAGGAAGAAAAGAAAGGGAGAGATAAAATCTGCTCTAGAAATGAGTTTTGCAATGACTATACAAAACAATCTGTGAACCTATATCAAATGTGCTAGTCCATTTTTCTGTTTTCTTGAAATTTTATGGTGAAATCTTTTAATTTTTTTAGCATAAAACTTTTCTTTCTAAAATATTTCAACACCATGTCTAATTGTAGCTCTCTAATGTATTCATTACTCTGCCCTATCTTTCCAATGAAAACAATTGAGATAGTATTTCTTTAGAAAGTCTTTGAGATAAGCCTTATAAAATAGATATTCAAGTTCACTATAAAACACTGTTTGGAAGTCTTGCATTGTTATTTGTTTTATTTATCCAATACAATGAAGGTGTGATTTTACAATAGTGGACTCTATAATATCATATCCATCAAGTTGATGAACATGTTGATTGGTTTTATGATCTTTCCATTGTATTATTAAAATCTTATAGAGCATTCTTAAATAAAACTTTTCTAAAGCCTTCTCATTTTCATACAATAAATTAAGTAAAATAGCAGTTCTATATATAAAGTTAACTTGGTTGCAGTACTTATTTTTGGTGATAAAACTATATTTTAACTTATAAAAGCAGCACCTTAGAATCTGTACTGTATCTCAACATCGAAGTTCACCTTTCTCTTTAAAAAACAATCAAGTTATTTAATCTGATTTACATTCTCAAGTTGTGAGTTAAAAGTTGTTGAGGATTTTTTTCCCCATCACTGGCTGAAAAAGAACTTTAGTTTTTTTGGACATTAATTAATAAGCTAAAATATTTATGTGTAACATTAAAAACGTTGAATACATTCTATAAATCTTCTTTTAAATTTGCAAAAATAGCACAGTCATCGGCTTATTGTAAATCAATAAAAATCACATGATCACTATTTCTTATGCTTGCTTATAACAGTTATTAAAACAGACAAAACTCTCTATATGTATTGCTACTCAGTGCAAGCCAGAGTAATCAATGGATGCCAGAAAGCTTGTGCATAAAATCCCCATCTAGTACCTACTCATCCAGTATCCTCAGACTAGTTTCTGGCTTATGGCCTTCGTCAGTGAGGAGCCTTGGATCTGAGAGCACTGCACCTAGATCTTGGGATCTAATGCAACCCTCCAGCAGCCACCTTTTATCTCTACTTAACTACAAAACTATGAGTCTTAAATTGAAAACACTATAATATTTTCAATCCAAGCTCATCACCTTATATAGTCATATAGGTCTGAACTCAGTTCAGTACCTATACATTTTGGGGTCTTAGGGTGAAAACCAGTTCAATAAAGAAAATATTATTTTTATATAGTTGTTTTATTTCAATTGTGTTTAGCTATTATAATATGATGTAATAAATTTTTTGTTTTATATAATTAATACTTTATTGAAATATAATTTGTTGTTATTATCATTAGCATATTTTGTATTTAAAATCAAAAAAATATATATAAATATATAAATTGTTTGCGAAAATTTTATTCTACATAAAAGTGCAACTAGGTCTTAATGGGAGAATAATGACAGTTGCAATTGTTTAAAACTATTTTGGTTTGTATTTAACTTGTTTAAGTTTAAATGAATCAATGAATAAAGAATGATATATATATAAAATGTTATCAAAAAAAATGAAAAAAAGTTTATACTCACAGTTAATAGAAAACTTTCCCCAGAAGTCTTTATAAAATTGTTCTTGGTTCAAGCCCTTTAAGTTACATATATATCAATCCATCAGTCTTAAAATCTGCATTTGCAATTAAAATAATTTTATGTTTATTGATTCCTTGATGTTTAATAAAGAAAAAAAAATTTTTTTATTTCTTTTTAAAAAAAAACATTCATAAGAAACGCAAATTTTATTGTTACAAGTATAATGAAATAATGGAAATAGTGATAAGTCCTTACCAATTGCACCCTTACTTGATTTAAAGTCTAAATTGATCAAATTTTTGAAAGTGAGTTTTTTGTATACTTTTAATTTGAAGATGTTTTAAATAAAAAAATTTTGTTTGTTTTTGATTTGATTTATTAAAAGAAAAAAATATCATTTAAACTTATTTATTTTTTAGAATTTAATTGATTCATTAAATAAAAGATAACATAATCCAAGAGATAGAAAAATTATGGTGGTAACTGGTAAAAATGAGAGGACATGACTAGAAAATATAAAAGGGCTTAATTAATCAAAAGATGATTTTTTAAGCTAGTTTGGAAGAGGGATGAGAATTGTATTCATATCTCAAGAAAAAATTGTGTTCCAGTTTTTTTTTTATTCAAATGATAAACTTCTTAAATATGAAAGAGTAAAAAAGCCTTTATTTCCCTAAAGTTCCTGAGGAGTTATTTTAGTTGGGTTTTAAGTGCTAGAAGTCTACACATATGCAGAATGGAAAATTAAATTTCCATCATGTAGATGCTAAATATCAATACTATTTAATGGATATGTCTATACAAAGAGTCTATTATTACTATGATAAAATGCTGTAATTATTATAAATTAAGACTGAAAATGTTTTTCATTTTATATCAAAATGTGAAGCTTCACTCTTACTCAAGAAAGAAAAAAAATTGTTAGCAAAATGAATATATATATATATAAAGCAGGTGCTAGAAGTCTACACATAAGCAGAATGGAAAATTAAATTTCCATCATGTAGATGCTAAATATCAATACTATTTAATGGATATGTCTATACAAAGAGTCTATTATTACTATGATAAAATGCTGTAATTATTATAAATTAAGACTGAAAATGTTTTTCATTTTATATCAAAATGTGAAGCTTCACTCTTACTCAAGAAAGAAAAAAAATTGTTAGCAAAATGAATATATATATATATATATAAAGCACCTGAGAAATATAAAGTATATTTGTTTGATTTAGATTAGTAAAGTGCTTTCTAAATTAGTAATGACAAGAAATATTGCTCTTTATTAAAATTATATTTCATAGGAATATTATTTTTTTTATTTATGTAAATAAATGTATGTATATAGTTATATATATTTATGGAAAGATTTTATTTAAATAATTATTTTTTTAAAAACAAACAAAAAGAATAGACAAACATATTGTGAATTTAGGGATAAACAAGAAATAAAATTTTTTTGGATTATTTCTAAAAGTTATGTAATGCATTTTTAAAAAAAGAAAAAAGAGAGCATCAAGCTTGTTTGAACAATTATCCAGTTTTGAATATATAAGAGAAATATATATATTATTTAAATTAACACTTAAAATGTTTTATAAATGTTTGTTTTCTTATAAACTTATCAAGAAATAAACTAGGTTTACAAAAAAAACGGTGTAAAAAAAAATTATCATAGTGTAAATTTAAATATTATCTAAGACATTCGAGTAAATATATGTGTGTGTATATATATCTTGTGCAAAGCTATCTGAAGATCAACATTTTATTATTATATAATTGTGAATTTTAAGTATTGTTTGGGATAATTCAGGCAAGATAATCTGTGCTTTTAATTAAGCATGGAAAATGGATGTATGATTGATTATGTGAAATCAAATAGGATATCTATACATATTGTTCAAGTGTATATTCATTTTGGAACAGAAATTGATGATGAGAATATATTATTATGAGGTTTATAAGAATAAAATGTTATGCTAAGAAATAATGAAATCTAATATTCAATGATTAAGAAAAGTATTTTTTTGCGAAAAGAGGCTATACCACTTAATTTTAAGAAAAAAGTTTATTAAATTAAATAATATAAAAAATATGATTATATTGAGTCAGTGAAGATTTTAAAATAAGTCAACTTTGTTAATGTATATATGAAGTAATAGTTTGAAGTTACATTAAATAAAGGATGTGAAATGATGTTTTTGAAGTTAGGTGAAATAAATGTGCAGCAGTCATTTAAAACTAGATGTTTCTGAATTGATTTATTCATTTGAACATGTCGATTTTGATGTAAGAGTTAGCAATTAGCATTTATGTATTTAATGATTAACACTTGATATCTGTTTGTTATCGTAGGTTTAATCATTAGCACATTATAACTATTCAAGAAAATTATTTGTATATCTAAAGATAATAAAATATTAATAATTAAAATTATAAGTTTTCCTTATATACCTAAAATGTTAATATGCTTCAGCACAAGATATGATTAAATAGGATGTGAATATATCTCATGTTCTGTCAGCACATATGTCATGGAACATTGTAATATCTTAAGAAATAAATTGAAAATAAAACCTGCGGTTATTAGAGATAATGAAGAGATAGGTAAGATTATTGACATCATAAATTGAATGAAAATGACATATTATGGAGTATTCTGGTTGGAATTATATGTACCTTATTATACTTACATAATAATAATAATAAAATATATATACTTATTTAATTTGTTTTGTGTAGTTTATTATTTTAGATAACCTTGAGTTGGAGGTGGAATTATCCACATGAAAATCATGAAACCAATTCCAGTCTAAAAATTTATATTGTGTCTAGACATGTATTCATTTTTTTATAGAATCATTTAGATGGTATTAAAGTAATGATGATCACTTTTAAAATGCACTCATTTCACTTTATTTGTTTCATGTTGATAAATAGTTCATGAAGATTAAGAAGCAACTACCTAATCATAAATGCATATGTACATTGTTGATTTTAGTGGGAAGATAAATGACTTCAGTGTTAGGCTAACCTTTACAATATATACAATATTATGTTTAAAATAGAAACAGGAATTTACTCTATTATTTTGCTCTACTAGATCTGTGTATTGTAAACTTAAATAATTAATAGATACCAGATGCTTCTACCATATTTATTCTATAGAGTAGTTTTGGCTATTTGTTAATATTGAAATGTGTACTCTTATAATGTATTACATTTAATTATAATAATGTTATTATTTTGTTGTTTTTTTATTATTATTCTAGTTATTTTATAGCTATTGTTTATTGATTTATATTTTTTAGAGTACTGTTCTTTCCAACTCATCATCATCATCTTCCAGCACCCAACCTCTGACAGGTTTAGCAAGTTTGGCTGCTAATCTCAGTGGAAAAGTTATATCTTTGGGTTCTAAATCATCATCAGGCATTAAGTCTTCTCATAAATCGGGCTCTTCATCATCCTCAGGTCCCACTTCAGGAAAATCATCTTTACAGCTTAATGTTAGTTCTAGTATGTCATTTTCAAAATCCCAGTCTTCAGGAGTTTCTGTTCAGAAGTTTGGTGGATTACTATCATCTCTTTCAAATACTACAGTCTCAGGAAAATCTGCAAGTGGGAATAGTAGCAGCAGTAACAGTAATAATGGAAGTAGTGGAAATAGTAATAGCAGTAGCAGTAACACTAGTAGTAATAGCAGTAATAACAGTAGCAATAATTCTAAAGCTAATATCCTAAGTTCAAACTCATCCAGTAGCAAGCAGAATAATAATAACAGTAATAGCAGTAGTTCATTAATGTCTGCAGACAAACGTTTACAGATGATGAAGAAAAAAGCAGCAGCAAAGATGCAAGAAAAAAGAAGACTGTCCAAATGAAAGGAATTGTTTTCATTTTATTTTAGTGCTATAAGCATACACATTAGTTTCTCTAAACCTACAATAAGCTTTCTCTCTATCATTTTGGTCTTAAAATGGATTAACTGTATATCAAATTTTTAACTGCAAAAATATAATTGAAAGGTCTCATAATGATTTACTTGGTTATTCTTAAAATTTAGTGGGTTTTGAAATAGGCCATTGAGAATTTTTTCATTTTATATGTAGGATCTTGCTGATTATTTTATATTTTTGTTTATAATTGTAATAGATTTTATCGGTCTTAGTTTTCTGATCTTGTCTTTATTATTTTAAAATGGTAGATGTTAAATGGAATAATTTTTAAAAATATTTTTTAAGTTTAAAATTGTTGTATTTATATTATTTTAATTAATTTTTTTAAGTTCATTGTATTTTTCATTATCATTTGTCAATAATTATATAAGCTTTACTCTAAGCAAGTTCATGTTTCTTGCATGATTAATTGCATCATAGAGTCATAACTCCAAATAATCATAAATTGAAATATTAAAAAAAATGGTGATAAATTCTGAGAAAAAATTATTTATATGTAAGTACATATTTTCAAATGTTATTCTTAGCTCAATGTATTTTTCACTTTGGCTCAATCATATTACAGCTATCCATCAGCCCAGAAGTCAGACCAAACTTTCTCATTCTAGATGCATTTTTGAAACATACAGTTCAGTTTTTTTATGTGAAAAAGACATGAGTAGCTCAAATTATAATTTTAACTTCATATACATTTTTTTTTATTTAGATATGCTTTTAACGTCATATATATATTTCAAACTTCTATTTTTTTTTTTTAAACTTCAAAGCATTGACCAGGAAGTGAACCCAGGCCAGCCACTTGGAAGGCAGCTATGTTAACCGCTAGGCCACCAATGCTTGACTTCAACTTCTATTTCATCATAATTTTCTGAAACATGACCAAAGATATAATGAAAAAGATAAATGATATCCAAGATGGTCATTTCACACTGAACCAGCACTCATCAGTTGGCTCAGATCACAATCTCTTGCACATATTTCCATCATTTGTTTAGAATTTTATAGATGGCAGTTTACTACAGTTTGATTACAAGTATCAAATTTTTTGTACTCACAACTTTGCCACAAAACAGTTTATAGAATTATATTAATAATTATTACTGATTATTCATTAAATTAGCAATTTTCTTTAACCCAAATATATTGTTTAATTCTCAATTAATCATATATATATATATGTTAATAGAAGCATAACTCTCACTACACTACTGAAAAAATTATTTAATCGAAAGGATACATGTATATAATAGAAAAGCTCTTTTTAATATATGTTTTTATTTTTAAAAAAACTATAATAGAAATTATTATTAGGCATATTTTCAGATAGTTATTGTTGAAGTTGATCTGTTTTTATTAATGACAAATTGTCACTTCAATATCAATTGTTGTTTTTTTAACTTCACAGCCAGTTTCTTCAGATATTATTGCTCAAATAATTAAAAAAATTAACTGTTTCAAGTTTTTACGATTGATTTTTAAATATATATATAAAACCGAATTATGGTATCTAGAATTACGATTGATAGTAAAATTATATATGTTAACTTTTTTAAAAAAAAATAAAACTTGATAAAAAAAAAATAATAATAATAATAATAATAATTATTAATTGAAATAAAATTTTAGTTAACAAATTATAGGTTTATTTATATACTTACCAACATACAATATCACAATTTTTTCATGTTTGCTCATATACTTCCAAGATCACTTATCTTCACCTTATTATAGAGCCATCTATTGTAAGCTTGAATAATTACTGAGCACCAGTGGTATTTTTGCTCTCATTTAGGAATATTATCATTCAGCATTATATACAAAGTGTATATTTTCAGTTTTTAATCCTAATTCTTCAATGATGGCAAAAGTTGGAAACAGATCTGGAGATCAGAATTTTATAACATTATACCATTTGGTGTCCATTAAACATTCAACCCTTTCAGTAGATGACTGTAGACTAGAATGAAGAAGATATATTATTTTTATATACTTAGTGAATAGAGATTGTCTTTAGCAAAACAACTATAAATAATTATTTATCAAGATTTCAGCCTGTAATAAATCATTGGTAGCTGCAAGCCCATTTCAAATTGAATAATCACTAATTGCTGAATCTACATTCTAGTGCTTGATAATAGCTATATACATGAGAGGCTGTTTACATTCCATTTTGAAACAGTAAGGCCAGAAAAAAATTAGTGGATATGAATTTATTGATGCAAATTTCCAATAATATCTGATAAGATTAAATATATCTGACTTTATTATTGAGTCTGGAAAATAAAATTTATGTAGCATCTTATATCAAACCAATTTCTTGCACTATAATTTTCTGTTTGAATGATTTTTTTGATTAAACATCTATAAAGGCAGATTAGACTAAGTTTGAATTGAAAAAGTAATTTTCTAACAGCTATTTATACATTTTGTGTTGAGACATTTTTTCTTTTGATATTTGGCAGATTAATATGTGTTAAGATAGGTAGCTATTACAATAAAGTAAATTTGAGTGTTCTACTAATATTTCTCACATGAATATTTAATTAATATCCATAAATTTTACATGAACATTTTTTCCTTCCAAATAATGGCACATTAGAATATGTAAGTGCTTAAGAAACTAATCTTAAAATATTTGCATTAGTTACTCAAAAATGTCAGCCATCTTTCCAAAGAAGTTGTTTTTAAAAATAATTTTAGAATTAACCTTAACAGATGAAAAAATTAAATTAGACTATGGATCCTAAGTCAATAGTATGAGATATATCAATATTTCAGTATTTTGTTGCAAGAAATTGTATTCATCTCATGAAATGCTTCTAATAATTGGATGGAAAGTTGAATATATTGTCTTTATGGTATAAAGCATCCTTCTTTATAGTTTCTATATTCTTGTTAAGAAGAATTTATTATGTCAGGAAAAGATACTTTTAAAAGGCCAAAGCAATAACAGTATAGACAAATTTTCTGATTCTGGAATGTTGCTGATGAATAATATATAAATAATGTAAGCAAAAGAATTGAACACTGTCAAAGAATCATTCACTAATCTTTTGTTTGTTACAATTATTATTTAGTATTGTTTGAATTTTTTTTATTGAAAAACATTTTTTTATTACATTTAAGAATTGTTAGATTTTTAAATCCTCCGTGTGGAATTGCAAGTTGATATATTGATAAAGATAATTACCAATCTTTAATTTATTTTGGCTCTTCTCAATGTAGATATATAAAAATAGAAATTATTTAAAACATTAGTTTCTGGTCAAAAATTCTGTTTTTAGATCTCAAATACTGACATAAGATTTATTAAGATTATTGTTTCAGAGATATTGTAGGAAACATATGATATTGGCAATAGTTTTTTAGGTATTATTAGTTTTTATTATCTATGCCAATTTTTTGGGATCATTTTTGTATGGATAATATTTGTAATAGGTTTATCAACTATGTTTTTGTTCCAAGTTTTTTTTAAATTCTGAGAATATATTATCTATTATTGAGGTCTTATAACATCTGTTGGTTTAATGAGTATAGATTAGAAAAACATTGATAAAGAGAAGTTTGTAGCTCTGCTCTAATGCTTCTTTATCATAGTCTCTTTTTTTTTTCAGCATTAAAATCTAATATATGAGATTGGCAATTTCATTGGTCTTGACAATGGCAAATCTTTTAAAAGAACTCTATAATGTTCTGATTCTGTAGTTTTGTTTTTCAATGATCATTCCTCATCTTTTTTTCTTTGCATTATCATATTTCATAAGCTTAATTGCTGGAATTTTAGTCATTATATAGTGATTGAAAAGAACATGGCTTGATTTTTTTTTTAATTTGGAAATAATTTATTTCAATGTTTTCAAGAAATGATTCTTTCACAGCTCTAGTGAGTTTATTGATGTTTCATAACAAGCAGGGATAGATAGGATTTTTTTAATATTCTTTTGAAAATATTCTATACATTGATTTCTATTGCATCTCAAGATTCAATGGCTTTTAGCTGTAAGCTAAGAATTCCATGGATTATATTGCCTATTGGGGGAGGGGGAGTTTATTATTAGTTGAAATAATGAATCTTGTTTCATTGAAGCACAAAAAAGTAATCAAGTCATTGTTATATATTGAAAAAAACATCTAAAAAGTAATATTTTTTTAATTCCTAAGGCAGTCTGTAGTAGATTTGCTTATCCTGTATAGCTTATTAAAGGATAGAGATCTCTTCAGCATCCCTCAAACAAAAATAGTAATTTTTTTTTTTTAGTTTTAGTCCTAACTAAGAATAGCTAGAAACCTATTTACAGATTAATAATTAAATGGGTGATTGGTTTGACTAAGAACTCATTAATTAAAAAATAATCCATATGTGTATGTAATAGCATTACTATGTCATTAAAAAAAAAAAAAAAACTATTTTTTCTAATTCCTTACCTTAATTATTTTTCTTTTTCAATAAGGGTTTAAAAGTTACTGGAAGAAGAGAAAAACCAGCAGACATAATTTAGAAATGAAGAAAATTGTATAAAAATATATTAATTACAGTTGTAAAGATTGTTAGACAGTCCAAACTATAGGGATCATCAATAATAAGTGGCATTATGTAAAAATACATAAAAGGAATATGATATTTTATTTAAAAATGCACACATTTAGATTATATATGCATATATTAAGGAACTTATCTCCTACGCCTTTGGCACTGTTAAATTCTGTCATAATTTTTTTTAAAGACAAAAAATAAAATGCTGATTATGATTTGATTCTTTTTTTTTTATTTAACATTCACACACTACATTTTATTCTTTTATTAATTGGGTCGGAGAAAATTTACTGTTAAATAAATAATTATTAATAAAGTAAAATTTTACATTTAATTCTGAAATCATATATATTAGGATCTTATCAAAGAGTTTTTAATAATGTTGATAATAAAATATTGTTTGTCGATAAGGAGAAATTCAAGTACTATTTTTCTCATGTTAAATAAATCCGTAGCTATTTCATAAAACAACTTTTTTTTAAACATATATTTAATTGGTCCAGAGCAAGTTTATTGTTAAATAAATAATTGTTAATACTTTTGCAAAGTACTGCCGTTTTCTGCCAGATTTTTAACAATAGTTTGTTCTTTTTTATAAGAGTGACCATTTTGGTTGCTTATTAACAATTTATATCGGGGATTGTTAAATCATTTGATATTATCATTTTACGTAAATATAATAGATTATCATGCTAAATCATAGTGAATTTTACCAAAAATTATAGTAATAATAATTTTATAGATTCGAACAAAAATTTTGATTGTGAACAGAATTTTTTTTTAATATATATATATCTTTACATTGAAATATAACTACTTGTCATTTACATGATAAGAGAAGTATAGAAAATAATCACAGATGACAATATTATTTTGTGCCATTTGTAAAATTGAGAAGTAATAAGACCAAATAGCACTATTTAATTTATCTTTTCAGTCTGTGCCATTTTATTTTTTAAACATCTGAATTTATACAGTATCCTAGATAATCCTTTTATGACAAACTTGAAAATACATAAATCTGAATTATTTTGAAAATTTTTCTATTTATATGTCATTATTTAATGTACATTTTAAAGCATTTTTATAATACTTATATTTGGAAATAAATCTAATTTTCACTATGTTTTCATATCAGAATATTTTACATTACAATTTACTGCTACAGAATACAAATTGTTACAAAAGATGTCCTCAGATTCCAATTTTATATGGAAAATTTATTAACCATTCAGTTAGTCAGAAGAAAATGGGTATCAAGTTTTTTTAGTTGCAGGATGAAGTCCCAGATCAATTTGAATTGATTAGATGAATATTGATGCAGTTTCCACCATGGAGCGAGGTATTAGGCTCCTATGTATATTAAACCATGTTTACTTCTACCCTTTTATGAAACAATTAATTGTGTAAGTGATTTTAACAATATTCCTTATTAGTGTAACTTATTACAAAAAACAACACTTCACATCCTTATTAATATATTATACTTAAATAATATAAACTAGAATTGTATTTTTATATTGGACTATTTCCATCATCTAATATGTGTGTTAAATGTATTTAGAAAAATTCAATTTTATTTAAATATTCCAAATACATTCAACTGTTAGTAATATCACAGCAAACAAGTTAGTATATGCACCAACTGTTAGTAATATCACAGCAAACAGGTTAGTATATGCACAACGCTTCAAGAGGTATTATTCTCCCCTCTTCAGGTGTTGCTGGCCTGACCAGTGACAGTACTAGCATGGGATTCGAACCTGGTTCCTTAGATTCTTGATTATTGAATTTTAAGGTAATGCTCTAACCATCTGAGCCATCCTGCCAAAGGCAACAGTCAGTAGAAATTTCATATACTTATCTATGAGGTTCCTCCTGATTTCTCCACTTTTTCTTAAGAGCAAAATTAATTAGTGTTTTCCATACGTTATGTATAGTCGCACTAGGTTGGCTTATGGGATTTTTGCCATTATAATGTGAGCAGCTACTTTAAATTTTCTTTTTGTACCTCACATGACAATGGCAAAAAATCCCATAAGCCAACCTAGTGTGACTATACATAATGGATGGATACTACTAATCAACTTTGCTCTTATGAAAAAGTGGAGAAATCAGGAGGAACCTCATAGATAAGTATATGAACTTTCTATCGACTGTTGTCTTTGGCAGGAGAGCTCAGTTGGTTAGAGTGTTACTTTAAAATTCAAAGCTCAAGATCTAAGGACCCAGGTTCGAATCCATGCCAGTACTGTCGCTGGTCAGGCCAGCAACACCTGAAGAAGAGGGGAGAATAATACCTCTCGAAACATTGTGCATATACTAACCTGTTTATATTACTAACAGTTGGTGCATATACTAACCTGTTTGTTGTGATATTACTAACAGTTGGTGCATATACTAACTTGTTTGCTGTAATATTACTAACAGTTGGTGCATAAACTAACCTATTTGCTGTGACATTACTAACAGTTGAATGTATTTGTAATATTTAAATAAAATAGAATTTTTCTAATAACATTCAGCACACAGATGATGGAAATAGTCCAATATAAAAATACAACTAGAAGATCATCATCACAAACCCTCAGGAAAATAATAAACTAGAATCATTTGAAAAAAATTTTACAATAAAAAATTTTTCATTGTTAATTGTTCAGTTGTGATTGTAGAATACAATTGCAAAGATATAATCGTTTGCAAATCATGAATGCTTTTAGATATTTTTTTGATAATCTGGAATCAACTTATGGACCTGAAAAATATAGTCCTATTAAAGCAGTAATATAGTATATTTTGATTTTTTTTTAGTAATGATAGAATTTAGATGACTGCTTTTAATAATATGTCTAAACAAATAACTTATTTAAATTTGGGTAGAGATACCTAGCTTCATGAAGGTAAAACATACTTTATAATCCTAAAAATGGTAAAACTGCATATTTCAACACAACACCTGGACAAGATTTAAATTATAATAGTGATATTAGTTATAAAATTATCAGAATTTTTTAATAATATATATTCCAATAAAGTTGTGCCACTTGATTTCAAGAATGCTACTTTTATAGCTTATAAAAATAAAGAAAATAGGGCAATTATTGATAATTGTTACCGATGAAAGCAAAAAATACTTTATTAAATAGGTAGCATCTCGACATAGATTAATAGTTACCAAAGGTTCACCGATTTTTATTTCCAATAAAATACAAATTTTGTCAAGATGTGATTCGGTTAATAGAAATAATTTGTGGCACTATTTAAAATTAGTTGCCTACCAAGTATATTAATATTATACAATTTCTGAATGGTAGTATGACTGTTTTTACTGATAATGAAAAATCTGAGGCCATTGAAATGAAAGATGAGCTAGCTCCAACTTTGTGTCACATTTTTGTGACTGGTTTTTGGAATATTTTATGAATAGCTTTACGAAGTAGGAATCAATACATGTAATGGTTTTAGTGTTGAGCAGATTAAAAATAATTTATTCTTGCTATTGTGTTATTCTTATAATTCAGAAGATATCTACAGAATGTTCTTAATATTTGAATGCAACTTGACACAGATTTTGATTTAATAATCAATGTTCAAAAAAACTCAGTTACTTTATTTGACAATAATAAAAATAATATACAAATTAATTTTCAGAAACTTTTAGCTTAGATGATTATCAGCCTGAGAATGTAAAACAATTTAATGACTAATTTTTTAGATAAAAAGATCAAGATGAGATGCTCCAAAGATCCCGGTTACAAACTCTAACATGTTTTCATAGTAATAGAATAATTATTTCAATTAAATCAGTTGTATATAGAGCTATTATTATTTCATTTTTTTTGTATTGTATTGAGATATAAAGTTACTAAAATGTTCCCAAACTGACATGATAGTTTGTAAAACCAATCAGTAAAGTTGTTCATCTTATTGAATATTGTATTGAATCTAATATTACACCGTCTAATTTTTAATAGATTGATCATGTAAATCAAATGAAAAGTAACAAGCATCCAAAGAAAAAAAATTATGATGAACTTTGAATTGGTTTTGTGAGAGACACATT
This sequence comes from Epiperipatus broadwayi, assembly GCA_028023455.1. Classification (NCBI taxonomy): domain Eukaryota; kingdom Metazoa; phylum Onychophora; class Udeonychophora; order Euonychophora; family Peripatidae; genus Epiperipatus; species Epiperipatus broadwayi. Next base: position 9,362,315 of record JAQFVV010012420.1, read on the forward strand.
TACATTGTGAAGATTGTCTTAAAGATGTAAACAGATAAAGTGTTAATTGCTTTCATTAGAAAGTTATGACAGGACACTATAATGAATCATTATTATGAGATCAAATTGAAGGCGTTCAAAAAGAAAGTTTTATGCAGATGTTAAATGTGGATATATTTGTTTTATAGATTGATTGGTAAAATCATTGCAAACTCATTTTTGCCTTTTATTCTGTGGAATTAGAATAGTCATATCTATTTATAAGTTGTGCTAATGGTAATGATGTTTGGTCATAAGATCTGATGGAATGAACCATATCTTTTATAATTCCTAAATCAAACAGTATTAATGATAAATATCTTTATTAAAGTGTTTGGCAATAATATCAAATATTTTTTAGATTGTTTCAATTCTATTTAAATAGTTAGCTTTTCGTTGCGATTTTTGTTATATGACCATCCAAATGCTGACCATTTCAACTATTAGATTCTATGTATTTTTTAGTATTGAATGGTGTTAATTTTAAAAAACTTATGAAGTAACTTTATTTTTATAATGATTAATTATTTTTCAAGATACAACAGCTTTAGTCAAACTAAAGTCAGATTAATATATAAATTCTTCACTTGTTTTTTTTTATTTTATAGTGGAAGCAAATGGAAGTTGTTGATTTAGAGAATATTTTAGATTCAGTTTTTTAGGGACTTGTATGGCATTTGAACATTTAATTATCCAATAAATTGTTATAATGACATCTCAATTTTATTTATATATCAATATTTTAGTAATAATCCAATTATTTTTATATTTATGTTATCTATCTTGTCATTTGTTCTAGTGACAAATAGTTTTGCTCCATTTCAGACTTTTCTTTCAAAAATATCAGTGATACTTGCTTGTTCACTTGCTGTATATTTCATTTTGATTTCTTATTAATTTTGGTATATATCTTTCTGCTTCTTGTTTTGTGATCGGTAATCTATAGTGTTCTTTTATTAAATGTTTTAAGTCTTGGATCTCTAAATAAGCACTGGTAATTTTTTGTTTGGTGCTGTGCTGAGTCTACTGATGAGCTCGACAGATGGCAGATAATGCAATGAAAATGCCAACAATATCTAACCAAAAGCTCCTGTTGCCTTGTATAATAGGATGTTTTATCAAATGCTAAATACTGTTTCTGATACAAACATTTTATCTGTCTCCTTTTTCAGTCACAAGTTATTTTAGGGTCCAGATGTCATGAGTTTCTCATACCTGGATATCTTAACTTTGGCAATGGTATTTTATATTTGTGCATCAACATTTCCATCCTTTATCTGCACAGCATTTCTAATTTCGATTCCTTTTTTTTTTTTTTTTTTTAAGCTTAAATCTTTAAGAATTAATAAAGCAGTGATGGGCTCAGCAATCTTTAATTGTGATTTTTTCTTAAGACAGTACAATCACCAAAAAGTCAGTTTATAACTGGATTTGAGTGAAGGAATTTTGGCTGGCAAAGATTTTATGGTTAGGCTAAGCTATTTAAGAGGCCTCTGCCTATTGCATTAATAGAAGGGCTTAGAAAATTTCTAAAAAATGGACTGCCTTATATAGTTTGGCTAGATTGTTGACCTGGCAAATTATTCATTGCAGATGTAGAAATAACAATAGTAGTATCAGTAGCAGTGAAACAGGAAATAATGGTAGTACTAAAGATAAGTATTATAATTTTTTTCTACCTATAAATGCATGGAATATGTGAACAGTACTAAAGATAAGTATTATAATTTTTTTCTACCTATAAATGCATGGAATATGTGAACAGTACTTGATACAAATTCTTCAAGATGAGAACTGGAGAGTACATTAATGGCTAAGAAGCTGTCATGATTTAAGATCCATATATCTCCTTTTAGTGAACCATCCCAAAGGAAGTTTTATAGAATGGATGGATACAAGTTTGTTTTTTTGGAGAGGTGGGGGAGCAAGACAGGTCAGTCAATAAAAGAAGAATTAATAGTGGTAGATTTCCTGTAAAATCTAAGTATCTTTTATTGTTAGAATTTCTCATATCAATTAAAGTCTAATGGTGTTAAAAATTTGACTCAAACAATAATACTAGTGCGTATTTCATTATTGCCTATGCTCCAAATTTAGATTCAGAGAAGGAATGCTTTTATTCCTTGTTGGATAGCATTATTATAGCAATACTTATTTTTCTTTTTGTAGACTTAAATCAATAGATTTTGACAAAATGTTAGAAGTAATAGGATTGATGCTGTAAATTAAAATCATTTATTAATACTGAATTTTTGTATAACACATATTAGCTATTACAAACACTTTGTTTAAGCAGGATAACTGCTATAAAAGAATATTGATACTCCCATGTTCAAAACAATGGTATTTAATAGATTACATTATAGTTGGTACAAGAGCTCACTTTTCATGAGTACAGATTATTGGACTGATTAGAGGTTGGTACATTCCAAAATTAAAATGATAGTTGCAATTAAAAACAGATATTATTGCAATCCTATTCACAAGAAAATTATGCTCATTTTTTAAATGAATCTACTATATGTACTAAATTGTAAAGCTATTAATAAAATTGCTAATTCAGGACACGCAGTACTAAAGCATGGAATGCTCGTAAAGAGTGGGTTGTGCATACAAGTAAATTATTTTGGGGTTCACTAAAAAGAATAATCACGATTGCTTTTCTGATGGTGTTAGTGATTTGATTAAAAAGAAATAGAATTTTCTGCTTGATAGAATAATAGAGCTTAATAAATATTACAATCAAGGGAAAAATTAAGAAGACTTTTAAATGTTCAATGGATTAAAATTGCAAAGAAGATACGTGGTCATTCTAGATCAAGAGTTCCCAAACTTTTTTTGACCGCAAACCCCTTTACCAAAAACTTTTAAAACTGTGGACCACCCTCCCCCCTTCTAGTCATTTACTTTACTTATTCAAATTAATAAATTTGTACAATACTCGATATTAAATATTTCACTAGATAACAAAGTTTTCATTTTAATCACTTGCAATTAATGATTGAAAAAGATAAAAGAACTACGGAATATTTAATATCAAAATCTGCACTAATGAAAATTACAACAAAAAACTACGGGCTGTTTGTTATATGTAAATTCAAAATAAGGACAAACATTGAAATGATTTTATTAAAATAAAAATTAAGTGAAAAAAATCAACATATTCAGACAGAATTAAACATCAACAAAATTACAATGAAAGATTTTAATCAGAATTGTAAAAATAAGAATACCAAATAAATTAGCTTGGAAAACTAAACTTAATGAGATGGGTGCACGTGATTTGTCAACAATTTATCTATGTCTGGTTTTAAATTTAGTTGCATTTTTAAACCTCTATGTTCAGTGACATGCAATCGATGTTCTGAAGCAGGTTTAAAAACACACTAAAGCCTCTCTACCAGATATGACAATGAAAATTCCAGCAATACTTTGGTATAACAGTCTATAGAGCTGGGTACAGAAGTGGAATATCTTGTTGCAGCCAGACCTTTTGATAACCCTGTTTGAATTGTATCTTGAGATCCTCATTCATGCTGATGGTTATCAGCTCATTTTGCAAAATTATATTTGGTTCTGCAGTAGTAGTGTATAGTTTTATTATTCAGTCCAGTATTTCCAATGATAGAACATCTTCAAATCTAGTTTTGAAATCTAAATGAAGAGCCTCCAATTGGTGCAGCAAGATGTTTTCTTCTTGGATTATGTCTATCATAAATAAGTTGAGGAACTAGGAAAGTTCAGATCTTGCAATATTTTGCTTAAAAAAGATTAATCTGGCAACAGAAGCTGTTATGACTGATTTTGCTTTGATGAGATTCAAATTGTCTCCTTGTATTTGTAATTAACATTAAATTTGCCAAAGAAGTCAGTTAAATAAGCAATATTTATTTTAAGTAAATTTTCTTTCAAACTGGAATCCTCATCTTTCAAAAACTAAAACAGAAAAAGTGCAAAAAATTTCGCCAAACATAAACCTTTTGAAAGCCAGCAGATTTTGATATGGAGAACCAATCGATAGAAATCTTTATTGCTTTCCTCACATAATCAAGCAAACAGTCTAGTGTTCAAAGCATTACTTTGAATTTTGTTCACAGCTGTTATAATAAACTAAAGCGATTGATGCAATTTGTCACTAAGGTTCTTGAACTACTAATATGCAGTGAACTGCAAGCACTTCAGGTACTTGTTGTTTCAAGTAACTTATGAAACCATGATAATGGCCAACCATAGCTGGTGCTCCAGCTGTCATAACAGATATATTTATCACTGGAATCTCTTTTTCCCTGAAAAATAGTTCCATTAAATTAAGAATTGATTCACCTCTGGTATCAGTTTTTAAAATTCTAGCAAAAAGCAACTCCTCATGCATTTCCTGATCTTGAATAAAGTGAACATATTACCAGGTAAGGTTGATTGACTCATCCAATTGGAGGGAAAAACTTTTTTTTTTGCAAACAATTACACAGTTTGCCATGTTGTAACTCATTTTGTCAATATGTCTTTGAACTGTATTATTGCTCAAAAGAATCCTTTTTATAACATCTTGTGCAAGTTTGTGGAATACAGTGTTCAATACCTCTGTAGTGGCCAATAGAATCAGTTTCTCTCCTATGATGAGTGGCTCATCAGACTGCGTTGAGTAGAGATATGTTGTACAATGCCCTTAATCTATCAATATTACTTCAATGATGAAACAAACATATCACAATTTTCTTCAGAATTTTAACTTTAAGTGATTGAAAGTATGACAATTTTTTTGTCAGAATTCTGTTAATGTGATCTGCTAGTTTTGATGGTTTCATAGCATTGCTAAAGACTTTCACATATGAGCACCTTTGTAAATGTTTGTTTGATAATGACAGGACAAATCCTAGTTTCAAATAGTCCAAGCTGTACTGCCTCCATATTTTTTTTTTTTGTCTCGGTCATATTATTATTGTAAGAAATAACTTTTATTAACAAACAATTTTGGCAGCACCTGTGATCAAAAAAAAAAACAAGTATGTACTTACTTGAAACAAGATTTTTGTTCAAATTCGAATAAAGAAACTCCTCTGATTTTCTTTTTCAAAGTACTGCTCCTCAATAAATAATTATTTAAATCATTTTAAGTATATCACATCAAATGAACCAATTTGTAGTATTTTATGAAAGCATGACCATACAAAACTGATAGATTCTGCGAATATTGTCCTCTCACTCATGAGTAAGTGCAGACATGCAAAAGTTTTTCATGTCCACACTTGCTTTGACACATTCAATAAGAAGGCACAGGCATGTTTGTGCTACATGTATTTATACATGTGATTCTTTTAATAACGTTTTACCTTTTTGTTCACAAGTTTGGTATATAATGCGTTTTATCAAAAAAGTGTTTCTTTTAATAATTTTTCTTATTAATTTGGTATCTATTGGAATCACAGATATTTTGAAGTTACAAATAAATAGTAAGGTCTATTTTTCTGTCATTGATCCCCAAATTTTTTTATTGAAACTATCGACCCTTAGAACGTTCAAATTGACTTCAGGTAATCAATATTGACCACTTTGAACGTTCTTGTTCTAGATCCTTTTTTGACACATTAAAATTAATATAGGGATGTGAGAAAGTATCTTATCAAATCTAGCAAAGGCACTTTCTCAATAATATTTTGAACTTATGGAAAGAGCACTTTGATCAATGTTGTTTAAATGAAAGTGTAATTTAACGATTAAACTAATTAACAACAAAGAAAAAATAACTACAGAGGAATTTCAATAGTTATGACAAAAATTTTGATTTAAAAAAATTAACTTATAAATATAGATTATTGGTCAGGATTTAATGTATCATGACTGAGATAACATGTGATTGAATGGATACGTTAAAAATAGGATAGGGGCAGGTTAAAGTGGTAGACCTCAGTGTCTTGATTCAGCTTTTAAGTTCAGATGTGAAATTTTTGTCTGAAGTAAGATTAACCTCACTACTAGTTTGAAAAAAAAAGTTTCTTAAAATTGATTTGAAGAATAGTACATATTAAGATTTAGTAAACACTGGGCATCAGCAAATCTAACCAAGTACCCTGTTCACTAAAACAAAATTTAAATAAATACCTGAGAAATCTGCAACAAGCCTTGTATTCCATCCAAACGCATGAATATGTCATCTTGTATTAATCTGATCTGCAAATTATATTGAAAACTGAATAAATTTAATTCGAGTTAATTATTTGCAAAAACACCTACATCATCTGCAAAATCTAAACGGCAAATAATCTCCATTTCCTTTACTCCTTTAGCTTCCCATTTTAACCACAAAATACTTCTTACAGCACCATTGTAAAAAGTTTTGGAGGTATGGGGTCACCCTATCTTATATACTTAAACCACTAAACATCACATGATCACTATCTATTATACTAGCACATAATTGTTATTAGACAAGGCAAAACTCCATACAGTAGTGCCAACCAGAATAATCAATGGATGCCAGAAGGCTTGTGCATAAAATCCCTATCAAGTGCCTACTTGTCCAATATCCCCAGACTAGTTTCTGGCTTGTGGCCTTTGTCAGTGAGGAGCTTTGGATCTGAGGGCACTGCACCTAGATCTTAGAATCTAATGCAACCCTCCGGCAGCCACCTTTTAACTCTACTTAACTACAAAACCATGAGGATGAAATTGAAAATACAGTAATATTTTCAATCTAAGCTCAATAGCTTTTATAGTCATATGGGTCTAAACTCAGTTCAGTACCCATATATTTTGGTGTCTTTGGCTCTTTAATAACCATAGCCACCATTATCCTATTAGGCAGGATTGGTGTTAAACCACTAAACATCACATGATCACTATCTCTTATACTAGCACATAATTGTTATTAAACAAGGCAAAACTCTCCATACAGTAGTGCCAACCAGAGTAATCAATGGATGCCAGAAGGCATAAAATCCCTATCTAGTGCCTTCACCGGTGAGGAGCTTTGGATCTGAAAGTACTGCATCTAGATCTTAGGATCTAATGCAACCCTCCAGCAGCCACCTTTTAACTCTACTTAACTACAAAGCTCCTCACTGATGAAGGCTACAAGCCAGAAACTAGTGCTGGAGATATTGGATGAGTAGGCACTAGATAGGGATTTTATGCACAAGCCTTCTGGCATCCATTGTTAACTGTTCGGCACAGGGTGGCACTATTGTATGGAGAGTTTTGCCTTGTTTAATAACAATTATGTGCTAGTATAAGAGATAGTGATCATGTGATGTCTAGTGGTTTAACACCATTCCTGCCTAATAGGATAGTGGTGGCTATGGTTGTTAAAAAGCCAAAGACACCAAAATATATGGGTGCTGAACTGAGTTGAGACCCATATGACTATATAAGCTATTGAGCTTAGATTGAAAATATTGTATTTTCAATTTCATTCTCATGGTTTTGTAGTTAAGTAGAGTTAAAAGGTGGCTGCTGGAGGGTTGCATTAAATCCTAAGATCTATGTGCAGTGCTTTCAGATCCAAAGCTCACTGATTAAGGCCACAAGCCAGAAACTAGTCTGGGGATATTGGATGAGTAGGCACTAGATAGGGATTTTATGCACAAGCCCTTCTGGCATCCATTGATTACTCTGGTTGGCACAGGGTGGTACTACTGTATGGAGAGTTTTTGCCTTGTTTAATCTTTATATACTTCTCAATGAAAACCATTCTAGTATATTTAAGTGGTCTAATTGTTGATGTTGCATTTTTATAAATATTTTTAGAATATGATAGTATCCTGAATCTATATACCTTGATGATCCAATGCTTTAATCACTGAAGAAATGCTTATAGAACCAAATGCCTTTTCATAATCTACAAATACAAAGCATAATGTCAACTCATATTCATTGGTCCTTTCTATAACTTCTCTCAATACTAGGATATGACCCACTGTACTAAAACCATTTTAAATGCAGCCTTTTTTTTTTGGTTGGTTGAAATTCAAAGTTCTCTGTAGATGAGTTGTAATTATCTTGGTAAAAACTTTGTATAAAACTGATAAAAAAACTGGTAAGTCAGTAATTTCTAATATCTTCTTTATCAACTTTTTTAAATATTAATACTGCATTATTCTAAACATCTAGTACATCTTTATCATTTAGACATTTGTTATATAACTTTTCCAAAATAAAGTTCTACTTCTTTACCTGCTTCTTTTAAGATATTGATTATAATTCCATCATTACCCTGGAGCTTTTTCGTACTTCTTAATTGCATGTCTCATTTCTTCACTTAAAATTCTGGGTTATTCAGAAGATATAATAGTTGGAGAAGATACTTGTTCTTTATGACTATACAATTCTTGATAGAAATCTACATATTTTGTGATGTCATCTCTTTTTTTTAGTAATAGTTCCATCTTTTTTTTCTTATTGCAGATATGTTTCCTACCAATATCAAAATGTTGTTTTACACTCTTGAGATTTTTATTCTCTTCTATAGCTTTTCTTGCTAGTTCATAATTATATTTTCTTATATCATTATAAATTCTTTTACAAGTATTGGGATATTCAATCCCTCTTAATGCATCATTTTTATATATCTTTATATTCCTCCCTCTTTTCTTCATAAATTCTCTAGTCTCAGTAGAAATTTTACTGGTCATTTGCTGTTTTTTTCTGCCAACTATATTTGTTGCAATTTTTAAAAGCTTTATCGATTATTTTCCTACTAATTCCGTTCATATCTGAATCATGTTCAAAATCTGCTAATATTTGAAAACAATTTGGAAGTTCTAATTTAAATTCATTAGACTGTTTCCAAAGATTAGGAATATCAACTGTGAATATTGTTTTTTTTTAAATAATTTTTGTCTCTCTAGTTTTGCATTAATGTTTATTCTACATCTGACTATAATCCAATTCTGCTGTACCTTTATTTGGATGCTTCCATGTCCATTTCCTTTTAACATTTTTCTCAAAGATTTAAGAACTCATAATATAAAATTTTTCTTTTTATGCAAATTCCACAAGTCTATGCCCTCTCTCATTTCTATTACCACAATCAAATTTACCTACTGCACTTTCATCTTTCAATTGTTTATCAATTCTAGCATTAAAGTTTCCCATAACAATTTTAAAATATTGTTTGGTCTGATCAAAATCCTTTTATACATCCATATAATTTTTTTTATTACTTCATCACTATGAGAACTTGTTGGGAATAAACCAGAATTATCTGCATTTGGTATCTGCTAATAAGTTGAAAAACTAATCTTGACACTCTGTTCGATATATCATCAATCTCCACAATATTGTTCTTCCACTTTTTATTTATAATGAATTCTACTTTACTTGTATTTCCAATATTTATGTTTTTATAATAGTGTAAATGTCCACTTTTCAAATCAATTGTGTTTTCTTCTGACTTCACAAAGTCCAATAATATGGCATTTAAATGAGAGTTCTTCTAATTCATGCAATCTTCCTTTACTTAAAGTGATCTGCAGTTATAAGTACCTAAATAAATGTACTCAGCATGATATTAATAAAGCTAAATTAAAATTTAATTTTTTAAATATACCTGTTATACTTGATATGTAAATTTCACAGTCGTATACTATAAAAATTACAGTTTAATAATGGTGAAATTACTTCCTCTGCATAAAACAATACTATATAATAACAATTACAGATTATTAAATGTAAAGAGTGGAATTACTTTTTTTGCAGAAAATGCTTGTATTATAAATTACTGTTTAGTTAGATATAGTTATTTATTTATAAAAACAAATTTAAAGATTTTATTTTTCAATTGTGAATTTGACAGTATTATGAACAAACATAATAGCTTTTTTGTTTGTTTGTGAATTTGACATATGAGAGCATTATGGACAAACATTCATATGGATTTTATATATATATATAGATAGCATGATTTATTATAATATATTTATATAATTTAATCCATTTTTTATATTTACTTTAGATCTGATGTTTTTCCAATTTTAGCTAATTATTTTTATAGATTCTTTTTTTTTTCTTTTGTTAAGTAATAGATATTGCCATTATTCATTTTGTAGTGAAAATATTTTAAATATAATATATCTATACACTTTATAATTTGTAATTTTTTAGTTGAGGGGTTTAAATTGTTTACCTAAGTTCTTATTATTCTTGTTTTTATCTATTTTTCATTAAGGCTCCTTTTAACACTACTTGTCCTCTATCTTATTCTGATATTTTTGGCGGAAATTTTTTAAATGCTGAGGTTTTTGTTGTCTTAGATACCACATTATATGTTATAACTTATTTAATAAAAATATTTTCATTGATTCTATCAGTAATACTCCAGAATTTTTATGTGAGTATTGTAGCTCTTAATATAAGAAAGCTTCTGTTATTTTAGATTTTATGCACCCCAATCTCCAAATGTGGATGTTATAAATCATTTTATAACTCAAAATAATTTATAATTGAACTATCTCTTTCTGTTTACCTTATTTCTGATTCAATATCTTATTCCATCTCTGCTTCATCTAGCTTTGTTTGAAAGTCTCTTCTATTGTTATATCAGATCTTTCTAGCAATATCAATTGTTTTGGTCAAGGTTTCATCTCTCTTATCTTATGTTAAATAAAGTTGATGCTGATATTTTTCTTACTATTGATTCTGGCATCTATAGTTGCATGGGTTATAATAATGTCTGAGATGACTTTGACAGATAATACTTCTGATATAGATAAATTCACTACTTGTATGGATAGCAGAACTGATAGAAACGATAATGTACAAACTGCTGAAAATGAATTTGACAATAATAAAATGTTTTTATCCTCAGATTATCTCTCTAATGTAGATGTTGACTTATCTCCTAATAATGTTGATATTTCATTAATAGTATTATCCATAATTCTAGTATCTTTCTTTTGAAATGATCCTATCTCTTCCACTTCCTTTTATATATAATTTAAGTTAAAAATGTCACATTGTTGTAGTAATTCCTTTTATTCATTAACCAAAAATAAACTCTTTAATATTAATGATATTGTCACTCAATGCATATTATCATCATTTGATTATCTTGCTGATCAAATTCTTAGTTCTTCCTTTATTAGAGATCATTCATCTTTTACTGGAGACAGCAGCATTCAATACTTATCGTTAATCTATCGCCTGAAGATCTTAGTAAAAATATCAAATTGAATAATTGTGTTTCTGAAGATAATTTAGTTAGTGACAAAAATATGTGCAATAACTCTTCTAATAATAATTATATTAGTTTTCATAATAAAATTGACGATTTTATATTCAAGAATGTTTATAATTCTAAATTTAGAAATATATATATTTATAACTCATCCTGGCTTGAGAAAAATTCCATTAATAATACTTCTTTTATGAGGAAAAGGTATAATGGGAGTTTTCCTGTTAATTTATCTTCTGTAAAGTCTATTAAACCTAGGATGTACAATTATGCAGTTACTGTTCCCAAATTCATTCCAGCTCATAGATCACACTCCCATTACAACATTCATAATAATGTTAACTATAGAAAAAATTATTATGGATATTCTTCTTTATCTTTTAATGAATGATAGTATACCCCACTTTTCAATGATCTAAAAAAATAAATATATTTGCTAGCTTGAAGAAATTAATTTTACTGGAATTTTTGCTGACATTTATTCTAATATTAAACAAAATACAATAGAAGTTTTCATTCTAGTATGCCAGGAAATCTTATTTCAAATAATGTTAAATTATTTTTTAAAAATAGTTTATGAAATAGCATTGTTTGTCATAAAGTTAATATAAATAATACAAAGTCTTCTTACTTTCATATTTCTGCTTCTGCATATAAACACAATAGTTTAATGTCCACTAATATGTTTTTTTGTGGTACTTCCATTACTTTTTTTAAGGATATTTGGCTAACTCTTTAAGGTTTGATTGAATTAATTCTATCTTTTTTTTTCTTTGTTTTATTTTCATTATCTTTCTGAATAATATGGTAGGCCTTTTTTGTTTTTATATGAATGTTAAAGGTATACTAACTAAATGTGTCCAAATTAAACAACTTTTTGAAATGAAACACTTTGATCTTGTATTACTTATAGAAATTTGGTTAAATAAACAATTTCCTAATTGTTCTTTCCTTGATAATATATTTATTATTTTGTGAACTGACAGGTTTATGGAAAATATTACTCGAGGAGGTGGGACTTTTATTGCTATTCATAAAGATGTTTTTTTTTATTTATAAAGATCTTCATTTTACTTCTTCTTTCTGTGAATCTATATGGTGTGAAATTACTTTAAATCACAATTTTAAATTTATTTTAAGTAATATTTACTTAAATTCTACTTCATCACTGTTGGAATTTGATTATTTTCTGATGTCACTAAAAGATTATTGATTGGCTATAATAATGTTATTATTATTGGTGATTTAAATATTCCAGATTTATTTCAAGGTAGAATTACTACATACTGTTTTTTGTCTCCTAAAGTTTCTAGAAAGTTATAGTTTTGTAAATTTTTGAGATTTAAGCAATGCCTATCATCATACTTTGAACTATGCTCTATGTAATTCAATAGTAACTAGTAATTTTCAATTTGTTTCTGTTAATTTTTCTATTCATGCTCAACATCCACCTATTGAGTTTTGCATTAATATTTATCACTCAAAAGTTAGTTATTCTAATATTTCAAGAAAGGTTTATAGGAAAGATAATTATATTGATTTTTATAATAACTTTTCTAAAATTAATTGGAATTTATTATCTTCATATAATGATGTGAATTATTGCGTGGATTATTTTTTAGATTCTTAACAGTTTTATTGATTTATATATTCTCAATAAATTCCCTCTCCATAAGGGCTTTCCTTCTTGGTTTTCTCATTAAGATCATTAAAAGGAAATCTTACCATCACAGACTCCATTTTAAAACACAGAATATCGTTTTTATAATAGTTTTATTAATTTCAGAAGATTGGCTAAATATGTTTATAAAATAGATTTCTCTAATCCTAAAGAATTTTGGGATTTTATTAATAAATATGATTTGGATAAGAAATGAGTTCTAACTATCCATAGTTTTTCACATTAAATGCAGATGACTTTTCCAAATATTTTGCTGACTTATATTCATCATATCATACAACAATTTCAAAAACTACATTAGCTTGCAATTTTCCTACTGGTCATTTCATGATCAATCATGTCTTTAGGGTAAGTGACTTAAAATTCTTTCTAGGTTTAGGAAATGATAATATTCCTTTCTTTATTTACAAAGGTCTAGATGAATTAATTGCAATACCTTTTGCTTTTACTTTTAATGTATCACTTCAACTTCTGTATTTTTTCTGTTTTTAAATATGCCAAAATGATCTCAATTTTTAAGAGTGGCTCCTGTAAACTATGTTAGTAACTGTAGACCTATTTCTGTTTTACATACTATTGCTCAAATTTTTGAGATATGTTTATAATAAAATTATTTCAGATGTTAGTAAAATCATTTCTTCTTTACAACATGGTTTTATTCCTAATATATCTGTAGAAACCAATTTGCTAACAATTTATGATCATGTAACGTGATTAAGGATCAGCAGAGATTTGATGTTATTTATTTTGATTTATCAAAAACCTTTGATAAAGTGGACCACATAATTCTTCTTCACAAATTACATGAAATTGTTTTTTTTTACTAAACTTATTCATTGGTTTCAATCCTTTCTTTGCAGTCATACAGCATATGTCAAGTTCAACAATAATATTTCATATTTATATTAATGGCCTTAAGAATTGCTTAAAATCTTATCTTTTGTACTATGCTGATGACTGTAAAATCTTTAGAAGAATCATATCAGTAATTTATTGCATTCTCCTTCAAAAAGATATTGAACCAGATGCTTTATCTACTTCAAAAGTACCATCGTTAAATTAAAACTAAATTTATATTTGGAAAGTTTTTAAAAGAAAACTATTTAGAAAGTTTTTAAAAGAAAACTATTTGAAGGTTTTGTATGTTATAGTGCACATACTCATTTATATTTTAAAATTCTGTGATTTTACTTCTCCAGTAGATTTTAGTTTAAAATAATTTTCTTTTGTCTCTTGTTTTTTTTTTTTAATTACAATAATTAAAAGCAAGCAAAGTTTCTTTTTAATTGTTGATTTTAATCTATTTTTAAAAAACAGACTTATTTTCTCATTTCTGTTTTTTTTTAAAACTAATTTTGAATAAGATAAGAGCCTAGATCAGATTTTTTTAAAATTAAGATTAAGCAGGAGATAGAGATTTATCCTGGTCAAAAACTTTTAATTAAAGATTAGGCATGAGATAACAATTCACATAAATACCCCCAGGTTTTTGACTTTTTTTATTCTGCTTATTATTATTCTACTTGTTATCATTCTGCTTCTTGTCATTCTGATTTTTATGCTTATTCTTATTGTGATTCTTATTCGGATGGTGTTCTAATTGCTCAATATGGATTACCAAAATGTGGACTGTTGAAGTCAGAATTCTTTTCCTGAGTTTTAATAGATTTTGCTAAATAGTATTCATGACTTGCTGGGCTGAGAAATAATTGCTTAGCTACTTGCTAACCCAAGAAGTGAATATGCTACAACATTGAAAATAGTGACCATCTCTACAGAATGCCAAAAATATACGCCATGAGAAATCTTAACAACATGCAGTGCTAAATCAACTCAAATACAAACCCCAGAGCTCCATAATTGTGCCTTTGAGATCATGAGATAAAAGTCTAGTCCAGAACTGATCCAAAGATTACCTCCAGACTCCTGAATATATAAATGTAAATCAAAGCCTTCATAAGGAACTGTATATAAACCTGAACTTTGCATATCCTACGGAAGATAATTAAATGGAAATGATGGCTGAATTAACATATTTTCCTTGGATATTTGCTCTGGGTTTTTTTTGGAAATTGGCAGTCAACTTTTTCACTTGTAGATGTAGCTCTTTAGAAGCTTAAGAAACAATACTCAGTTTAGAAAAAAAATATTTGTGGTTAACTTCAGATATATAAATGTCATCATCATTTCCAACTATGAAAGTCTCTCCAAGTTCAATCCATCTTCTCCAATCACTAGCCTTTCTTCTCCACATCACTCCTTATTTCATCCATCCATCTCATATACAATTTGGCCTTTTACAATCTCTTGGAACCCAGTTTAAGATATTGACTGCCCATCTATTATCATCTCTTCTAGCAATATGTATAGCCCAACTCCCCTTCAGTCTCTTAATTCTGTCAATGATGTCAGTAACACCTGTTTGTTCTCCCACCCATGTATTTAATTTTTGATCTCTTCTTGTTACCCCTAACAAGCATCTCTCCATACTTTTTTGAATCATCTGAAGCCTCTGTATTTCTCTTCTGTTAAGTGTCCAAGATTCAGATCCTTAAGTATGAACTAGTAAAACACATTTATTAAAAATCTTTTTTTAAACACAGACATATTTTATTTTAATAAATAATTAGCATTATTGTTATATGTTCTAGTTAATTTTGTATAAAAGAAATAAATGTCATTGTAAAAGTCAATATTTGCCAAAAAGGTTTTATATAAAACAGGTAATACTGTATCAAGAGTTTTGCCTGTTTTAATAAGTTATAAGCAAGCATAAAAAATGGTGATCATGTGAGGTTTTATGTATTATTGTTATTATATTGAACCGAGTTCGAATATGTACATTCGAAACACCGGCCGCTTAGGCAGAGAAGAACATACTCGGAGAGTATGTATGCCCAAACGATAGCTATAAAGTATATAACTAGCATTACATTTCCAGGACATAGCTTCTTCTCGGCTGTTGAGTTCAACACCAAGTTCAAAGCACTTTTTTTTGTTTGTGTATAAACACGGGCGCCAGCTGCTTATTCTAAAAGAATACTAAAAGAATAGACAACGCACTTTGAACAGTGGCCACTAACTCAACACCTAAATTCACGACTAGCTCAGTTGTCACTAATAGATTATACTTAATTAGTGGTTAAAAGATTTGATAAAAGGAATTGATAAAAAGAATTGACCGACAAATAAAGTTTAATTTTAAAGATAATTTATTAACTAACATTTATTTACTAAATTTAAACATTTTATAATTCTAATAAAACACACGCATATTTTAAATTAACATTTCTAAATAGTTTAAATATTCCTATAGATTTAATAACAGAACACTCTAATTTAACTAATAAATATTGATATAATGATCACGCACATATTAACTCATGTACACACATAATAATAATAAAGTATTACATAGCATTTGAAATTTAATCACACATATCAATAGTTCATTTATGTATGATATAAAGTTCATATAATTAGACTCTTGAAAGATTCGTATGAATTAATGCAATGCAATGGCTATTACAGTATAAACGAAATAAGCAAATGTTTTTACCTAGGCTTTTGAATGTAGACGTAGAATTTTGTTCTCTTTGGTGGCTGCTTTCGGTGAGGATATTTCCATTATGAATGCTTACCAGCCGGCTGGGACTTTTCCTTGATGAGTTTCCTGATTTTCACGATTATTACTATCGGAGACAATTAGATATTGACGGAGATTTTCTAAGTTGTTACGTCGACATTATTTCACGGGCAGATCTTGCTGTTCTCATCGGACTTTTTAGGCTGTGGAGAGGCGTGAATTCCCAAAATCTTCTCAACACTGCATTTTGTTTGTTAACTGACTCAATTAATTTCTGAACTGCACTACTCAATTACTTTTGTGAACTGACTCACTCAACCAATTTGTGAACTCACTACTGTCCGATAAAAAAAGGTCTATTTATACCTGCGCCTTGTTGTCTTTCTAATATCTCCGGCAAAGATCTGTTGTCAAATTCCAGTAATAATCATTTGATAAATGTGTTTTGGAAGATTGCTTAATTAGTAATAGCCATGCAATAAAACGTGTTGTTTTATTTTATTAATAGCCATTGCCGTGTTTTTAATGATAATCTTCTTTTATTTCGCATACATTTTATTTATTTACAAATCACACATATATACGCACATATATTTTTAATACAATTTACTATTTAGTTTTAACATTATTTTTTCTTTAATTAAACTTGAATGAAAAGAGATTTGTATGTTTTAACTTTTTAAATTATATTTTTACGAATACTAATAAAAACTCTTTACTTTCTTTTATAACCCTTAGTTTAATTTCTCTAACGAAACACCCCTCTCCCCTTCTGAAATTAACGATAGAAAACTATTTGATTCTTATCTTTTCCGAAAACAAGCTGCAATAAACTCAACATTTAATTTTATGTTTCTCTTTTATGAAAAATTACTTTAATAATTTAATTTTAGATAAAATTATATGTGCCTATATCAATATAGGTACATTACACCGCCCTTCCTTTTGAGAGTAAAATGCGTCATTTTTGACCATTTTATCTCTGACAACATTAAATCTTAATTTATTATTCTTTCTAAGTTTGCTTTTTGGTATCTTTTCCTTTTCCATGCTAAGGGCAATCTCCAATTATGCTTTTCTTCCTTCTATGCTGGTAACATTGCTTACAATGTTCGTCCTGGATAATGACCACGAGGACAAACTAATTTTGTGGCACAGGGATCTTTTATAAACGAAGCTTCGGCTGCCGATTCTCTTGATCGGACTTTGACTAAGAAAAGGTGGCTGCAAATGGCAGGAATTTCAACTGTCCATTTCCGACTTACGCCCTGGAAAACGATTGCCGATTCTC
Source organism: Epiperipatus broadwayi (assembly GCA_028023455.1). Taxonomy (NCBI): domain Eukaryota; kingdom Metazoa; phylum Onychophora; class Udeonychophora; order Euonychophora; family Peripatidae; genus Epiperipatus; species Epiperipatus broadwayi. The sequence goes on from JAQFVV010012420.1 coordinate 9,380,058, forward strand.
TTGATCGGACTTTGACTAAGCAGCTGCAATGGCAGGAATTTTCAACTGTCCATTTCCGACTTACACTTTGGAAAATGAGGTACGAGATATGGGGATTCTCCCCTGAAAAGTGACTTATGACTTACTCTGGTTGTTGCCAGTGCGCTTTTTTTAAGAGGAATGATCCCGGCCAATCCGTTGCGGGTACCAGAATTTATCCAGTCGAGAGCTTTAAACTTAATCCTTATCTAACTTATTTCAATACTACCCTCATCCCTTTAGATTCGAACCCTTATACGCTCCTAATACAACTTAGATTGACTTTCATTTATATTATTTTAACCTTTCAATATTATTTTTAACTACACATGAACATTACTTTAACATATTTATTTGTATTAATCTAATCTTACACCATTATTTCAAACCATTACGAACATTATTTCAACATTATTTATTTACACTAATCTTATAATATTATCTTTAAACTATCATGGACATCAATTTACATATTTATTTATATTACGATATTACTTTTAACCCATTACTTTAACTTATATATTAACGTGCGTGTACTCAGAAAAAAAAAAAACTATTTTGCTTTATTATGATTCATTCATTATTATTTTACTAGAGATTTTTTTTTTATCTTGATTATTTTAAACAATTTATTTACATCCTTTTCTTAACTTACGGTATTCAAAACAAACTTTTATTTTAACATGCGTATATTCAAAAAACTATTTTATTTTACTACGAATATTTTATTTATTTTCTACAGATATATTATACTTATTTATTTAACTTGTTTTTATTTTATGTATTTCCGTTATTTTATTCATTTATTTAATTCTACAAACATTATTTCTAAATCCTTAATTTGACCCATTTATTTAACTTGATTTTATTGATTTTTATTTATTTGAACTGTTTATTTACGAACATTTCCTTAATTAATATGTGCGTGGAGAAAAAAAATCTTTTATTTTGCGAAGCCTCCGTTATTATTATTTGACAAAACAATCCATCATTTTAAATAGCGAAATTCTAATTCAGGCTTTTCACCTATGTCAAAATAATTATATTAGACTCATAGTCCATTTCCGGTCCTTTTTGTTTATTTCCTTTACTATTCCACCCGATTACTAACTTTTAAACTATGTCAGGCGGTTCCTTCTTTCTTTCTACTAATTTTATAATATAAATCATACTCCATATTCTCACTTCTATTTCTTGATTAAAATCTATTTTATCTCTTTCTCTTTCCGTTCTATTTTCTGCCTTGTAAATTAGAAAACTTTTAAGCTTTACAGATCTCCATATTTTTCCTAATCGTGAATATTTTTTCCTATGCTTCCTCTTTGTTTTAAATCTACATCTACAGTGAATGCGGACGTTTACTTTAACCTTTTTAAATTTTGGTAAAAACTTTTCTACACTATCTACTACCATGAACTTATGTTTTTCTTCTATTTCTTGATCTACATTTGTGTTTACTTTATTTATCACAATGCTATCTGATTCTAATTCAATTTCTACCTCTTTCGTGACCTCAACTTCCTGACTTTCTTTAATTAAATCTAACTCTATAACTTCTTGGTTCTTCTCTACCTTTACCATTATCTCACATCTTATTTCTCTTACTTCTGCTCTGAGTTCTTTAATTTCTGTTTTAACCTGACTAATTTCTGCCTTCAATTCTGCTTTGAGTTCTTCTTTGAGCTCTTGTTGGCTTTGTTTAATTTCTTGACGCATTTCTTCCATCATTTTCATCATCATTCGCATCTCAGATACTTCTTCTTTCTCCTTTTCTACTAACTGGGGATTTTTAAAATATATTGGGCTTTCTTTCGGATCCATTTTCAAAAATTTCAATTTCAAAGTACTAGCGCTTATGTTAAACTAAATTTAAATACGACTTATTTATTTATTTTTTCTTACTAAGACGGAAACTCATGCTAACTCCACCCTTTTGTCCTTTTTACTACCTGTTCTAACACTTTAACTCCGCCCAAATATCAACTGTCTCTGATTTGATAGCATACATGTCAAAATCTCTTTTCATTTAAAGAAAAAAAAATCAGTCAATTCTTTTTTTTTTTTAAAAAAAAAATTAAAACACTTTCACAAACGTAATTTAGCTTTTTATAAAAAAATTTTAAACAAGAAACATGGTATTTTGTTACTATTGTTTCTTAGGTTCAGCCCTATGTTGGGCGCCATTTGAACCGCGTTCGAATATGTACATTCGAAACACCGGCCGCTTAGGCAGAGAAGAACATACTTGGAGAGTATGTATGCCCAAACGATAGCTATAAAGTATATAACTAGCGTTACATTTCCAGGACATAGCTTCTTCTCGGCTGTTGAGTTCAACACCAAGTTCAAAGCACTTTTTTGTTTGTGTATAAACACGGGCGCCAGCTGCTTATTCTAAAAGAATACTAAAAGAATAGACAATGCACTTTGAACAGTGGCCACTAACTCAACACCTAAATCCACGACTAGCTCAGTTGTCACTAATAGATTATACTTAATTAGTGGTTAAAAGACTTGATAAAAGGAATTGATAAAAAGAATTGACCAACAAATAAAGTTTAATTTTAAAGATAATTTATTAACTAACATTTATTTACTAAATTTAAACATTTTATAATTCTAATAAAACACACGCATATTTTAAATTAACATTTCTAAATAGTTTAAATATTCCTATAGATTTAATAACAGAACACTCTAATTTAACTAATAAATATTGATATAATGATCACGCACATATTAACTCGCACACACATAATAATAATAAAGTATTACATAGCATTTGAAATTTAACCACACATATCAATAGTTCATTTATGTATGATATAAAGTTCATATAATTAGACTCTTGAAAGATTCGTACGAATTAATGCAATGCAATGGCTATTACAGTATAAATGAAATAAGCAAATGTTTTTACCTAGGCTTTTGAATGTAGACGTAGAATTTTGTTCTCTTTGGTGGCTGCTTTCAGTGATGATATTTCCATTATGAATGCTTAACCAGCCAGCTGGGACATTTCCTTGCTGAGTTTCCTGATTTTCACGATTATTACTATCGGAGACAATTAGATATTGACGGAGATTTTCTAAGTTGTTACGTCGACATTATTTCATGGGCAGATCTTGCTGTTCTCATCGGACTTTTTAGGCTGTGGAGAGGCGTGAATTCCCAAAATCTTCTCAACACTGCATTTTGTTTGTTAACTGACTCAATTAATTTCTGAACTGCACTACTCAATTACTTTTGTGAACTGACTCACTCAACCAATTTGTGAACTCATTACTGTCCGATAAAAAAAAGTCTATTTATACCTGCGCCTTGTTGTCTTTCTAATATCTCCGGCAAAGATCTGTTGTCAAATTCCAGTAATAATCATTTGATAAACGTGTTTTGGAAGATTGCTTAATTAGTAATAGCCATGCAATAAAACGTGTTGTTTTATTTTATTAATAGCCATTGCCGTGTTTTTAATGATAATCTTCTTTTATTTCGCATACATTTTATTTATTTACAAATCGCACATATATACGCACATATATTTTTAATACAATTTACTATTTAGTTTTAACATTATTTTTTCTTTAATTAAACTTGAATGAAAAGAGATTTGTATGTTTTAACTTTTTAAATTATATTTTTACGAATACTAATAAAAACTCTTTACTTCCTTTTATAACCCTTAGTTTAATTTCTCTAACGAAACACACCTCTCCCCTTCTGAAATTAACGATAGAAAACTATTTGATTCTTATCTTTTCCAAAAACAAGCTGCAATAAACTCAACATTTAATTTTATGTTTTCTTTTATGAAAAATTACTTTAATAATTTAATTTTAGATAAAATTATATGTGCCTATATCAATATAGGTACAATATATATATATACAATTATTGCTATTATACAAAGATATTTTATTTTATATTATATCGTGATTTATTTAATATATAAAAGCAGCATAATGAATTAAATTTCTTTCCATTTTTGGTTTCTTGTAATACTAAGTTATTTCTACTAAAAGTACTTCAGGATTAATTCACGATTAATTATATCCATTATGTTTCCATCTGTAGTACAATCTAACCAAGGTATTTATAGTTGTTAACTTCTTCTAATTCATCATTATCAATCTTTATTTTCTTCTTTTGAGAAAATTCATTGAACATTACTTAAGTCTTTTTAACATTACCTTTAGTCCTACCTCATCATGATACTAGTTATTTTTCCACTGTGGAAGGTGAAGTTATTTATGTTTAAAGATTGATATAACAATAATAAGATAGATTTTTAAGTATTTAGTTGCTTCAAGAGGTACTTTAATATCTGTAGTGTTTTTTATGAAACAATGTGTATTGTGCTGCCGTGCCTTGCCAGCAGTTTACAAGTAAAATGACATGTTAATAATTTAATGCTTATTTTGTGCATAGCATAATAGGAAATACACACATAAGGTTAAATATTTCATTATGTGGACATAGACACAAATATATATATATATATATTGTGTGCATGGTTTCTGATGAATGTTTCAATATATTTTATTATTAAGCAAATAATGTTAAACGGCAGTTGTCTTACTTGTATTTTATATGGCAACTATCATTATAGTATTGTTTTAATTATGGTTTAAGCTATTTTATTAAATGTTTGTTTAATGGAATGATTTGGCTTTAAAATAGATTAAAATCAGATTAGTCAAATGTTGGAACAGTTTATTTTAATTAGATGTATTGTTAATAATCCATCCAAAATGTTTATAACCGTAATACACGATTTGCTAGTGAATAGACGATCATGTATTATTTATTTATGGCATCCTGTTTAGAAATAACAGTAATTTTTGTAAATAAATTTTAGTTTTGTAAATTCAGTAATGTAATAAGTGTATTTATTATTCACATGATCACCATTTTTTATGTTAGCACATAACTGTTATTAACACAGGCAAAACTCTCCATATAGTAGTGCCACTCAGTGCCAAACAGAATAATCAATGGATGCCAGAAGGCTTTTGCATAAAATCCCCATCTAGTGCCTACTCATCCAATATCCCCAGACTAGTTTCTGGCTTGTGGCCTTCGTCAGTGAGAAGCTTTGGATCTAAGAGCACTACACCTAGATCTTAGGATCTAATGCAAGCCTCCAGCAGCCACCTTTTATGTCTACTTAATTACAAAACTATGAGAATAAAATTGAAAACACAATATTTTCAATCTAAACTCAATAGCTTATATATTCATATGGATCTGAACTCAGTTCAGTACCCATACATTTTGGTAGCTTTGGCTCTTTAACAACTATAGCCACCACTATCCTATTAGGCATGATTGGTGTTAGACCACTAAACATCACATGATCACCATTTCGTATGCTAGCACATAACTGTTATTAACACAGGCAAAACTCTCCATACAGTAGTGCCACTCAATGCCAACCAGAATAATCAATGGATTCCAGATGGGGATTTTATGCACAAGCCTTCTGGCATCCATTGATTATTCTGGTTGGCACTGAGTGGCACTACTGTATGGAGAGTTTTTCCTGTATTAATAAGTTATGTGCTAGCATAAGAAATGGTGATCATGTGATGTTTAGTGGTTTAACACCAATCCTGCCTAATAGGATAATGGTGGCTATGGTTGTTAAAGAGCCAAAACTATCAAAATATATGGGTACTGAACTGAGTTCAGACCCATATGGCTATATGAGCTATTGAGCTTAGATTGAAAATATTGTTTTCAATTTTATTGTCATAGTTTTGTAGTTGAGATAAAAGCTAGCTGCTAGAGGGTTGCATTAGATCCTAAGATCTTGATGCAGTTCTCTCAGATCCAAAGCTCCTCCCTGACAAAGGCCATAAGCCAGAAACTAGTCTGGGGATATTGAATGAGTAAGTACTAGATGGGGATTTTATGCACAAGCCTTCTGGCATACATTGATTATTCTGGTTGGCACTGAATGGCACTATTGTATGGAGAGTTTTGCCTGGGTATTTATTATTGTTTAAATCAGTGGTCTTCAACCTTTTTGCACCTGCAGACCGGTAAAAATAAAAATAAGGTTTCGCGGACCGGAAAAAATAAGGATAAGGTTTCACAGACCGGCAGAAGTCTATAGATAAATTTTCTTAAAGATGTAAACTGCTTAGCCTTAGATGGGCATAATTGTTATAACTGATCAAAATAATAATGTTAAATATACAAGATGAAGTTATATATTGAAGCGTTTTTCCTGTCTGACTAGGTCTCTGTTACACATAAAATGCGTGAGTTGATCCAGTTACGTAAAAAGAAGAAAGTTTCATTCCTATTTAACTATATTTCCTGATCAATTTCTTTTTATAAGGGCGCCAGGATTCACATAAGAATCTGCTGAAATCTGTCGCATTGCATCTCGAGAATTAAAGAGAAAAATGTTTTTAAAAGAATCGGTATCATATTTTAACGTAACTAGAATTATTTTCTAAATATTATTATTCCTGGAGTTTAGTCAACACATATTGGCAAAGGTAAATTATATTCTCAAATCTCACTAAACTAATATTAATAAATTTAATAATATACATTAATAACTATTATTAATAACATACAATGAAAAGCTGATATTAGAAATAAATATTTTTATTCTAACAAATTAAAATATTTAAAAATAAATTATGAATTAAATAAAACTGGAGAGAACATGCTAATCCAGATATGAATCCATTAATAAAATATAACAGTTAAACAATTAATTAAAGTTCTTGGGTAAACAAGAGTCTCTTGAACAATAAAATTAAAGTCTATATCGGGATCCTATTATAAGCATTTTTAAGAATTGTTTGCAAACACTTAATTGTGTCACAATCAGGAATGGTTCATCTTAACTTACCGGTAAGTTTAGTGAGTTCACAAAGCTTGTAGATTACTATGCATAGTTTTTTTTTGTGGGAAAATGAGCTCGGCCATCGGTTATAAGTTGATCTTGTGGTCTATTCTACTGATCGGTCACGAAAGCTTTTCTGGTGTCCATCTTCAGGAACGATGTCGAGCTCTGGCCCACTCCAACATGCGGAATTATTTCAGCATAGGGTGATCCTGGATATATTCTTTTGTTATCCAGGATCGATCATAGAAAAAACAGACAAAACAAGACACTGATCAAACTGGCCTCTTCCTTTTATACTCGAGGCCCAGATTTCAGACTTTTGCGCATGTTATTATCCTGGCGTTTAGGTTCATAATCTTGTACATTCTTTATCATTTTTCAATTATAAAGTTCTCTTTTTTATCAAGTCTTTCGGCCATCTTTAATTAGCTAAAATATTTTTCTTTTAGCTTATCTGGATTAGTAATTTGTGTGTCTTTTGTTCTTTCCAATTTTTACTTTGATTTTTAATTAGATTTAAAAAAATATGGACGGAAAATTAAACTTTTGTTGTACGTTTAAAAAAAATTATACTAACCAAAAAAAAATATCTAAATTTACTTTTCTTTAGCTTTTACCAAATGCCAATACATATATTTGTACCATATATAACGGTACAATATATATATATGGAGTTTGTATAATAAAAAACTTTTTTTTTAATTTTGAATTTTTTTAGAAAATTAATAAAAAATTTAATTCTACCCCCCCCCCCCATAAACATCTGTGATAACTAGAAAAACAAATTAATTTATGTATGATTGATTAGATTTTGTTTTCGTTCTGTTTCTTTTTTTTTGCTAGGGTAAAAATGAAATGAAAAAATAAAAATTGTTTATATTAATTAAAAGTTTAAACTCTTATTATTTTGTTATTACAAACTTTCCTGCCAGTCTACCACAGACCGGTAAAAAACTTCTGTGGCCCGGCACCGGTCCGCGGACCAAGGGTTGAAGACTATTGGTTTAAATTTAGTCTTTGTTTTTCTATATATCATTTCTTGATTATTTATAATAAATCCTACTCCATTTGTACTTCCAATGTTTGTGCCTTCATAGTACATCAATTTTTTAAATCGTCTTTTTCATCTTTTTCTTCTAACTTTACAAAGTCAAATAATGTTCCATTTAATATTAGACAATTCTTTCAATCTTTCTTCACTTGAAAGTGATCTGCAATTGCAAATAGCTAAATAAAAGGCCATCATCAAATAGCAGTCTGGGTCTGCAATAAGTTTCTTAGCATCTTCTATCTTAGGCTGCCAACCACTGACAACTTTACAACCTCTTGGGAATAAGGGCCCTGATTTATTTTTGTCTGTCATGATTGTAAATATCTGTTAAAAAAAATTCATTCACACACACATTCATTCACCTTCAAGAAAACTAAACAGATATTTCAGTTAAGAGCTAACAGGCAATTGGGAAGAAAAACCATGGTGCTTCTTGATTTTAAACTCAGAGGTAAAAAGCTAATAAACTCACCATGCTGGCTAATGTGTGTTAGTAAACAGTCCATCCATGTTTGTATACTATATAAATAATCATACAGTAATAACAGCTGCAACAAGAATAGTGGGTATTATGAATTTGCCTTGCTCAGTTCCTTTAAGATTTCCAAGAGGAATGAAAGGATCTCCTTTCAATTAACAGAAATTCCTTTCTGCAGTCACGTATGAATGTATTGTAGCTGAACTCCTATATTATTATGTAAGATTTATCCTTTGTTTGTGTATGTCACCATTGTATAATAAAATATTTTAAAACTAATTTGAGTTACAAACTATAGTAATTAAAAATCTTGTACATATGTATAACCAAATAATTTATTCTGGTATTATATTGGTTATAAATATGACTATAAAATTTAATTCACATCTGACTTATTAATAGGTTTACAGTGACATGTACATGATCATTGGAATATAGATATCCACCGAATTCTTTTAACTTTAGTTTTCATTAAAAATAATTTCAGTCAAGTCCAGAGGTGAAATTTTAGTCTTCATTAAAAATTATGATTGCTGTGTGCTGCGCTAATCAAATCACGTGCACACAAGTTGTATAGACTTACTCAGATCGAGCATGATTTTAAACCGGATTGAGCATGTAGCACTGCAAACCAATAGGAATAGTTATGGATATAAATGACCAATGGGGGAGAATGTCCACAGAATCCTATGCTCACAGTCTGGAAGGGGAACTAACTATAAAAGATATCTGGTGCTGAAGATCGGACACTCTAAATCAGAAGAAGGACCTGGACTGGCTTTTCTTACCCAGTGAATCCCCGCTGAAGGTACAAAGGAGGGATCTAGGCAACTTTAAAGGCCAACTCGGTCTATATTATTATTTATTAGTAAGCCTAATGGCACAGATAAAAGTACGGTAAAATTACTTATGTAAAATTTTGTATACTTTTTGATTACCATAATTCGTTGTAACTAATTATACTCTGTAACCTTTTCTAAATTGTTATTAAATAGTTTAACCTGACTGTCACTCTGAGAGTTCTTTTCTTTAAAACTATATATGCTAGTACATGTTCGCAAAAACAGAATAAGTTGCTGTATGTAATTAGAGTCCGAACATAGCATACAATTGGCGCAGTTGACAGTTGAAAGAGGACAAAGTGGTTAAACTAAAAAGAGAAAAGGTGTCAACAGTTAGTTACCAAGGAAGATGGCTACAACTCAGCCAGGTATTTGTGAATTCGATGTTAATAGTCCTTCCGAGTGGCCCCAATATACAAAACGTATTGAATATTATTTCATTGTTAACAAAATCAAAGATGACGTAACGAAAGTAGCCACACTATTACTTTTCGGTGGACCAGGTGTAATTGAAGTTGCAAACCAATTATGCGGACCCGAAGAACCGGAAAAACTATTGTACTCCGATCTAGTTGGGCGGCTGAATAACCATTTTAGCCCAGAACCGTCAAAACACATTGCTCGCCTACACTTGCGCAACAGACGCCAAATAAAGGGAGAAAAGTGTAGAGATTTTGATACCGCCTTAAGAGATTTGGCGCGAAAGTGTGCTTATGTAGACCTAGAAGAAGCACTATTAGATCAGTTTTTATGGGGGATGAGCGATGACAAATTATGTCAACAACTATTGGCCATCCCAGATCTGACGTATTCCGAGGCTATCAAAAGAGGGATGTCCCACGAACTAGTTATAAGCAGCTCCAAAGAATTCCAACAAGCTAACCTGGATGCTACGAAACAAACTTCAATAAGCAAAACAGAAGAGCTACCAAACTCGAAAATTGAATGTTATCGCTGCGGCAAAATTGGACACATTGCACGTGAATGCAGCTGGAAAAATGCAAAATGTAATAAATGCGGGAGAGTTGGACACCTGGCGAAAGTTTGCCGTACTAAAAATAGAACTAGAGCGAATGACAAATCCCCAGTAAACAGATATGCCAAATCGGAACGTTATACCGAAATAAATAAGGCAGAGACCAAAAGCTGTCAACAAATAATGTTAGCAGTAGAGATATGTAACAAAGCTATAGAAATGGAGATAGACAGCGGAGCTGGGGTGTCCATCATATCGCAAAGGGATTGGTCCGAGATAAATAAAAACGTTAAAAACCAGCCAAGAGTAGCTAAAACAGAACTCAAGGCAAATGATGCAAATGGGAATCCTATTCAAATAGTCGGAGTAGTAGAGGTTATGGTAGCCATAAACAATCGCCGGAAAAAACTAAACCTATATATTGTCAAGGGCAATATAGCACCCTTATTAGGTAGGGAATGGTTTACCCCGTTAGGCATTAAGATCTGTATGGTAAACAAAATTAACATCGAAAGGGAAATAAAACTTAAATTCCCTAAACTGTTTACCGAAGAACAGGGACGAATCACTACGACAGCCGTGGAAATTGAGCTTCGCGAAGGCGCAAAAGCAGTTCACTGCAAGCCTAGGAAAATACCTTTTGCTATGAAATCACGAGTTGAAGAAGCTTTAGAGGACATGATAAAGAAAGGTGTGTTGACTCCAGTCGAAGACTCAGAATGGGCTACTCCTATAGTGATCGTAGCAAAACAAAACGGACAAATCCGAATATGCGGGGACTACAGACTAACTGTAAACAAAAGTATTGCCAAAAGCCCATATCCTGTTCCAAATGTTAGAGAGATATTAGCTGGATTGGAAGGCGCAAATTTTTTCGCAAAGTTAGATTTAAATGCCGCTTTTCATCAGATTCCAGTGACAAAGGAAACGGCGGCGCTCCTTACCATAACAACACACAAGGGATTATATAATTATAATCGCTTACCTTTCGGCATAAAAATCGCCTCGAACGCTTTTCAAGCTAAAATAGACATGCTGTTGGAGGGACTGAAAGGAACAACGCCATATTTTGACGACATTCTGGTAACAGCGGAATCCGAAGCGGAATTACAAATTAGATTAGACGAAGTTTGCGAACGGCTAGAGAATTTTGGTGCAAAGCTAAACATGCAAAAATGTATTTGGTGTGCTAAAGAAATAAAGTTTTTAGGCCACATCATATCAAGCACTGGTGTTAGACCCGATCCGGATAAAATTAAAGCTATCATAAATGCACCAAACCCCAAAAACGTCAAAGAACTGCAGGCTTTCTTAGGATTGGTTAATTTTTTCGAAAATTTTCTGAAGGGAAAAGCACATGTAGCCACACCCTTGTACGAGTTACTTCGCAAAAATCAACGATGGTGTTGGAAGAACCCGCAAGAGAGCGCTTTTCAGAAAACGAAAGCACTGCTAACGTCAAACCACTTGTTAGTACATTATAACAGTAGCCTCGACATCACATTAACAACGGACGCATCCGAATACGGAATTGGGGCGGTACTCAATCATCCGTCACAGAATAGCGAACGCCCAATAGCATACATGTCTAGAACGTTGTCAAAAGCTGAAAAAAATTACAGCCAATTGGACAAGGAGGCATTGGCCATTGTAACAGCAGTTCGGAATTTCCACCAATACATAGCAATGATTATCTATGATTGCGAAATATTTGATAGTAGTTTTATTTAATTAAGTACGTAAATTTAATTTTCAAAGATAAGTTGTTGAAGATCTATCTATAAAGTATTTTTATATCTACTATACATTCTTTATTAACTTTTAGCAATCATTGATCTACTTATGATTTAAGTATAGCCATCTTTTGCCACGTAAATACATCGAATTAATACAGCAAGGGGAGTTGCAACTTTGTTAAAAATCATTCTTCAAATCTTTGAAAGTTAAATTTACTTGTTTAATTAAATAAAACGTACTATTAAATATTTAACAATCATAAATAATCTTAAGTAATGAAGACTAAAATTTCACTGCCAGATTAATATGTAAGTATCTTTAAAACTATTGTTTTTGAAACTACTTTCAAATACTGTATATGATCGGAAACTATTATTAAGATAAATATTTCAATCAATTTTAATTATTTCTTTCTCACTCAAATTTTGCCGGAGATTTTCTTTTGCGGTTAACTTACTTATAACTAGAGAAGTTATTTAAATTAAATTACTATATCAAAATACATAAATATTTCACACACTTCTTTTTAAATCATATTTTAATTTACTATACGAATCCTTTTCTTTCATATCTTTTTATGTTTTGCTTATCTTCTATGATCGCTTTTAAGATTTATTCCTATGATTCAACCATCTTCTATGGCAATTTTTATGAATTACTTCTTGTAAAGTAAAGTTTATTATATTGTATATATTTTGTAGGAATTTTTGAAAATTATAATAGACGATCGAAAGAAAATAAATCACATAATATAGCAATATTTGGAAAGAAAAAATGAAATGGCATATTTATGTATTGAAATTAAAGAGCTATTTTGGAAAGAAAAATTAGAAATACTCATAAACAAAGTAATTTATTAAAAAATAAAACCATTAAATTTATTAATAAGCAAGCTATAAAAATTTTTTGATTACATTTGTCTACTTAAATCTCACTAATAAATCATTAAGAGCGCGAAAGCTTTTGAGTATTATTAGAAGCTGAAAACAATAACGTCTGATTTGTACGTAATAAATTGAACGCGTGGTTGAAAGCCGCTAAATAAAAAAATAAAACTAGGAAAAGTCTAATCTTTATGAGTAATATGCATGTTTTTATATATACAGTATACATTTATTGGTTTATTAATTTCAACACTAATTAATTTAAGAAATCTACCAATCAAATAAAGATTTACCATTGTACAGCACGCTTTGATGACGTATGTACCGGTATTTTTTATTCCGCAAGTTTGAGGTGGTGACACGTTGAAGTAATTTTTTTTTAATAGTAATGCTTTGTAAAATAGAGTTGAATAGTAATGGTTTTATTTAGTCTTGCTTCTACGTGGGTAGTTGTCTTATAATTGTCCTATAATTACTGATATGTCTAGTTTAACGACCAGGTAAGTTGTATTTGCGTATTACCACATAATTCCCTCCTTTTTTTTTAATTACTTAAAATGTGCCAGAACGTTAAGAAATACTGTGCAATTCATTCTTTTAAGAAAAAAGTATAGTTTTGGAAAGACGTCTCATTCATTGAATAAGTTGTAAATGCTAATATAATTATTTTTTTTAGACAAATTAACAGGGTGTGGTAGTACTAATCTTCCAAAAACATTTAATGTGGTTAATGATGAACAAAGTTTAATTAATTATAAAATTCCACTCGCAACTTCTTCCGAATTATTAAATAAAAAGCTTTGATATGACTATGGAGTTGATAAAACTTAATTAGGCACAACTTATCTGAATTATTAAGTAAAGAGCATGGGATCTGATTATGGAGTTGATAAACTAGCCTAATTCCAATATGTCGATAAAAACCTTTGATTTTAAGCATTTCTCCTTAAAGTTAAACATAATATAATTCAGCAAATTATAATTACGGTATTAGATTTGGTCATTTTCGTTTTTATTAATTTTTTTAAAATTAAACCGGAGTTTAAAATCTCGTGCGAAATGTAATTGCCAGCCTCTGAGAAGCAGAAAATTTTGCCGAGTACAGGAAATATTTAATAGTGCTACGGTCGTTGAGAGTCATATTTATAAGATTTGTTCTTAAATGCAAACTTGATATGGCCTTAAAATTAGCTGCAGGCTTGACAATTTTGATTTTATTTCATTACAAGTATATTTTGTCAAATTTTTATTTGACATTTGTCTGAAGGTTTGTGATGATAATATATTATTAGATGTGATATGTTGGATTATTCCATCATCTATGAGTGAGTGTATAGAAAATTTTAAACTTTACAAATACAAACAACTTGTTAGTAATAACTCACAAATAGACAACACCTGTTAGTTATTACATGTTTCGAATAGTACTTTTCTCCACTCTTCTTCAGGTGTTGCTGGCCTGATATGCACAGTGACAGTATTTGCATAGAAACCTAACTCGCAACTTAAAGTGACAGAATAGCTCAGTTGGTTAGAGTGTTTGCCTTAAATTTGATATTCAAGAATGTAAAGGTGCGAGTTCGACTTTATGTGAATATTATCACTGTGCATATCAGGCCAGCAACACTTTTAAGATTGAAGAATAATACTATTCGAAATGTGTAATTATTGACCTGTGTTGTCTATTTGTGTGTTATTACTAACAAGTTGTTTGTATTTGGAAAGTTTAACATTTTCTATAGATTCACTCAGATTTCATTTGATATTTCTTAATTACCATAATGTCTTACATAATCATTCTAGCACAGAAGTTTGCAACCTTTTTTTTGTCTTAATGAGCCATTTTTAGAATTATATTCACCAAAATAATACAACTTTAATTATGAAATATACATTTTTTGAAAATTGAGCCTAAATCATGTTTTTTTGTTGTTAAAATAAATTAATTTGTGCTTTGTTTAAAGGTGCTATAGTAAATTACACTGCAATTCAATTACTTATTATCTGTGTTACAATAGTCATTATTATAATTATTAAAGTAAAAAATAAGTGATTTTAAACATTCTTACTTCTAAATTAACATTTTTCTTTGGTCAAAGAGTATGCTATTTTAAATATTTTATAACATTTAACTTGTATTCATAAAAAAATATGTAGTTTCTAATGAGATTTTTGTTGCTGAATTTCTCGAGGAAGTTTGTCAAAATTCAATAAATATGATAGTATTTTCAAACAAGATGGCGGACTCTCACTGTTCAGCTGATTTTTGAGTTTACTTTTAATAAAATTCATGTTCGAAAATGTTTGCAAAAATATGTGATTCAAAAATTGACAGAAATCCAAATGCATAAGTTTTTAATTCAATATAAATATCCGGCAAACAGTTCCAAATATCAAAACAACTTGATCTTGCCTTATTTTCTATTTCAGATCATTTATGTTGTGCAGCAAAAGTACATTTCTATCTAAGTTTTCTAATTCACTATTAAGATTTACAAATTTTGAACTTACATTTCCTTGATTTTTAAATTTGCTAATTCTAGTTGAAAAACTGCTTGATCAACATCACTAAATGGTGAGAAATTTTAAATCGGGAGAAATAATTTCGAGTGGTCTTAATAAAAACGGTAAGCTTGCGTTTTCTTTCTAAACTCTTCAAATTTTTCACCAAATTCCGATTTCATATTATCACTATTTGCGAGAATTATGTTAAATCTATTGAAATATGATCCTGTTGATATTTCAACATAGAAAAATGTAGCAATATGTTTTCTCTTAAATCTGCTGTAAACAAATATAATTTTGTTCAAAAATACTTCTAAAAGCGTAGTAGCTTTTTTCCCCTTCTTTAGCAGTGTCTTGTTTAATGTATTTAAATGTGAGGTCATGTCCACCATAAAATAAAATTTTTGTCACCAATCGTGATTATTGAGCTAAACATATTCAAGATTGTTTTGGTTTAAAAATAATTGTATTTCTTCAATGCTGGAAAGTCATCTTACTTTATTGTGCAAAAGATCACAGTATTGCTGATATAGTGGTCTTGCCATTATTTTGTTCACAATTTGTACAACCAGATCCATAACCAATATTTTCTTCGGAAAGGTTTGTAATCAAAGTGCAGTAGAAAAAAAACATTATGCCAAATTTGTTTTTTAAACATAGAAACAAAATGTTTCTTTTCACCGTTCATACTTCGTGCTCTATCGGTTGCAATTGATACTATTTTATTAATATCAATATTTTTACTTTTCAAACAATTGGTAACAGTAGATTCTATAACTTCATATCGAGTTTGTCCTTTTAGTGGCAGTATATCAAGTAACTTCCTGAGGTTCGTCAGAGTTAACATCTACAAATAAGTACAGCCTGTGCCTTATCATTCACATTGCAAAATTCATCGCAGGCAATAGAAAATCCTGGTGTTGAATTTAAATTCATAATTTGTTGACTCCTTAATTTCCCATATGAACAGTTCTGTCTTACAGTTGTAGTGGGCAAAGGCATATTTTATTGTAGCAATTGTTTGTTTTATTTTTAAAATTGTAAAAAAGCTATACCCCATTTCATAATTTCTAAAGTGGCAACAAAATTAGTAGTAGTTGTATTATTACTTGATTTTATCCGTTTTGAAAATGTATCTTTACTTAAGTTCATTTTATATTGTTTTTCTGCTTTTCTTTTCCCTCTCAATAAGTGTTTGCACATGCTTCATGTTTATTTAAAAAATGCCTTTGTACATTTGATTTTTTTGTTATTCGTAAACTATTTTTTCTATTCCAGTTTAAACTTAAGTATTTACTAACTTTAAGAAAAAAAATTGTTTAATAATATGCGAGATAAATATTTTGGACTTTAAATAACTTATTAATAACTACTTTTAGCATTAAAATTTGTCATTTATTGTTAGTAGACATTAATCATTTTAAAATTTAATTTATTATATTTTTATTCATGAACTTACTGTGGAAATAATTTTATATGCTGATCTGTGGAAAATTCTTCTCATCTCTTTACAACAACGTGAACAATTTAGAATATGCATCTTGTAAAGTAATTAAAAGTTACTTTGTAATCTGGGTAATCTAAAATTGATTATTGATATTTTAAATACTAAGTTTCTCTTCTTATTTAATGAAACGTATCTGCCCTGTGATGTCTGTAATTTTCATTATATATGTATTTAAATTACATCAATTTACATATGCTAGCCCAATATATGACCTATAATCAAACTTTGCTAGGACCAAACATTTCACTGTATGTCATTATAAAAAAAAATGTTAATATTAATTCTTATTAAGCGCAATGTCAGCACGTAATACTTATATAAGATTAAAACCTTAATACATGCGTCTTGAGTGCTTAATTTTAGCAAGAGAGACCTCTAAAAATCATAATGCAAGATTCGACTTTATAAAGATAAGAGGGACCCTTATCTCTAACCTATTTTTCGTAATTATATAGCCAAACCTAAAGCATTTTGATTTGGGAGCATGAAGCTAATAAATTCTTCACTGATTAAGTCCACTATTTTTATTAAACATTAACATTCGCGAAATCTTTCGATTTACGAGGAGTCAATATTCAGATATTAAATTTAGAAATATTTTGAATCAATTTAAAGTTGTAAATATTTTTATTAAGCGCGATGTCAGCACGTAATACTTATATAAGGCTAAAACCTTAGTACATGTGCCTTGAGTGCTTAATTTTAGCAAGAGATCTCTCTACAAATCATAACACAAGATTCGACTATAAAGATAAATTTAATATTTGAATATTGACTCGTTGTAAATCGAAAGATTTCACGAATGTTAATGTTTAATAGAAATAGTGGACCTTAATCAGTGAAGAATTTATTAGCTTCATGCTCCCAAATCAAAATGTTTTAGGTTTGCCTATATAATTACGAAAAATAGATTAGAGATAAGGGTCCCTCTTATTTTTATAAAGTCGAATCTTGCATTATGATTTGTAGAGGTCTCTCTTGCTAAAATTAAGCAGTCAAGGCACATGTACTAAGGTTTTAGCCTTATATAAGTATTACGTGCTGACATCGCGCTTAATAAGAATTAATATTTACAACTTTAAATTGTTTCAAAATATTTCTAAATTTAATATCTGAATATTGACTCATAAATCGAAAGATTTCGCGAATGTTAATGTTTAATAGAAATAGTGGACTTAATCAGTGAAGAATTTATTAGCTTCATGCTCCCTAATCAAAATGCTTTAGGTTTATCTATATAATTACAAAAAATAGGTTAGAGGTAAGGGTCCCTCTTATCTTTATAAAGTCGAATCTTGCGTTATGATGTGTAGAGGTCTCGCTAAAATTAAGCACTCAAGCCGCATGTACTAAGGTTTTAGCCTTATAAAAAAAATGTATGTAATTGGATATACTATACTTTTAAATTCCTTTCAGTGATTTATATCAACTTATGTTTTGTAGTGGTATTATTAAGATACAATATTAAATATCTTGATTATAAAATTGTGTATTTGATAATTAAAAAAAAAAAATTAGTTAACACAACAAATACATTTCTGACAAATATTAATTATTGAGGGTGTATGCCAGTTTTAAATGTTTTTCTGAAACTAGCACTTTAGTCCCAGGCTTTTGTTTCATTATTTTTCAGGAATTAGCAAATGTAATTATATCTAAAAGAGTCTTAGTTTAATTACTAGCTAAGTAAAAAGCTATTAATGTTTTAAATCATGCTTTTGTATTTATAAGTTTAAAAAGACTATTTATTATATAAATATGGTTTAATAATTTAAAGACACAAATAGTAATAATTGACATTAATGCTATGTTTTATTTTCTAAAAATACCAATAGGTAGAGCAAAATTTAAATTAAGATAATTTAAGCATTTAAATTAAATTTTTGTAGATCTAATTAATGTTAAAAAACTACTGTATTCTATATTTTACCCAGAGACTAAATTTCATCTGGTACAATATTGAAATGAATAATGAAAAGATTATAAATGAATCAACAATATATTCCAATTGGTTATAATAAAAGAATATGTGAAACATTTATTTTTTGTAACATTGTTGAACAAGTAGAGTTCTTATAAAATAAATATATTAATAGTTTACTCTTGAATTTGCATTTAGTTTTTTTATATCTTATTATCAAAATTACTATTAATATTATTAATTAAAGATATGACAATAATATCTGATATGTATTTCTTTGACAAATATAATTTTTAGTTTTAGGATTGATGTAAAAATTAGAATTGATATATGTAACACTATAATAATAATAATAGTGATGATGATGATGACGACAGTAAATAATACAATTATCAAATCATTAAAAAAAAACAATTTTTGTTAAAATTGGCTCATTATATTGTATTAATGCATTGAATATTGATTTGTATATTACCATTCAATTATTACAGAATTGTAATAATTATATATATATCTTTATTATCACCACATTACCATTTCAAAAACATTTTATGGTTATTTAGAACTATTATATGTTAAAGAATTTATCTGTATTTCTAAGAATAATTAAAAAGTGCATCACCATGGCCAAAGATTATTGTTGATTGTTGTAAAACATGCTGATAATATATATAAGTATAAATATGTATAAATTGATTCATAAAATGATTTTCAAGAGAAAATTACATAAAATTAAATTGTAATATATAAATATATATTGCATAATATGTATGTCTAATGTAGTTAACTAGAATTAAAATTATTTTCAACAAACCATATGAAAATTAAATTGTAATATATAAATATATATTGAATAATATGTCTGTCTAATATAGTTAACTAGAATTAAAATTATTTTCAACAAACCATATGAAACTCAAATCCAAACCTATGTTATATATAATGTAATAAAAACACTTAAATTGCTCCACATCTTGTATCTTATTTGATATATGTCCAAAATGTAGCAACTTCTAACAAAAGATGGGGGAGAAGATATAAATCTTCGCAGTGATAGACTTATATATTTAGTATGAGTTAGAATTTATTTAAATGTTTTTTATTTAATTTTGTCTGTACCCTTATTTAAAAAAAATCTACAGTCATTAATTTATTGTAAATCAAGAAATCTCATTGATATGACATCACGAGTTTTTTTTGTTATGGTATTAATATACTATTGTAATTGAGTTGCTATAAGTATTCAGAGGATTACAGACCCCCCCCCCCCCCAAGTAGTTTAAAAGTGTAGGAATTATTTATTGTCAGGTATAAGTTGTCAGAAGTTACATTTTAATTTATTATAATTACATTATAATGTAATATAATTAACAATAATTAATTGCAAAGAAATTTTAATTTAAATAATTGCAGTACGGTTTTAAAACCTTTTTGTTTTGTGTGTGTGTGTTGTTGTTTTTTTGTATATTATATAGTTTATTCTTATTTGCAAATAATTTGTTTAAAAAGTATGTAAAAGAATATTTATTTTTAATGTATCCTATATTAAGTTTTCTTAAGCCAAAGCAAATTGAGTCAAATGGGCAGCATAAAGTGATAACCTTTGATCATCTGTTAGTGGTTCTTTGCCATTGCTTACCATATTCTTATCTGGATTTTTTAAAAATTCATAAACATTTATTTTTTAAAAAAATCAATATTTTTAAGGATAATATCTTAATTTTAAAATGGTAAAATAATTGCAAAAAACTTATGTAAATTAAAATTCTACTTCTTACCTTTGAATTCAGCTAAATGATTCCTTTTTTTTTTTAATCTTTAAGCTTTTAATATAATTTGATATTATGTAAAAATATTTAAGTTTCAGTAAAAATTTTATTTGATATAAAAAAAAACTTTCTATAAAAAATTTTATCATAAACTTTAGTGTCATAAAAAGGCTGAATTAATAATGTAAATTAGCCTCACAAAATTGATGTATATGCTCATATAAAATCAATTTCAGCAATTATTATATAAAGCACACTTATAAAAGTGTTAGAAAATATGAAATGGAGTTTCTTGCATATACTTAATATTTTTATTAAAAATGTTTTTACAGTTAATAAAAAATGTTAATGTAGTTTTTTAGTTATGATAATAGTTCTTTTTTTTTATGCCAAATTAATATTTCTAAATTGATTTGTATAAGCAGTATTGTGATTGAACAAAGATATTATTCATATTTGAAGAAATAGATTCAGATTATATTATGTATGGATTTGTTATTCATTTCTCGACATTTTTGAAAATTAGAAAGTTGATTGAATATAACTATAGAAATAGCAAAATATTTTTCAGTTATTGCCTTTAAAGTAAAACATAAATACTGTATTTTATGGATTATATATATTACATTTTAAATTAACTATTAAATGCAAATATCAGTAAAGTCTTATGATGCAGTTCTAACTATTGAAATAATAAGTGTTAGAGATGTCATTAACAATGCCATTGATGACCAAGTATTGGCACTTTGTTATAGTGCCTATTACCTATTCACCTCAAATTGTCTTTGGGAGAAAATTATATATAACAAACATTTACTTGATTTTTTTTTTTTTTTTTAGTTCTCTTAATATTGAATCATTTGATGGACATGATTGGAATTTTTTAAACAACCATGTAGAAACTGAAACTGCACTTAATTTACATTGGTACGTATTTGTAAATTACTATATATATATATATCATATAAAAATAAATAATGTGTATAGTATTTATATTAGAATCAAATTTGTTGATTCATTAATTTAAATGCACTTTGACTAGTGTTGTAAATCTTGAGTATTATATTTCATATCTGAGCATATAAGTATTGTAGCCTATATTAATTTACAATAGTTTAATTTTCTGCACTTGATAACTTATTTTTAGTTTGAATTTTAATGTTGCTTTGCAGTTCGGGTGCTAAAATATAGTGAGAGAATTGTCACATTAATATATACTTTTTATTATTCTTACAAAATATTGGTTATTGCTGTGCATACATATATAATGTATATCTATTGCTATTTATTCTCTCTGAAATATATTCTAATATAAATTGTTTGATTATATTTTTATATAAAATATGTAAAATTGATTC
Organism: Epiperipatus broadwayi; assembly: GCA_028023455.1. Taxonomy (NCBI): domain Eukaryota; kingdom Metazoa; phylum Onychophora; class Udeonychophora; order Euonychophora; family Peripatidae; genus Epiperipatus; species Epiperipatus broadwayi. Next base: position 9,401,972 of record JAQFVV010012420.1, read on the forward strand.
TGCCAATTACTTTGAAGGTTATTTCATCCCTTTCACTTAAAGAATTTCATTTGTTGATTTTTGTTGCTGTAATTTTTTTATTTTAATGATGTGTGTTGGCTGTTTTAGTCTGAGAGTTGTTCTATTTTGTGCTGGTGCCTGGAGTCTTTTTCTTTCAGAGGTCACTTGGTTAGCATTTATGCAGTTGTTTATAGTATAATCAGAGCAACACAGGGACAAAAGGTTATATGTTAATTGGATGAGTTATTGTTGAAGAATTCATATTAAATTTGTATAGTACTATATGGATTTGTGTAAGCCAGTTTGTATTTTAATTTTTTAAAAAAACAACTGTTTTGTACATATGTAATATTTGTTATATAGATGTTTTTAGTAGAATGAATATTAAAACAAAAAGTATAATTATATTTGATATTTTATACAAACTTGATTATCAGAGGCAAGTATGTTCTCATGATGAAATGTACTCTTGGGAAAAGTAATTCCTGCATATACAGTAAGTTAGTAAGTTTTAGAAAGCGTGGGATACCCCATCTTCAAAGCTTGTTTTTAGCAGCATGATATATTCGAGATATAACAACTCACACTTTCATTAATCTTAAAATTTCGAATGTAAAGTGTCAGAAAGCTGACCTCTGTCATTCCATTCTTTATGGTATTACTTTTCAGTAGAAAAGAGATTGAAACAAATATCAGGATTGAATGACTGCTATATAATATGATTTTGTAAATCTATTAGAGGATAATAATAAAAATTTTAATTAATATAAAATAATGTAAAGTTTTATCCTAAAAAAAATACTGATTTATAAAGAAATTTTCACAACCATAAGTCTGCATAAATTAAAAATTTATTCAAGTAACAGTTTTGATATAATTATTATTTTACATAAAACATTTAAAATAAAATAATAAAAAAAGCATAATATAATAAATGTTTGAATGACGAGAGAACTTTTTTTTTTTTTTTGGTCACTCTTAGCTACAATATAATTGATTGTGTTCCTTATTTTCTTTAAATACAAACTGAAAAAAGCAGTTATGTTGCATTGTTTATATTAATATTATTAAAAACTAATAACATCAATACTGCTAAAATATTGTAAATGAAAATAGATCATTACTATTACCATATTATACTTCGAATATAGGCAGCCCCTGAATTTAAACCACAATAGGATTTTACGACCGAAAAATTGGGAGAAAAATTATCCTTAACTTTAAGCCGCATATATGTACTTAAATGGGAAATTAATATAAATACAATAAACTTACCTAATTTATTGTGAATCTTCATATATATGTGGTATTTTCACTTTCACAACCTGAATTCTCATCTTCACTATTCCATCAGGTACATCATCGTCAGGCTCTTTAAATTGCAGTTGAACATTATAATTTCTTTGTCAATTTGCTTTCATGTAAAAATATATTTTTCTATTAAAATCTGAATTATTCTACAATAGTTTATATTTTTGCAAATATTTTCTGAAAAAAAATTAAGAATATGTAAGAAAAAAATCTAAAACATTCGTTTTCACTTTGAAATTCAAAATGAAAACATGAATTATCAACATCAGCAAAATAACATTAAAGGATTCTAAAACATCGGAACTGTCAAAATTTTAACAGGCACAGGCTCTTATCATTGTTATATTGATTTGTTAATTGTAAAACTATTTTAAAGTTTATTCGATAAAGTTTTCTTGATAAAATACCAGTAAAATTGGCAAAATAATGTTAAAACATTCTAAAACATGTTTTCACTTTAAAAATCCAAAGTAAAATATTGGAATTGTCAACATCTGCAAAATAATGTTAAAACATTTGTTTTCACTTTAAAAATCAAAATATAGACATCGGAATTGTCAAAAATTTTGACAGGCGCACTCTTCTTTAGAGAACAACAATCAATCAGCGGTTGGAAGGCAGGCTCTTATTTCATTGCTATATTGATTTATTAGTTGTAAAAATATTCTAAAGGTTATTCAGGGTAAACTTTTCTCGATAAAATATAGGTAAAGTAACATTAAAAGTAGCTGTTTGAGAGATACTTAAAGCTGTTTCTGAGGTTACTTCCCAAAATATTGATTAACTATATCTCTGGGTATTTGGCGCTATATTGAATTTTTAAAAAAATTTGAGTCCAATTTTCAAAATAACTTCAGGTTTAGTAATATTAGCGCAAAAGGCTTTACAGTGATAGAAATTATAGAAAAAAACTAAGGAAAGAAATAAGGTTAAGATAAGAAGTGATTACTATTAAAAAGGTATGGGAAAAAAGAAATTTAAATATCCGAAAAAATTATTACTTTATTATTTATTCATAATTTATCATTAACTTAAGTTTAAAATTACATCTTCATTGATAATTTTTTTGTACTTCTCATAAAGTTTTTATTCAAACCATATATAATACTTCTTACCTGATATAATTCATAGCTTCAGAACTTGCAAAAGTACTAGCATAAGAATTCTTCATTTTTAGCTTGTACTCCAAAAGTTAAAAATTTCAGGGCATGTATAAGAAAAAGATTCATCCTAATAAAAAATACAAAATAAATCATTTCCAAAAGATGGATATGCATTTGTAATCATAGCAATTGGTTTCTTGTCTATCAATGATAAAATGAGTCTCTCTTTATTTTATATTTTTTGTGTACACCAGTGATGCTATCTTGTTCTATTTATTGTCCCACAAAAGTATAATTTATTTGCATATAGCTCATTTGCTAACTGTAGACTTGAAAATAATGTGATGCAAGATGTGCCAAAACTACTGACTCCACAGCATAAGTATCAAGGCATAGGCAGGAATCTGGATTTGATTTTTTTTCCTACATACAATTCATGGGGTATGCATAACCATTGCAGCTATCACACACACCACTTGAAACTTCACTATTGGTTTTAAGAGTTTATATTTTCACATGGTACTATTCCCAGTAAATTCTGCGATTGCTTCAACTACAAACTTTCTGTTCATCTGATAATCGGCCTTAAAATTTACATTGCACTGCGCTATAATAACCTAGTTTTACATATGTTGGGAAATCATTATTTGTTGTATAAACCCACTAATAAATTATTAAACCTTTTGAGAATCATTATGTCTACAAAATAAGGTTGCCTCAAACTTGGATCATAGTCCTAAAATTACATTGTATATAAATGACTACTTTCATTATATTTAAAACACAAGTATAATTTATATATTACACGTGGGTCTCGTTTTATGCTGTAGATATTCCGCAGAAAACCCGCATTAAAAAAAATCGCACAAAAATAGACTTAACTTGAAAAATGGGGGATACGTTCCGTAATTTTCAGAAATCACATAAAAGCAAAGCAGCAAGAAAAAATTACTTTAAAATTTGCATAAAAAAATAAGGAAATAAAGTATGACTAATAAAAAATTTCAAATATTTAAAAAAAATTGATACAAGACAAACTTTTTTTATTAACTATAGTATTTAATTTTATTCAAAACAATATGTTTTTATGTGTAATTTATTTTACATTTTTTTATATATATTTTAATCAATATCGCTATTTGACAATATGCGGTTCGTTTGTGAATTGGTAAGAAAACAGATTCGTTGCAAGCGGAAGTCCAACTAACACCACCTTCAGTCTTGTGCTGTGTTAATGATTTTCTATCAACAATGTAATCCGTGATTAAACTTTGAGACAATGATTTTACTAATTGTTATGAAGCTCGCGATATCCAGACTGCTATGTCTAGCTGTTAGAGAATGCACTTCCATTAGTGCAACTCTATATATATATATAACACGCTTCTACGAGTGTGTTAATGACTAGCGGTTAAATTTTCTTTTATACATGTATATATATGGAGAAACTTTGAGACAGAAAAACGTTACAAGTAAAAATATTTAAAAACTTTTAAAGATATGTTCTTTTTAAGTAAAAATTAAAATGTTCTTAAATATTTTTACTTGTAACTTTTTTCTGTCTAAAAGTTTCTCCATGTACATATGTGTATAAAAGAAAATATAAACACACTTAAAGATACATTCTTTTTAAGTAGAAAATAAAAGTTGTTATAACTTTTCTGTCTAAAAGTTTCTCCATGTATATATGTGTATAAAAGAAAATATAAACATACACATACATAACACAGATATACAACTACTATTTAGCTCTCGTTGGAATTTAAGAGCTTGTTCATTGCAGCAAACTCAGATTTCAGCATTTTCTGAGGTTTTTCTTTGTCTCACACATCAACATAAAATGTATGATTAAATGATTATTACTTATCAGAAAATAATAAATTTGACTTCATTTGATAGATATTTTTTGTTTACTACTGAAATAAATTTTAAATGTTCACATTTTGTTTCTATAAATATTAAAAAAATGTGATTGCAATCCAAACAAAAAGATTATACGTTATCATTTCTAGAAAGATTATTTTCAGTTTACAAAATCTTTGTTATTTCTGATTATTTTTAAAAATCTAAAAGAATATTTATTTATTTGTTATATCTAATGAAATATGTTTTAAAAGTTTAAAATTTTTGAATATTTATTGCAATATTTTTATACCTAAGTATAAGTAGATTGTTTACGTAGAAGCTAAGTTTCTAAATAAGTTCAGGCCATATTCACGTTAGCTGCTAATATAACATTTTTGAAAAAAAAAAAAAGTATTTCAAGTCAAAATAAGTTATTAATATTTTATATTTCTTTATATCTAATAAATATAGTGAAATATGAACTTCTTTATCGCATAAAAGAAAACCGCATAAAAAGATATTAAGAAGAAATGTGAATCACATTAAAAAACTCGCATAAAATGAGACCCGGGTATATACATTTATTAAATAATAAAAAAAATTTAAAATAATACTCAAATAATAAAAAAAATTTAAAATAATAAAAAAATCTAAAAGTGAATGCATACGTATGTTATGTTGTATTTATTTTCGGGACGAAGGCTTTGAAATTGCAAAATCATCGAAGCATGTTGAATCCACTTCATTACTAATTCTGGCTGTTAAAAAACTTAGGCCTTTGTTTTCTTCATACAAACTAATAAATTGTGCAGAAAAAAAAATTAAATTATTAGAAATATTAATAAAAAATCGAAAATTTGTCCAATTTTAACATGCCATAGACCATTTTAAAAAGGAAATTGAACTGCAGTGAATGATGGTATTGGCACATGCATAGTGCATTTGCTTTTCCCGCAATTTTAAAAAGGAAATAAAATTTTAATTTCAAACAAATGAACGGTAGCTGTGTTCCATTTTGTGAAATAATTAAAAAAGATTTAACATGCTATTCTACACAGGAAATGACAGTAATACTATGTTCTTGTATAGTGTAAAGCAAAGATCCACAGAAATAAGATATTAAAATTTTTCGCTTTGAATTTAAGCCGCACTCCTTTTTTAAGGGTCCAAAATTTAGAAAACAAGTATGGTTTATATTCGAAGTAATACGGTATTATTTAATATTTGCATTAAATAATTGTTTCTAGAAGCTCATGGGGTATTAATTAGCATATGGGTGACCTTGCATGGGAGTGGTATAATGAAAATTAAAAATTATGCCACAGAAATATTCATTATTGGATAATCTCTAGTCTAATGAGTGACTAATACAAATTATTAGTATAAAAAGTGTATTGTTGAATTTTTACTACCAGCAAAATCATTAATCCAGTAAAACCCCAGCATTAGAGATTCCAATGATTGTAATATTTTTTAAAATATATTCCAAAATAGAATAAAAAATACCTGGTGGTTTTCTGTCTTGTAGATGATAAATGTAGACTGCTGCTTTATTTGTTTGTTTTTTTTATTTAAAAATTTATCTAAAATTAGAAAAGTGAAAAAAAGCTTAACATTTTTTATTTATTTTGAAAGATTTTAAAAATTAATACCTATCAAAAGTTAAATATAAAACATTTTTTCATTAAAAAAAACCTTACTTGGTAAGCCATATTGAAAATTTTCAGCTGAAAACTGTATATCTTGATCGTGTAAACAAGTGTGTTTTTATCATGAAACACTAAGCATTAATATTCTTTGCACAAGTAAATAAAATAATGAGATTGAAAAGATATCACTTGGAGCGCTTTTTGACCAAAATATGTCCTACATTTGTGATATGTGTAAATGCTTTTTATATACATATGAGTCTATTCTTACATTTAGACATAGTATATACTTATTTGCCTTTTTTTTTTCCAGGAGTGATATGTACAATTTTGACACACTATCATCTGGATCACTAAATATAGCTAACTCAGAAAATGAAAATGATTTAATTGGAAATTTTACAACATATGACCATTTATTTGAAGGATTAATTGACTGTAATACTTCAGGTGAATATAGGATCTTTTTTCTTTTAATTTTTTTTTGTAGCGTGATTTATAGTCACATTATATGTCTTTACTTATTTTTTTCCCCAACATTTTGTGATTATTGTGGCAAGTTTTGTTAGGACTGAGTAAAAAAAGAAAATCATCAATGAACTATATTTTGGGTTGCATAAATTTGTATTGCTTTTTACTTACATTAAATTTTACACTTTGGGATGCAAATATTTGCAGTTCAAGAATATAGGATTTGCAATAAGATCTTAAAAGTGAAGCATGGCTGAAGTTAATCAGTTATTAAGAAATTGTGTGCCCTTAATATTTTGATTTTAAATAACTCGCCTGTAGAAATATAAATATTTTTAATTTGCATTGCACATAATATTGTTATAAATTTTTAAAATGATTTTTTAAATAAAAATTATACAAGTGGTTATTTTATTCAGTCAGCAATTGAAATAACAATTTTGTAAAAAAAGGTTATATCATAATGGTAAAACTCATTAAAATTTAAATAATCTAACTCTGATTTTAATGTTTTTATCTGGTTTTATTCTCACAAGCTTGAAACTAATTTTTGTAACAACAACAAAAAAAAAAAAACTTGAAAGAAATTAAAAATAATTATGAATGCAAATTATCAATTTCTCTGATATAGATTTTTTTTTTTTTTTTTACAAACTTCTGCTTTTTTTTATTAATGAATATTACTTGAATTTTTTTTTTAGATAGCAAGTTCTCTTTTATATTATATATATAAAGTAGTGAGACAATTCTAAATTTTTGATTTATTAAACCAGCTTATTCTAATATAGCCAGGATATATAGTTTTGGATAAAGCATCTAACTAGTACATTGAGCTAGAAGTTATCTACAGGCAAACATAGTAGTAGCAGAAGTGATTAATATATGTATATTTTCTGGCTGGTTTCTTTTTATCATTTTGTCTAAATATAAATCCTTATAATAATTTTTAAATTTCAATTACTATATTTTTTAGAAAGTAAATGTAATTGAAATTTTCAGTTTGAAAGTCATTCTCAATGATTTTTTTTACTGAAATCAACAATTTTATATTGACTCATATCAATTTTTATTAATGCTAAAACATTAATTTATTAAATTTGTTGTATTTAATTAGTCTAATTAGTTTGCACAAATTTTTTTTTTTTCAATCAGGAAATCCATCTTTCACAGGATTTGATTGGAAAAATACATCAGATGACATGTCACCATCCAGTTTAGCCATAAGTTATACTTTAGGTAATAGCCTGAATAATCAGGCATCTGGATCAGATACTAAGAAACGAAAACAACCGTCTGATTTTGAATTCTGTTCTAATTGGTAAGTTAATTTTATAGCTGAGGATTTTAATAAATTTATAAAATTAATTGTATTTGATGATTATTTTTTATATTGCCTTTTTATTTTATTAAATGATTATGTGCTATATTATTTTTTTCTCCACCCATTTGGTTGCAGGTGCAATTTTCACAGTAATTTCAATTTACATGATACAAAGATAAAATATTACATGTTGCCAAAAGTTAACACTGAAATGTAATAAAGTTGAGAAAATATATTATAAAATAAAACAAAGACTTTAATTATTTTTAAAATTATTCACAAATTACGAATTTTGATAGATAAATTTTAAAATAGAAATTTATTATTTATAAAAACATAAATAAAATGATATATAAAATATTTTACTTGTTAAATTGCTGATAATTAAAAAACAATGCTACTTGTCCATTTCATTGTTTATATAGCACTCTTACATTCCCAAATGATATTTGGAGGGATATTTCATCTCTAATATATATAAAAAACGACTACATATTAATTTGTTCATAAATATTTATCAAGAAAAACCTCGATAAATTATAATTTTTAAGATTGTGTATACAGTATATCATTACATATGTATGGGCAATAGACTGCTGACTAATTCCATTTTTTTGTTTTCAAGATAATAGTAATGTAATAATTTTATACTTAAAAATAATTGTAAATTAATACTTTATTTTAGTTTTCATAAATTTTTATATTGTATTAAAAATGAAAATTGAAGAAAAAATAGAGTTTACTGTACTCATAACTATCTATTCTTTACCAGAAAGTAAACACAATTTGTCCTTTAAAAATTGAGAGTAAAAAATCTTTAAAAAAATATATAATATAAGAAAAAAAGGATACAAAGTGATATTGCCATTTGAAAGGATTTTTCAAATTTCCTAAATCACATGAAGTTGAATGTGTAGCCTATACTGTTGTCCATTGTTCAAATTTTGAAATATTTCTGCATTCTTTTATCCTTGGTAGTTGTATTAAATTAACTAAAAGAAACGAGCTATAATTTTATAGTTAAAAAAATATGATGACATGTAACATGATATATATTATTCATTATGCAGTATTACATAAAATCGTATTAAGTTGAGGCATGTCTTGATAACAGGTGTGGCATTTTCTAATATCAAAAATAATTTACTCATGATATTTAAAATGCATAATAAATCTTCCATTATGTATCTTTTCATTATAAATAAGGTATAGCATTTTAATTGCTTGTATAATAAAAAAAAAAATAACATCACAAAATTTAAAAAGATTGAACAAAAAAATGATGATATAAGGCCTATGAATAAGGTAAAACTTATGATATAGTTTTTGCTTTAGATTGCTCAGTAATACCCAGTTCTTTAGTCAAATTCATTACAGACTATCACTGCAAAGTTATAATGAAAAAACTGAAATAGATTTTTAGATGTAGGGATACATCTTAAGAAATGAAAATCAGATTTATTTATGTTATAGTGTTTTCTGTGGCTTATGGATGTGAAAATTGTACACTGAAAGAAGTGTAGAAAAGATATTAATGCTTTTTAACTGTAGTGCTAATGATTTTGATCAACTTGAATTCTCATTTGAGGTATGCATCCGGTTGAAAATTGTTTTTAGTCATATGAGGTAGTATAATTTATTAGAAAGTGTAAAATGCTCAGAAATGTTGATGGGTGAAGAAAACCACCACCAATGGATGAATAGGCTATCAGCACAATAATGGACATCTTGTATAAGTCATTCCAGAAAAGTTTTTTGATGATCTCCAGAAACCATTGAAAATTTGATAGCACTTAATTTGTAAGTGCCTATTTGTTTTATAAATAAGTAAAACATGCTAACTTTATTATTTAGATGGGAAACGTCCTATTTTTGAATATAACAATTCTTTATCAAAAAAAAATCTTTCAATTTCATGATTTCTGTTTGGAATTTCTTATTAAGATAGTTAAACATACATAAAGCCAGTATGAAATTTCATCAATGGAAGAAAGAATTAGGTTGCATTTTTTCTAAATTAATATAATGTGAGCATGCTAATAGCTCTAAACAAGCTTTTCCGATAAATGATGCAAGAGAAAGCATTTAAAATCTCTATCTAGAATTATCCCTATCCCTAAACCGGTTTCGATCTAATGGCTCTTGTCAGTGAGGCACTAGGTTAGCACTTATCTAATACTTAACTATTAAGTAGAAAATCTGAAATTTTCAGACACCTATATGTTCTCAAATCCAGCTATCTAACTTAAATGGGTCTGTATAATGTTCAGTTACATCATATATTAATAGTCTTAGCAGTATAACATCGCCAAAGCCTCAAAAGCAAAACTTTAATAGTAATAAAATCAAATCACGTGATAATTTTGCTTTTGAGGCTTTGGTGATGTTATACTGCTATGACTATTAATATATGATGTAGCTGAAAATTATTAAGACCCATTTAAGTTAGGTAGCTGGATTTGAAGACATATAGGTATCTGAAAATTTCACATTTTCTACTTAATAGTTAAGTATTAGATAACTGCTGGCCTTGAGTTGGTATTTTAGATCTAGTGTATGAATATCCTAGTGCCTCACTGACCAGAGCCATTAGCTTGTAACCAGTTTGAGGATAGGGATAATTCTAGATAGAGATTTTAAATGCTTTCTCTTGCGACATTTATCGAAAAAGCTTGTTTAAAGCTATTAGCACGCTCAATATATTATTATCAAGTTAAGTCACATAACACTTGATTTGATGTTATTTCTAGTATTTTTCTAAAGTGGATAGGTAAGATTTTTCAGTAGGGCAAATTTAGTATGTAAGGTTTATTGTGGTTCAATAAAGTAAACAAAAAAAGATAAAAGACTATTATTTATTCTTATAGAATATATCACACCACATTTCAACTTTATAATTGTCTTCATTTACCAGTTTTCAAAGAAAACTTTATAATTGATGTTTGTAACATCCAATCTTAATAATACTTGATAAATTCTTTGTTCATCACTCCTATGTGAAAAAATTGTTTAATACGCTTTTTTCTAACTCTTATACATTATATGCATGAATATAAAAAACCTTTAACAATCTTTTCCTAATAAAAATACATGTAAACTTGCCCTATTAAATATTATAAAAAGTTATATGCTGATGAAAGAAAAAAAAGTCATTAATTAATATTCTGTAGTGTAATGTTCATTACACCACTATCACGAAAGATAGGGAATGTTTTCTATTCACTTATAACACCTTGTGGAGGGATGTAATCATAAACATAAGATCAAAGACATGAAAAAGATCTATGATATATGTCTTTGATCATCTGTTTATGATTACATCCCTCCACAAGGTATTAAAACTGGATAGAAAACATTCCCTATCTTGCGTGACAGTGGTGTAATGAATATTACAATATAGAAATATTATTCATTATTGGATAATTTCTAATCTAATGGGTGACTAATAAAAATTATTAAAAAAGTCATTGTTTTATGAAAAGTATTTCTTGCTTAATGTCTATATTAATTAACTATTTAACTCTGGTTTTTTAATTTTTGAATAATATATATATACGTTTGTAGCAAAATAATATATATATATATAGATAAAAATAAAATAATATTAAACAAAATATGACAAAAAATCTGAAACTCATACCAAAAGGAGAAATTCTGAACCATTTTGTACATATACATGTTACATCAGTTAGTAGGATTAATTGTATCGTGTTCATTCTAAAAATCTTAATTCAGTAAGAAAGTGAGTTTATTTGTTTTAATATAGAATGCTGTAGCAGACTCCTATTTCTATTATGCAAATGCACACACAAAAAAAAAACATTTTATAATCCTTGCCTATATGTATACATATAGCAAGTGAATATTTTTATACCATTCGTGCAAAACATTATAGAATTAACAATTAGATGCATTAAGTCCACAATATTAATAGAGAGTAGTTTTTAATTTGTATAATGGAATTTTTTATATTAAAATTTTATAATAAAATTTCTAAGCACTTATGAGAGAGTAATGCTGATATTTTGGCATTTACTGGTTGACAAGTGCTAAATTAATTTTACAAAATCTAATGGACTTTTTCTCTTTAGAAAATTGTCATTTTATATTGCTTACATTTACTATAATAAATAATCTTTTAGTCTAGTGTAACTCCAGTATTATTACTATATCCTGTTGATTCTGAGCCTTTCTGAAAAAACAATTGTGCAGAGTTAGTTATTAATTAATTATTTCTTTGTTCATTACTTTTTTGTGATTTTAAGGCAACTATATTTTTAATAAACATTGGAAATTCATATATTGCCAAAAGATGTAAGGGGCTTATAGTTGAAATGAAACAGATTTTTAAAATATATAGGAACTGATTTCGTATCTGGTCTACAATTGTGCAAGTAAATTTCAAAGTTTTATTGAATTTTAGGATATTATCTTAAATAGTATTAATTAAGTAAATTGTGGCTGCTAGATGCATAAGTATATTAGTGCTTTTTGACAAAGAGTAAAAGCCAGAAATTGGTCTGAGGATGGAGATATTGTAGCATTATACTATCTGGTATTTTTTTATTACCCAAACTTTCGGTAGACGCTATAAAGAGTTCTGCTCTTAATATGAGACAGACATGATGATACATCAAATTGTTTTTAAGTCCACTTTTTTTTTACAGATTTTATATCTGAAATTTATCAAGCGCATAGTATGTATGTAATTAAATATAAAGGTGAAAATTCTTTAGATTTTATATTAATTAATTAACTGTGAAATTTATCAAGTGCATTGTAAATATGTAATTGAATACAAAGATGAAAATCCTTTAGATTTTATATTAATTGATTAAAAAAAAAATTTTTGTCCTGTGTTACTTCAGTATATAATTAAGTAAAAACAGATTAACTTGTATTATATTTAATATTTGAAAATTTAGTTGAAGATGTAATTTTAATAATAACTTCAGTTTATATAATATAATTATACTTTCAAGCAAACATAGTAAAATAGAAAATGTAATTTCCAATTCTTTTATTTCTAGTAATAAGCATTCTATTGGATATAATCATTATCTACTTAGATTTTATTATCAAATCTTATAAATATGTTTTTTGTTTTTTTTTTAATTTAAAAATGTGTGTGGATATTCTTGCCTTAAGAGCAGCCGTCTTATTTCCAAACTCAAATTTCCTTGCAGATTAAACACTATTGTTTAATGGTGCTTGTGAGGAAAGGATGATTACTTTCTATAGATTGTTACAATCTAACAAAAAAAAAAAAAACAGCTCTTGTAAAATTTATCAAATATTATTTTATAATGTGGGGGACGACGACGAATTTTTATATTTTTAAATAAATTTATTATATAAATAAAATGAAAAGTTAATTATTATGACAGTTATGTGTTTAATTACATAATTTAAACATTCTGGATTGATTGGGATGGAGGGAGATTACTTGTAGTTTAAATTCCTTTAATAAATATCTTTATTCTTTTTTCTGTATATGTGTATAGTGTAAATCATAATTTAACACTAATAAATTTACATTGGAAGTTGGAAATTATTTTAAAATATTTACAGATTTGAATAAAATCAATAAGAAGATAACCGATAAACTATTAAGAACTGTAACAAAGATGGCTGGTACAAAAAAGCCACAATTTACTAGTAAATTTTCTATTGAAACAAGAAAATGCATGAAGATAAGGAATATAAAAAAATTTTTAAATGATATATTAAGATGAATTATATATCTAGAGTTTTGCAAAAAGGTATAAAAAGAATAATGATATAAGAAAATATAATTGAATTGGCAAGAAATATATAGAAGAAAATAAGTCTCAAAAATGTAAGAAAGTATCTTTGATATTGGAATGAAGGTTATTCTGCAATAAGGAAAAAAGATGGAACTATTACTAAAAAGGGAATGATATCAAAATGTGTGGAAGACTTTAAAGAATTACATAGTAATAAAAAACAAGAAAACAAAATATATTCTACAGTTGTTACATTTTCTGAATTGGCCAGCTTTTTAAAAATGGAGAGATGCAATTAAATCTATGAAGAAAGGAAAAACTCTAGAAAATGGAATTATAATTGCTATCTTAAAAGAAACACATGGAAGAAATAGAAAAAGTGTTGGCAAAGTTATATGACAAATACCTAAATGATAAAGTGGTATCAAGTGATTGGAAAAATGCAGTAATAATATTGATTTTTAAGAAAGGTGATAAAGAAAATATTGGAAATTTAAACTTATTAGTCTTTTATCAGTTCTATACAAAATCATTATCAAGATAATTACAACTTGTGTATAGTGAACTTTGGATTTTAACTAATCAAAAGAAAAGGCCGAATTTAAAAAATGGTTTTAAAACATCAGTGAATCTTATTGAAGTATTGAGAGAAGTTGTATAGAGGATTAGTGAATATGAATTGTCATTATGCTTCGATTTGTAGATTATGGTAAAGTGTTTGATTCAATAAGTATTTCTAAAGTGATTACAGCATTGGAACATCAAAATATAGGCTCAGAACATTGTCATATTCTGAAAAATATCAAAATGCAACAGCAGTGATAACTAAGAAGTTAGAATTAAGAAAGATGTACAACAGTGATTTTATATCCAAAAATTGTTGCAGCAGTTTTACAAGAATTATTTGGTGGGTTAAATTGTGAAGTTAAAGGAATAAAAGTTAATGGAAATTATTTAAGTTATTTAGATTTTGAAGATGATATAACTGTTTTTGCAAATAATGCTTCAGAGCTTTAGAAAATGTTGCAAGAATTATCAGCTGAAAGTAGGACTAAAGTTAAATGCTAAAAGGACTAAAATAATGTTCAATGAATTTTTGTTTCAGAAGAAAATGAAGATTGTTATTCGTGAATTAAAAGAAGTTAACAATTGGTCAGATTATTAATGCAGTTGGAAACAATGGATGGAATTTAATCATAGAATTTAACTTGGATGAAATGTTTTTTGGCAAAAATAATGTAATATTAAAAGGAAATATGCTTGTTTGAAATGGAAGGTTTTTAATAGGTGTGTTGACCACTTGATAATTCGGCACTTAATAGAAGAGTTTGGAGAGATGTATGTTAAAAATATTAAAAAATAATCGAAAACAAAATATAGAAAGCAAGAAAACAAACCGGTATACATGACATCATTGAAAGAATTAAGAAACTGAAATGGAGCTGGGCTGGATATATTGCTAGAAAAAATGATAATAGGTGGACAGTTGAAATCTTAAATTGGACCCCAGTTTATAAAAAAAACCTTGAAAGAGACCATATGTCAGATGAATGGATAAAATAAGGGAGTTTATTGATATGTTTGGAAAAGGAAGGTTAGAGATCAGATCAACTGGATTAAACTTGGAGAAACTATCCTGCTGTGTAGTGATGATATTTTTAGATAAAATTATTAAAAACAAATATAGGCATTTTAGAAAAGAAAAATTCATTTTTATATCTATGATTACATTAACATTAATAAATGATGAGCTGACAGAAATTTATCAGCCATTGAAATAACTATGCAAGACAAATTATGATTCAGAGAGCTAGTTGGTAAGTCTTATAAGTTTTTACAGTACTCTCTTTTTGTTTTTATTTAATTTATATCTTTGATTTTGTTTTATTTTTAAATAATTGCATGCTCAAAACAGTTATTAAGCATATTGTATGACTAATAGGTTATTTAGTGAGAATTCTCTGTTTTTTTTTTTTTGTTTCTACTTTCTGGGGGAAATTAAAAAACATCTACACTAATGCTTCATCTACCGAAGTTGAAATCCCATATAAATTTATGTATTTTAATATGAATGACAATGTGTCTTAATAAAAAATAAAATAATGTTATTTTACAAAACAGTTAAGCTGGTTGATTATGAAATGCATTTGTGTGTATATTGCTTTTTCTAAAAGTCCTGAAATTTTTTTTGTCTGAGGCGCTACTCTATATTCAGGCTTGTGTGTGGTATGTAATTTAGATTGGTAGCATTTCATTAGTGGGTTATTCCGGGAATTCCCATCACGATTCTCAGTTTAGTTGTAGTATTGTAATTGAAAAAAGTGCAATTGGCTGTGCTTCCTTGTAGCTAAGAAGGTAAGTTGTACTATAAATTTAATTTATATTTAAGTATATCATATAATATATACAACGGGTTTGCTATTTTTTTCCGTTTTGAAAGTGAAAAATCAAAAATATGTATTTAAACTGTTTAAATATTGTAATAAAAATAGGAAAACAGTTTATAAAATTAACAATACAATTCTCAAACAAATGATAAACAATAAAATAACAACATGTACCTGTAAAAAATATTCTGAAATAGCTGAATGATAATTTTATTAGATAGCGTTATCATTTTAACACGGGCTCGCAAATTTTCAAAAAATTTAACCTCTTAATAGTAAGTAATAATGTTTTAAGCATTTTTTTTATTAAAAATGTTTTTTATAGAGAATATTTTTATTAAACAACTAAAAAATATCCATGTTAGAATCTATGTAGACAATATTTGACAAAAGAAAAAGATGAAATGTTTAAAATGTATAAATAAGTTAGGTTATTTATTAAGTTATGAGTTCATCAACTAGCGGCTTACAACATGTTTATTGTATGTTTTTGCATTTAGTGTATGTTTTTTATTTAATTTTGAATTAAATTTGATTTTTTGAAAACATTTTTATTTTACTTTTTCTCAAAATTTTAAAAATTTTCCCATATAATTCAACTAATTTAAATTTCCCAGAAATATTAATTTTAAGTTTCTCATTCCCTGGAAACTATTTCTGGGAAACATTACTCACTATATATGATTATAATATAAGGGTTTTAATGTGCAGTAATCCCTGTTGCAACTTTTCATTATTTATAAATGCACTTACGTTCTTTTTCATATTCCTGTGCTGACTTTTAGATTGTTATAAATGTGTGTGTATATATATAAAAATGCATATTATGTAACATTTGCTATTATCGATATGAGTGGTATTGTAACATTTTTTATATATCAATTTCAAAATAACATTTTATAAATTTGTAGCAATTATTTTGAAAGTAAAAATGGATCAAGCTTCTTTGATTAAAACACTACTAGTAAAATGTAAGATAATTTTGCTAACAATTAAAATCGATTTAATATTTTAATGAAATAGTGTTGATAAAGTAGTAATCTGATCATTTTATATATGTACAAAAGTAATAAACACACCAATATATAACATTTTTTCAGCATACGATTTTATGCTCTTATCAAATGCTTATCACCCATTTTAACTGTTAATGTGATGTGATGTGATGTGATGTATTTTGGCTTCTCCTTAAACGAAGTCAAGAATATCTCGGCAATTATGCCCAGATAAACCTGTTAGCCATTTTATTCTCCATTCCCCACTCTTAAGTCTTCCCATATTCTGCCCCATCCCATTTCCACAACATAATCTTTGTCAACTCTATGGCCTTTATATCTAAACCCCCCCCCCTTATCTCTTCGCAAACCCAACATAAAAACTAATAACTCACTTTCTGTATAGTCACTTTGTTCATGTCTATTCTCCCATAATTTCATTATCTGTACCCTTTCTGCTTTCAAGCATTTACATTCAATCAACAGGTGCCTAATATTTTTTATACCTTCCTTATTCAATTTGCACACTAACCACTATTGCATACAAGACGCCATCTAGTATTTAATAAAAGAAATAAAAATAATAAAACAAATTATGATACAGCAATCCATATTAGAAATTCCATAAAGATGGTAAAGAATATAATAGTGCAATTAAAGGAGAGATAATAAATTTACCTTATACATTCACTACTCAACATATGAATATAAAATAGATAATATAAAAATTTAGTTTTTAAATTACATTAAAGATTCAAAAAGAAAAATATATGAAATAAATTATATTAAATGTAACAGATAATTGTATGAATATTTATAAAACTTCAACAAATTTAGTTTACAACTTGTCATTTAAAAATGAATGGAAGATTTTATTAGATAATATATATAAAATTGTATAAGGTATGTTTTTACTCTGTATATTATGATATATAGTTAATTTGTTCAAACCATTATTTAATCTTTAAGAGTGTGGAATGCTATATCATAATTTTATTTATATTTTTTTATTTTTACTTTATTCTCTCTGCATATAATAATAGATTAATGGTTAAAACAGATGTTTAACATTTGTTAAGAGTATAGATATTGTATGCGAGAAAGGCTTTTAATGTATAATTATATATATTTTCTATAATAACAGATATATTATTTTTATTACTTTTTTATATAATATCAATAATTATGTGCTTTAAACGTTCATTAAAGAAGTTATATTTATTAATAATTTATTTAAAGCTTAGCGCTTTCAAAGCTCCATGGCTTCATACTCATAGCTGTGTGCGGTTGATAGTGATGAGGGGGAGTATTCAAATTTATGTTAATTAGTTAGATGTTTCAGTATTTTATTTAAAAATATTGTTTGAATTAATTTGTCCATCTTTTTGAAATGGTGAAGCAGGTGTCTTTTTATGTGAAAAAATAGCATAATGGACTTTGTTTACTTCCATTATTGATATTTATAAAGCATAATTAGCTTGAGTTTCAAAGAACATTTCATTGTATAGTCATGTTTTGAACATTCATAAAGAAGTTAAGGCTGTAAATTGTTATGAAAGATGGTGTGGAAAAAATTTTTTTAAGTAAAATAGTATTGTATATTTGTGTTTTTCATGTGAATTATTACAATCAAAAGTAAAGTGTAGCCCAGCTATAGATTTCATAGTCACTAATAAAATATCTTATTTATGATATATCAGTAAATCTGAAGTCTTGAATGGATTATTTTAAGATGGCACTAAAGTGGGCAAATGATTTTTGAAGGAAGTATCCCCTAGTTTAATCATCTCATCTTGCATAAAATTAGGTACATTAATGATAATAGTTTATTTTATATACTGGAATATGTTTTTTTGTTTCTATTTATGATGGGGAAAAAATTTAATGATGCATTTATAAGACATTATTTGCATGGTAGTCAAATAGCCATGATTGCGCGTAGATAAATGGGAGTATTATGTTTATTTTTGCTATAAAATAATTAAATTTTATAAATAAAGAACAAAAAGATTTCAAAAACGTGATTAATTTATTGATCTGGTATGTTTTCTTATGAAGATTAATTTCTAAATTAGAGTTTAAAAGCAACTTATACTTTGAAATGTAATTATTAGTTTTTTTTAGTGAAGAAATGGTTTTAAGTTTGCAAACATTAATAAATACTTTTAATATTGTATTGAAATCAAATCATTATATACTACTTTATGGTATAACTGAATTTGTTTTCTAAAATTCACAAATATCTTAAAAATCTTAACAATTTTGATAATAGTGATCTAAAAATGAATTTTAAATTTGGGGAACTTATTTTGAACATTGTTATATTATATACTTTTATGTTTATATATATTATGAATTTATGAATAAAAACAAAAGATTATAATTTATTATGTTTGGGATGGGGGGAGTAAATTATTTTTGATATAAATAATTTTTTTGTTTTATTTAAAATATACAATTATATATATTATAACGATCGAAATGAAAGTGAAGATCGAATCTAACCGCAAAAACATTATCTGCAACTACCAGGGCGCCATCTAGGCATTTGAGCCTAGAAAAATTTATAAAGTAGGCAGATACGCGCTGTTAAGATTCCACTTTATTTAAATATTCCGATCGTTAGCCCAAGTCACTAGCTCAGCGGAGACGCAGAGATAAAAATCTATATCCTAATTTATATCTCAAATATCAATAAATAAAAGCCACTGCCAGAAATTAACACATAAAATATTTATTTACGCACATATAAAATAACATTTAAATTTTGAGGAATAAGTTTAACATTTTAGATTTTTATATTAACTTTTAATTTTACATTTAACTAAGTTTCAATGAGTTTAATATTTTATTTAGATAGTCAAGTATGAATAGATTACATAGATCTGCATTTGAAAAGAAAATATTCTTCCCTGATTTAACCTTAGGCAACAAATTTCGCAATCAACTGGCGCCAATCCATCTGATACATTCATGTATTCAATGTAGCATGATACGACAACACAAAATACTATACTGTCAGGAAAGTACATCTGATCAGTAAGTAGATTAGAGAAGACATGGACTCTCCACCCACAGGAATGTGACATCTGTTGGCAAGTAGAACAATAAAAAAAAAAAACTCCATAGGAATGGACTGCGGTCTTCTGCCGACTTACAAACCCATCCATAGGCGAACAGAAGGTGTGTGGCATATATATGCAATCCTGCCCGAAGCGGATCTCATACTACATCTACTAATTACACAAATATATCCAATCCATTGAGCCAATTCAACTACGAAACGAATAACCTAAGATTACCCTCCCTTAATATAACTTTACAAAACTATATAGCCATTCACGCCCGACTTAAATTTAACATTTAAATACGTTCGCACAGATTTGTTTAAAAATGTTGGGTATAGATCGATTACATAGTTTCCACGGTCAAAAACATTTCAAAATAAACATAAATGATCAAAATACAAAATTATTGATACCGACAATCGCAGAGGGAAATTTATAAGTAACCCAATAGTATTCACCATAAGATACTTGCGTTGTCACCAATAACTTAAAAGACATCCGAATAAATACATTTTAGATACCGTACGGTATCATTATTTATCGAATGTCTATATTTTGATCAAATATGAAAATCAAAATATAATTAACCGCGAACGAATCCATGCAAGCGTCTATAAACAACTTAAATTTCATACATTTAAATAATCTTTACAATAAGAAAAAAAAAAACCCAAATGGAAATGATGTTTATCAATCGGAAAACATATAAAATTAAACATTAATTTGATTTAAAAACTTACAAAAGTCAGATAAGAGTCCGTTTTAACATTTAAGTTGGCTTGTTTATCAATTTATAAAACTTGACGAAAGTTCTTAATTGATTTTAATAATTGTTCATTTCATATAGCTTATGGTAGAAGAGTCCAGGTTCCTGTTTCCTAATTCCCGCGACGTCTCCATTGGAAGATAACATTCTGGAGGTAGCATTAGCTGGTTCCACCCTTGTATCACAGTCCCTTCATTTTATAATTTTTTTAACTAGAGAATGTGGTATGTGTGTCCTACCACAACTCTCAAAAACACAACGCTGGAACTGTCCGAAAAAACTGTATTTCCCTTTTTATATTATCCACACGGATTCAATCAACAAAACGTCACTAATCCATCACTTTCGTTCGGGTCCGGGCTGAGGCTTGGTGCTTCCATTGGTCAAGCTAAAATCTCTTTATTCTCTTATCTAATCTACTCTCTGACTTTTTAATTAGACAGCTTTTGGATAATTAATAAACAATCATTTTCATTTACAGATTACAGGAATTAATTAATACCTGTTTTTATTTTTACTTACGTTAGTTCTTTTTTAAACTATTTTTATATTTAAATCTTTTTTTATAAAAAAAATACATTCAAATACCTTTTTTTTATTTATTAAAAAAAATATTTTTAAAGTTTAGCATCTGTGCGAATATATATACGTTTAACAAACATTTTAATTTTAGCGTTTAGTTTTTTTTACTTTTATTTGCGAACTTTTAAGTTTTTATTTTAAATTAATGTAACGACATATTTATATATCGTTACAATATATTACCAGCTCGAATATAGATGAAATAATGTGGGAGTACTCAAACCCCCAACGATATTTATATAACTAATATTTTATGTTTACTGACAGTTTACATATATATAGATGATTTTAGATAAAAAAATAGTAGACATTTTATAAATGAAAATTGGGTATTTATTACATTTTGGTATTAGCAAATGAGGAGATAGAGAAATGGATGGCTTAAGAGCTAGTGATAAAACTAAAAAAAGATGCTTCGAAGGTTATAAAGCTTGGCAGTCAGTAATTATTATAACAAAAATGATTCTCTTTTTGAATGCATGTTTTTGTTTATTTAATACATATCATTTAAAGAAAATTATATGTCTTAATAAAACTCTTTTGCTAGCAAAATGATGTAGTTAGCCAGTCAGTGCTGTTTCTTGACTTTGTGTCCACTTTCACTAAAAGATCCTCAAGTGCAACAACACATTATGAATCAATTTATTATTCTCATATTAAAAAGAAAAAACCCACTTCTATTCAATTCATACAGAAAAATCTTGTATGATATTTTCAAAGTTTAAATTGCTACATATTTCATTTTGTGTATTTAATATGGATAAATTTTTTAATCTTCCTTGTGACATTTTTTTGGTCATGTTTTTTTAATTTTAATTTGAAAAAGATGTTCCTCTAGAAGCAGTTGATAATGGTATTGTTAAAAATATGTAAAGCTATTACCAAATTCGGAAATAATATTAAATTATTTTCAAATATAAATTGCAAACTATTTTAGCATGTCATTTGTCATTGTAAATTTGTGTCGAAACTCATACCATTGATTTAACTACCCAGAAACTCAATCCTTCACTAAAATCTTACATTTAAAGGTGGTACATATACAAGCAGTTCATTGTATTATTATCTTTTCTTTTTTTTTTTTCGAATGTGTAAGATTATACGATCTGTCACTTCTACAAACATCAGTGAATACATTTAACAACAGACATTGTATTGGATGAAATCATTATCATCTTATATTTTACCATATTATTTAAGTTCATAAATATCTCAAAATTTTAATAACAAATTAATAGTGATTTTTTAAAAATAAACATTGGACTTATATAGTTTATTTTAAATACAATTATTTACATATTTATAAATATATTTATTTTATGAATAGAAGCAGACAATTATAACTTACTGTTGTTTTTTGGGAGAGACTGGGTGCAATTTATTTGGATATAAATAAAATTGCTTTTAATTTTTTAAAATAAATATATGTTGTACCTGCCCAGATTAGGGCTATATGTTACAGTATATGAAAAAAAAAAGTTTATTGATCTTATTTAATTTCATTTAACTTGTTTTATGGATAATGGAGGTGTTGAATTATAAATGGTAACTATATAACCATGACAAACTAATATTTTAAAATAATATTTTTATTAATACTAGCATCAAATTATAAATTGGTTGTGATCAATTCTAGGGAAAAATATAAATAAGTGAATAAATAAATAGATAATGGAAAATAATTAAGTGAATCATAAAATAAATCTGTTGAATAAAATCATTATTAATTATTTTGTGTCCATTTTGTTATTACATTCATAGTAACAGCTTACTTATTACAAACTTAAAAATTTCATATATGTTTGTTTATTAAATTTTAAAATTTATTTAAACTTTTCAAATACAAACAACTTGTTAGTAATAACACACAAATAGACAATACAGGTTAGTAATTACACAACGTTTCGCAAATGCTCTACCAACTGAGCTATTCTGTCAAAGGCCTTGGCCTTTGACAGAATAGCTCAGTTGGTAGAGCATTTGCCTTACATTCAATATACAAGAATCTAAAGGTGCGAGTTCAACTTCTAAGCGAATATTGTCACTGTGCATATAGGCCAGCAACACCTGAAGAAGAGTGGAGAATAATACTACTCGAAACGTTGTGTAATTACTAACCTGTATTGTCTATTTGTGTGTTATTACTAACAAGTTGTTTGTATTTGAAAAGTTTAAATAAAGTTTAAAATTTTCTATACATTCAATATTCACTCATAAATGATGGAAATAGTCCAACATATCACATCTTATAATATACCATCATTACAAACCTTCAGACAAATGTTTGTTTATTAATTAGTTTATTGGAATATATTATTAAAGATATATGTTAAAAATATATATTCATTAGAAAGTAAAGAAAATGTCATGTGAGTTCTTTATTTTGGTTGAAAATAAAGAAAAAATTATATTGAAATAGTAAAATGAAAATTTTTTTATTTTTACTGTATCCATTATTTTAATCTTCATTTTTATTTATTAAATGGGGGCAAATTTTATTAGACCGGATTTAGTGTTCGTTGAGTTCAATTGAACAGTTGTCTTAGTAACATTAACATCAGCAAAGAGAGGTTATAAATAGAACTGAAATACTTTAACTCTAGTCATAACTTTTATCATTGTCTAGAACGGACACTTTTACATTTATCTTTAAAAATTTAACTGTATGCCCATTCAATTTGGGACAGTTCATTGATGAAATTCCAGGAGAAACAGCAAAATGTATTATAAAAAAAAAAAATCATCAAAATTCGTCATATTGCAAATAAGCTATAAAATATTGCGTTGTTAAAATCTGGGAGTTCATCTATGTATTTGTGATGAATACAAACCCCTTGATGTTTATATGCATGTCATATTTTTGATCAATGAATTTCACAAGATCGATTAATTCAACTTTTATGTGATATTAAGCAATTGAAATTTCAATTTACTGACTTGGAAAAAACAGTATTTATTACTTATTTGGATGTAACTGAAGTTTGGCAATGGAAAAATGTCTCATTACTTATCATTGCAAATAAAAATAGAATACTTGTGGTGTATAGTATTGCCTCATCTAACTAAATATTCTTTATAAAATAAATTGGACATGTATTTGAATGAAAAGGAAAGGTATTAGAATAAAAGATCTTAGATTATTATTATTATTCTCGCTTGTCTTCTCTACTTCAAGAAGAATGGTTTCTATGCATTGGAATCGGAAACAAGGACTTCAGGAACTACATTGGAACTGTGGATAAAAGAATGAGACTTTTCACTTACGTGGTATGATATCTGTGTGTAGATTTTTTTTTAAAAGAAAAAAAGAATATATGTTTTGTTTATATTTCCATTTTAAAATATAGGATCCAATAATATTTTGTAACGATATATAAATATACCATTAAATTAATTTAAAATAAAAACTAAGTTCACAAATAAAAATAAATTTATTAAAAATCTAAAAGCTAAAAAAAAAAAATTAAAGAGTTGTTAAACGTATATATTCGCACAGATGCAAAACTTTAAAAATATATTTTTTTTAATAAATAAAAGTATTTGAACGTACTTTGTTATAAAAAAGTACAAGATTTAAAGATAAAATATTTTTGTAAATGGAAATGATTGTTTTAGAAATTAATTGAAAAGCAAGCTAGCCCTTGGGCTCTTGTATAATTAAAAAGTCTGATGAAAGACAGATAAGAAAATAAAGAAATTAGCTTGACCAATGGAAGCACCAAACCTTAGCTCGGACCCTAATGAAAATGATGGATTAGTGATGTTTTGTTGGTTGAATCTGTGTAGATACTATAAAAAGAGAAATATTGAAATTAAGGACAGTTCCAGCTTTTTTGTGTTTGAGACGTGTGATAGGAGGCACATATCACACTCTTTTTAAAAAAAAATGAAGTGACTGTAATTCCAAAATGAAACCAGTTAAGGTCAGCTCCAGTACATCAGATCGGTCTTCCAATGGAGACGCCGCGGGAATTAGAAACAGGAACCTGGACTCTTCTACCGTGAGCTATGAACTTTACAAATTAAGAACTTTGAAGATTTGATCAGCTAATCTAGATTTTAAAAAGGAACTTTTATCTGACTTATGTTTCAAATTAATTATAAATGTTTAATTTTTACATATTTGTTTGCTAAAAAAAAATCATTTCCATTTTATTATTTTTTATTTGTATTAATATTTATTGTTTAAATTTTAAATGCATTAAATTTAAGTTGGGCATAGACACTTGCATAGATTCGTTCATGTTTAATTACGTTTTTGTTTTCATATATGATTAAAATATATAGACATTCGGTAAATAATGATATCTTACGTTGAATATCTAAAATGTATTTATTCGGATGTCTTGTTAGTTATTGGTGTCAATGCGGCATCTTATGATGAATGCCATTGGGTTTCTAGTGAATTCCCTCTGCAATTACATCAATGACTTTATATTTTGATCATGTATGTCTATGTTGAGATGTTTTTTGAGCGTGTAATCTGTGTAGTCGATCTATGCTCAACATTAAACAACAAACTTTTATAAATCCATCTGTGCGAACTTATATAAATGTTAAATTTAAGTCGGGCATGAATGGCTATATAGATTTGTAAAGTTATATTAATTAATTAGGGGAGGGTAATCTTAGGTTATTTGTTTCTTAGTTAAATTAGGTCAATGGATTGGATATATTGGTGTAATTAGTAGATGTAGTATGAGGTTCGCTATGTGCAGAATCGCAGTATATGCCGCACACCCCCTGTTTGCCTATTGGAATTGGATAGTAAGACGGAAGACGCGGTCCATTCCTATGGAGTTTTTTGTTTATTGTTCTTCTCACCAGCAGATGTAGCATTCCTGTTTGGTTGAGAGACAATGTCTTCTCTAACTCTACTTACTGTTCAGATGTACATTCCTGACAGTATAGTATTTTGTGCTGTTGTATTCATGCTGCATTGAATACATCAATGTATCAGATGGATTGACGCCGGTTTGACTGCGAACTTTTGGCCTAAGGTTAAATAAGGGATAGAAAATTTTCTTTTCAAATGCAGATCTATGTAGTCTATTCATACTCGACGATCTTAATAAAAAAATATTAAATTCATTCATACTCGACAATCTTAAAATAATAATTTAAATTAAAAATTAACATTAAAATCTAAATAATAAATGTCATTCCTCAAATTTAAAATGATTATATATGTGCGTAAATAAATATTGTTTGTATGTTAATTACTGGCAGTGGCTTTTATTTATTTTATATTTAAGATATAAATTAAAGATATATATTATTATATCTGCGTCTCCACTGAGCTAGTGACAATGGGCTAACGGTCTAAATATAAAATAAAGTGGGATCTTAACAGCGCGTATCTGCCTACTTTATAAATTTTTCTAGGTTCACATGCCTAGATGGCGCCCTTGTAGTGCAGATATGGTAAGATTCGATTTTCACTTTCATTTGGATCGTTATAATATATATGTATTATATGATAAGTTAGCTACACAATAAAAGGTTGGATTTATTTATTTTTAAGTTTAAACTCTTATCCATTGATATAAATTAATTTGTGACTTAATATTTTCAAATAGTCATTTTTGTTTTAAATTTAAAATTTAACTTAAAGAGATTCATATAGAAGCGTTTAAGTACAATCAATTTCATGTAAGTTCGATTATTTATAACTCACATCAATAGATGGATAAAGTCAATTTTATTTAATCATATTTTTGATATATATTTTATTTATAAGACTAGGGAAGTTACCTTGAAATTTGTCCAACAGTTTATATTGTCTATTGTCACACAATATATTTTGCAATACATATATATTTATTCATTATTCTTTATTGATTTTTATAAGGTACTAGTCTATTAATTAATTATATATTAAAGAGAAATAGTATTTGTACTTTTCAACTGGCTATGATTTTAGTCATTTGCATACATCATTTGTTTTTATTTTTATTATCATTATTAATTCTTATTATAACTTAATAAATTTAAAGTTGTTTGAAATCTGCTGGACTTGTCTAATTGTTTTACAAGTATGCAAACCAATTTATAACAATAAATTTATTGAAGATAAAATGAGTTGTCTAAAAGTCAAACCAATATCAGTAAGTGAAGTATGGTTATATACATGTATATTTTATTATATGATTATTGTTAAGCTTAATTAGATATAAAATTTTATGTTGTCATTACATTGAAATAGTTTTTTGCTTTATGTGAGATAATATCAGTTGTATAAATAATTTCATTAATTCCTGGTTAATTATTAAGAGCTTGTTTATCTTATCCAAGTTTTAAAGTTGTTGATAGATTTTATTCTGTCATTATTCAGAATGATCTGCCTTAATTATCTTTAACTTTTTTTGAAGTAGATCGTAAATCTTATTAACTATTAAATCTTAATGTTTATCTTTGGCTTAAAATATTTATATAGTTTGTCATAAAATCCATTTTAATAATTGAATTGCTGGAAATTTAAAATAGGTAGATGGGATTGTTTGTAATTTGGTAATTATCCAATTGAAACCTACTGTATATTTGATTTGATATAATGATATGATTGGATATTAAAAATTCCAGATTATGTAATAGGTTTATTAATAATGTGTTCTTGTAGAGTATTTCTTTTTAATATATAACTTAAGCAATAATTGTATATGGATATAAAGTATAGATAGGTTAATATTATTTAACATTTTATTAAACTTAATATAAAACTGATTAATCGTTTTGTTTTATTAGAGATAATGTAAGTTTATAAAATATCTTCAAAGTATTATTATCACATTTAGGAATTAGTTTATTTAGGTAGGGGATACCATTAAATTTTAACGTAAATTAACATTACCATCTGTAATATTTGATTAAAAAAGTTAGTCAGAACTTAGTTATTTATTAATTTGAATTTGGTTTCATTTAATTATAAATTAAATGAATATCTTAGGCATATATCATTATTTAGGACAATGATATTTGAGTTCACTGCTTATTGTAGTTTATTTTGGGATAGTGAATAGAGTTTGTAATATCTGAGGGGATGATCTTGTTTTTTTTTGTTTTAAATGCTATCAGAACAAATTAAGTTTGGATAAAGATTGTTGTCAATATTTTACTTTAGTGCAGTAGACAATCTAAATAATTATATATTGGAAATATTATTATTGCATAGTGTAACTAACGACTGAGCTAGACATAATTTTTTACAGGTTATAACAGTTACTATTTATTGGTACATGTTTTGCTCTGTTATAAATAATATTTAAACCATATGGGCATTTCTTCATTATCTTTTATTTAATTTTGTGTCTGTGATAAATGGTCATGTAAAAACCTATAGGGAAATTTATTTTGTTTCATGACAAATGCTGGCCAAGGGGTAGAACATCAATTATTATTCAGCAACAAAATGGCTATCCACCTGAAGGCCTATGATGATCATGTACTGGTGACCATCATTACAAAATGACTTCCCAAATCTATGGAGCTATTATTTGAGTAGCATCATTATTAGATTGTTATAAAATGATGCTAAAATACTAAATCTTTAGGCTAGATTTATATTATTATAAATGGTGTCTCAATTTCTGAGGTATATTAAAGTTTTTCTATTCTCATCCCCTATTCTAATTTATATTCTGTTAAAATATTTATAAATGGATAATTTTAAAGAAAAATGATGTGAAGCAAATTTAAATATTCTAGAAATAGAAATTGGTTTAAATGTATAATTATATGCGTAGCTTCCATTAACAAATGGGAAGATGGCAGAAGTAGCCATTCCAACAAGATGGAGCTGATAAGGCTACACAACTTTGTCATTCATTATAATGAAGAAAATTCAGTTTTGTTTTAAATTAATATATGTATAATTTAGTACAATTTTAATCTCGTATATTACTCATATGTGTTACATTTCAATGTAAAAATACAGTTTCATTGAACTGTAGTCTCTAATATTAATTCTTTAAATATTTTCATTATTGATATTAATTTTTTTTTTTTTTTTATAGTTTGTGATATTGATATCATTTTGTTTCAACTTCTGAGACAAATGATAATTTTGAGCTTATTAATTGCATGAAAAATATATTTATAAAATTATCTTATAATTTGTTGAGAATAACCACATAATCAAAATTGCAATAGGGTAAGCATATGATTATATTTTAAAATTTGTTTTTTTTTTTTTTTAACTACTATAAAATAATTAAATTTTACAAGAAAAGAGAGCAAAAAAGTTTTCAAAATCATAATTGATTTGCATGATGACCTACCTCTCAATGTTAAAATTTTTATATTTGAATTTAATATAGTTTGTATGCACTTTGAAGAAAAAATTATTTTTTAATAAAATATATTTATAACCAAAGTGCTCTAGTAACAAAGCAAATGTAACTCCCATTTCTTTTTATGAAGAAATGGTTTTAAATTTTGCAAACATCAGTAAATACTTTCAAAATATTGATCATTAATTAATATGTAATTAACACATGGTACAATTTGGATTTGTAATAATATTATGAATGAGTATTTAAATGCTTTCTATTAGCTCATTTAACTAAGATGTAAAATATTATATATAATAATGAAATTGTGAATTGTAAATTATAACAAATGAGGCTCACATGACCAGTTTCAAAAAATTCCCTAGCCCTAACATCACCAACATTTAGGTTTATTCAAAAAATAAGCTTGAATCTTTTTTATATTAAGCAGATTTTATTTGAGATTGAAGTCAAAAGAAAGGAAAAAGTTTTCAAAAATATAATTGACATGAATGATAACCTCTTATGAAGATCAAAATTTCTATATTTGAATTTAATAAAAAATAGTTTGTGTGCACTTTGAAGAAAAATGTATTTTTAATAAAATATATTTATAAATTAAGTGCCATAGTAACAAAGCAAATGTAACTCCCATTTCTTTTTATGAAGAATTGGTTTTAAAATTTGCAAACATCAGTGAATACTTTCAAAATAGTGACCATTAATTAGTAAACCATTCCATTACTTTGCCCGCACAATGCTGTCTCGTATTTTCTAATAAGCGATTCTCAGCTTCAACTTAGGATAATGTGAAAACCATACACACTATGCATGCGTAATTTGCATCATTCGATTCAATGTCAATTTTCCCTTCAGTCAATGTAATTTTCATTTCTCTACGATAAAAATAAAAATTTTATGATTTTTCTAAATAGTACTTTTTTTTTTCATTTTTGTTATTCTTATGATTTAATGGTTACTGAAAAATTTATATCTGAGAATAATGTTTAGTCAACGGATTTATGCATTGTTCGGAATTTTTCGGATTCATGCATTGTTTGGAATTTTTCCTAGTGAGGCTTACAAAGTAAGTTTATCTCATAATTTTTTCTAATGATTTCTTAAAAATAATAGTAATTATAATATCTAAAAAAAAGAATTAACAAGCAATCTTTGCTCATAAATGTAGAGATTATTTTTACCCCACAATTTTTTTTCTGATGAATTAGGCTTTTGAATATTGAACGTTATTACAGATTTTCAGTCACTCGTAAGCATTTTTTTTTTTTTTAGTTGCTATTTTATAGAAGAATAGATGAAAAAAGTCATTTGTGATATTCTTTTTATATATTTTCTTGTTTAAGCTTTAACAATAATAATAAAAAAAAACAAATATTAGAAGTAAAAATTGCAATAAAATCTAGCCCAATTAGATATATGTGTGACCAGTTATATATGTAAACATGACCATTGCGATGTAAACTTCAGAGTTGGGTAACAGATACATAGAGAAGTATAGTTGATTAAACTATTAAGAAATTTACCAATTACAGTAACATTTAATAATGTCATTCAAGTGATGGTTCTGCAGCAGATAGCTATTAGGAACTAGGTTCAAATTATGGATCTGTGCAGATAGCCGTAATGTCCATGTGTACCATATGGTTTTTTTTCCCATATGTCAAAGCATCGGCTGGGAAGCGAACCCGCGACAACTGTCTGTAAGCAACTGCTTGCTTGCAAGGTGGCTGCGCTGACCTCTCTGCTGCCAACACTTGACTACCATATGGTTTTTCATAGATAAAAATACAACTTTTGATATCTGATTACTCAATAGTACTGTGTCGCCTGCCTAGAAAAAAGGGCTTGAAAGTTTTATTGAAAGTGCTGATTAGACACAAACCAAGCGTTCAGAAAGACTGCTTTATTGTTTATCAACTGAAATAGGTAATGTACTCTATAAACTTCATCTCACTTATTTTTATTTTTAGGAGTGCTATCTGATATGCCAGTTTCTGCAATATCATCCTACATTGTTGCTTTGACTTTGTGATCAGATGAGGAGTCTTGAATAGTTATAATAGATAAGTTACATCA
Organism: Epiperipatus broadwayi; assembly: GCA_028023455.1. Taxonomy (NCBI): domain Eukaryota; kingdom Metazoa; phylum Onychophora; class Udeonychophora; order Euonychophora; family Peripatidae; genus Epiperipatus; species Epiperipatus broadwayi. The sequence continues at coordinate 9,433,581 of JAQFVV010012420.1, forward strand.
ACATTTTTAAATTTATTCTTTTGCTGTATAGTTGCAATAATATTTAATTACTTGTAAACAATCACTTTGCAGTAATCACTTGATTTTATACTTTAGATGGACTCTGCCTAACGTTAGATGAACTCTACCTAACAATAAAATGTTTTTCATTAGATGAAAATAAGATAAAACTATAAAAATAGCATTATTATTATTATTCTATATTGCATTGATGAAAAGTAAGACGACTATAAAATAGCATTATTATTAATATTCTATATTGCATTAAGTCTAAACTTGTTTCACATGTATCTGAACCATTTACAACCTAAAGACTATTTTAGACTTGTTCTTTTATATTACCTTCTTTTCATTGATTATATAGATACTTAACAAGAAAGAAATAGGTACAGCGTTTATAGAGAAATATAAAATATCAATGTCTTCATTTTTAGATATTTTGGAATGATGTACTATCTTAGATAAATCATGTGATACACTATTTTATTGGAAATTTTGTAGGGAATTTAATGAGCCTATTATTAAGAGTATAATTTTAAATTTTGTTATTTATGAAACAATATAAAAATAATAATTTTTAAATGTAGAAAAATCTTATTTTTTTACTATTTTGAATATAAATGTCTATATTTTTTCAGATTTATTACATTCCTTGGTATATCACTTTTCTTATAACATATATCACTTGACTTTTGTATAATGCAAAATGAAGTTATCATAAAAAATGTGTATTAAGTCAAAGTTTCCAAAAATTCAATATGGCTGCCGAACAGTGAAAAGGATAATTATATTAAGATTTCACTTGAGATTGAAGTCAAAAGAAAGGAAAAAGTTTTCAGAAAGGTGATTGACATGAATGATAATCCCTTATGAAGATCAAAATTTCTACATCTGAATTTAATAAAAAATAGTTTGTGTGCAGTGCACTTGGAAGTAAAATGTATTTTGTAATAAAATATATTTATAAACTAAGTGCTATAGTAACAAAGCAAATGTAACTCCCACTTCTTTTTATGAAGAATTGGTTTTAAAATTTGCAAACATCAGTGAATACTTGCAAAATAATGGCCATTAATTAGTGTGTAATTAACACAATGTACAACTTGGATTTGTAATAATATTATGAATGAGTATTTAAATGCTTTCTATTAGCTCATTATTTAACTAAGATATAAAATGTTATTATATAACAACAAAATTGTAAATTATATTAAACAAGGCTCACAGGACCAGTTTCAAAATATTCCGTGTGAAACCCTAACATCATTAACATTTAGGCTTATTCAAAAAAATAAGCTTGAATCTTATTTGTATTAAGCAGATTTCATTTGAGATTGATTGAAGTCAAAAGAAATAAAAAGTTTTCAAAAATATGATTGATATGGGACCTCTTATGAAGATCAAAATTTCTACATCTGAATTTAATAAAAAAATAGTTTGTATGCACTTTGAAGAAAAATGTATTTTTAATAAAATATATTTATAAACTAAGTGCTATAGTAACAAAGCAAATGTAACTCCCACTTCTTTTTATGAAGAATTGGTTTTAAAATTTGCAAACATCAGTGAATACTTCCAAAATAATGACCATTAATTAGTGTGTAATTAACACAATGTACAACTTGGATTTGTAATAATATTATGAAAGAGTATTTAAATGCTTTATTAACTCATTATTTAACTAAAATATAAAATGTTGTATATAATTGTGAATTGTAAATTATAACAAATGTAGTTCACAGGACTGGTTTCAAAGAATTCCCCAACATCAGCTGTGTGAAGCCCTAACTTCACTAACCATTTAGGTTTATTCAGTATAAATAAGTTTGAATCTAATTTATATTAAATAGATTTCACTTGTTTTAAGATTCAAGCCTATTTTTATTCTAATTTGTGGTTAATAATATTAAAACTTTGCACATCTGATAACAAGATTCATCTAAAATAAATTCTGGATGGTATTTTTATAGTTTACATTTCAAAATTTAATTTGTATATATATCTTAATTAAATAATTAGCTAATAGAGGGAGCCTAAATATAAGGGATTTAGATATAAAAGCCATGGAGGTGACAAAGATTATATTGTGGAAATGGGATGGAGCATGATAGAGAGGATTATGGGAAAAACTTAGAGCAGGGAATGGAAAGGGAAGGTAAAGTGGCTAACAGGTTTCTCTGGGCATATTGGCTGAGATAAGTATATAAATAAATAATGATTTTAGATAAAAATAATTGAAACATGAATATTTTAATGATGGATAGTGACTTGCATATAATTTTATTTCTGTGTAATTGCATATTTTGCCACCAACAAATGAGAAGGTGATAGAAGTTAATTATGTGACAGCTTGTATTAAAAGCGAGAAAGTGCTGAAATTATATTTCAGACAAAAATGTATTTAATAAAACTACAAAACTTGAAGTTCTTAATTATGCTAAAGAAAATAAATTCTCGTCTGGCAGGCGCATGTTTATATTTAATTCATCCATATCTTCTTTGTGTTTTAAATAAATACATATAAAATACGGTACAATATACTCATACATTGCTCCAGTGTGTTACTTTTGATCATTTGGGAAACTTTGTAACTGTAGTAATGTTTGAATTATAATCTTGTAATGATTTTGCGATATTATTTCTGCTTGATTTTGCTGAATGCTACTTGTGCACTCTTTGTAAAAAAAAAACTCTTTAATTAAGCAAAGGGGAAATAAAAGTGTTAAAATAACAGAACAAATGTCATACTAGTTTTTATTTGTTTATGAATTGATTTTGCCAACAATTAATTAATAAACATATTACAGTTAGAATTATTCTTTGATCTTTCTCATCTCTGTTAAGCGTTGGTTCATTGATATGATTGTAAGCAGACACTTTTATTCTACTTTCTGACCAAGAATAAAAAACTGTGAATATCAATTTTGACATTTTACTATATTATAAAAATTATGTATTGTAACGGGCACATACGTACGTTACATTATTTTCTATTAGTAAACATAAAAAAAAAAGTTCGCCAATAAAAATTTCTTTTTTAAGAATTAAAAACTGAAAATTAAAAAATCATCTTAAACTCGCATATATATAAAATAGCACAGATAAATAATTATTAAAATAAAACTTTATTACAAAAAAGAGTAGTTTAAAACTAAATTTTCAGAAAAGATTTAGAGATAAAAATATATGTTTAAGTTTGAAAACAAATTAATTAATCTTTTGTAAAATGGAAATGATTATTTTAATTAGTGAACTAGCCTTTGGGCATTTAAATGTATAAGCATCGGTCAGATAGGAAAACAATAGAAACTTTTAGCAAATGAAAAAAATCCATCGGGAAATCGGACCTCAACGAAAAGGTTTTCATCATCATGACGTAATGTTGAGTTAATCCACAAAATTATTATAAAAGGAAAGGTTTGAAAATAAAAGAGTTAATTAGTTATTACGATGTGACTATATGTGTTAGTGTGGAGTTGAAGGAGAAGGGGTTGAAAAGACGCACTCTTCAATCCCTTCAGTTTTGTTAAAAAAAAAAAAAAGAGAGAGAAATGACATCGGTTTTTTTTCTACATTAAGGACCAACTAAACTAAAAGACCTCCGGATAAATAAATAAAAAACAACGGCTAACTCAACCAATCTTTTAGGACGGTATGGGAATTCATGTTCAAATGGCAAGCAACAGATAAAGATGAACTGTTTTAAACCGTAAGAACTTTATAATTAATGAACATTAAATTAAAAACTTTCCGTATTTAAAATAATTAAGAAATAGAATCCTATCTGACCAACGTTATTTATTAATTAGTTATAATTTTATTTAATGTATTTCTTTTGTAAAATCATTTCCATTTATTTATTTGTTTGTTCTTTAAGTTTTATTATGATTTCTGTTTTTCATTAAACTAGTTATATAAATATTAAACTTAAGTCGGGCGTGAATGGCTATAAGTTATATTAGGGGAGGGTAATCTTAGGTTATTCGTTTCGTAGTTGAATTAGGTCAATGGATTGGATATATTGGTGTAATTAGTAGATGTAGTACGAGATTCGCTAGGGGCAGAATCGCTATTATACACCGCACACACTCGTTTTGCCTATGGGAGGAATTATAAGACGGAGACCACAGTTCCTTCCTATGGAGTTTTTTTTTTTATTGCTCTCATCGTCAGATAGATGTAATATTCCTATCTGACGAGAAGCAGTTTCTTCTCTTAACCTAATTGTGCTGCCGCATTCGTATTACATTGAACACATCGATATATCAGATGGATTGAAGTTTGGTTTGACTGCGAACCTTTGGCCTAAAGTTAAACAAGGATTGAATATTTTCTTTTCAAATGCAAATCTATGTAGTCTATTCATACTCGACACTCCAAATAAAGATGCATTAAATTTAAGTTGGGTATAGACGCTTGCATGGGTTCGTTACCGGTTGATTATGTTTTTGGTTTTCATATTCGATCAAAATATATAGACATTCGGTAAATACTGATACCTTACGGTGAGTATCTAAAAATGTATTTATTCGGATGTCTTTTAAGTTATTGGTGTTAATGCAAGCATCTTATGGTGAATGCTATTGGGTTACTTATAAATTTCCCTCTGCAATTGACGGTATCAATGATTTTGTATTTTGATCGTTTATGTTTATTTGAAATGTTTTTGACCGTGGAATCTATGTAACCGATCTATACTCAACATTTTTAAACAAATCTGTGCGAACTAATAGTAGTATAAAATTTAAAATGTAAATTAAAAATCTAAAATAAAAGTAAAAATAATGTTAAATGTTAAAGTAAACATATTAAAATAATAATGTTAAATCTTATATATATATATATGTGCGTAAATAAATTTTTGTATGTTAATTACTGGCAGTGGCTTATTTTATTTATTTTTTAATATTGAAATATAATTAGATAAGATATTATATTATTAAATCTCTGCTACTCCCTGAGCTAGTGACTTGGGCTAACGACCGGAATCAAAATTTTAAAAAAAAAAAAAATTATTTTTTTTGACTTACATATCTGCCTACTTTATAAATTTTTCTAGGTTCAAATGCCTAGATGGCTCCCTGTAGTGCAGATTACGTTAAGTAGCTATTCTCCGGATCGTTACAGTATATTATGCTAATAGTTATATCCAATCTATTGCTAGGGTCTTTCTAGACATTCAGTGCCATAAATATTTGTTTAGTATAAGTAAAGCTTGGAAAGTGAGGCTATCATTCCATAACTGATAACTTTACTATCATAATAAAATGAGCATAAATGGAATATATTTAAAGATCACTTTACCTAAATAGAGAAATTAACGAGAAAACTCGTGAATTTTAACCTTATTTTCAATGCAATAAGTAAGTATAAAGATTATTCTAAAATATAATTTGAGATATTAAAATAATTTTAAGGAAAATGAAATTAAATTATTTTTAAGGATGATATTTTTATGACATGTCACATTTAGGAATTTATTCGAAAAAAAATGTAAAAAAAAATTAGAGGGATTTATTAAATTATTATCACCACATTAAAAATTAAATATCAGATTCTAGCAATTACCAACTACATTTGGATTAGTGAAATGTTTTCATTTGATTATGCTGCATTATCTAATCTCTTCAACCTGCACAGAAAATAAATAGCCACAACATTAATATTTATATTTTCTGATATTAACTATATTGTCTTATCATCTGAATTGGATAAATAAAATTAATCGTACTCTTAAAAAACATTATTTGCAACCTATTTTATAATGTGCTATGATACCAAAACAAAACTGGGGGGGGGGGGGGAAGTAAAATTATTAAGATTGTAATAGAATCAAAAAAAAAAAAAAAATCAACATTAATACAATATTATGTATTTTTTAAATTTAAATACTGGTTTAAAATAATAAAACTTTACAAGAAAGGTAAATATGCAAAAATAGTTCAAAAATGTGATTGATTTTTAATGATCTCATGAAGATTTAATGGTTCTACATAACAAAAATACAGATACAAATGTGTTATAGTAACAAAGTAAAATGTAACTTCAAATTTATTTTTTTTGTAAATAATTGGTTTTAAGTTTCCAAATATCAGTAAATCTTGTTAATAATAAACATTTTGTTGAACAAAATGATTATCTCTGATAATGTTTTATTTTGTAGTCATTTTATTGAAGTAAAACATTTAAGAAATATGATATGGCCAGACAGTTATCAACCTTTTTACTCATAAGAAATTTTGCTTATTGAATTTTTATTATAGGAATAGAAGGCTTAATAATTTTGAAAATGATAGTTATATTCAGAGGAGTTAATTTGTTTCTGACTATAGTCATGAATTTATTAGGAATATTATATTTAATAAAAATATCTATTAATCTGTTAATAATAACAATTTAATTATTAATGAGAATAAAGAGTTTTTTTTTTTTTTGCCATATATCATCAATTAGTAAATTGATTTATAAGAGTAGTTTTTTTATTGGTTGATATGAACTGAAAGTGGCTGAATTTAAAATCATTACTAAATAGTTCAAAACAATCAATTGATTGCAAATCTAATTCTAGGGTACTTTATAAGATTTCTTGTAGTTGTCATAAAATTTATATAGATCAGAGTAAATTAAGTCTTGATGAAAGAATATATATTAATTGGGGGGGGGGGTCATTAAAATGTCACAACTATTCTATTTTTTCATTAAAATATTGAAAGTTTATCATCTGTCAATTGTAATATTATTTCAATAAAAATACACCCATCACACATTACTTTTTTTTCAATTTTGTTCCAGAGAAGTCCATTAAACATTATTTTTCTTTATTTTCATTTCTCATTACTTGTCTCATTTACCACGTAGTATTTTCAGTAGTAGTTCGATGGCTCTCCCAAGTATCTACAAAAGTTCTAATGTCTACTAAATGATTACATATATTTACATCGTACAATAACCTATTTTTTAATAATTGATTTTCCCCTGTAGCAAGGCTTTAGTAATCTCATCAACAGCAAACTATTCCTTCTAATTGTTTTAATATTTTTTTAAATTCATGTTGGCTTGAGAATATATGCAATCACCCATATTTGCTGTTAACCATTTTAAATTCTTCAAATTTTAAATTTTCTGACACAGCTCAAAAACATTTTATAATTTTTTTTTTCTTGATCCTATTCTAAACTAATCTTCATTTTATCCTTTGAGAAAAATCTTTTTTAAATTTCATAAAACTTGATTTTGTGCTTAAAAAACATTTTGTTACACAAATAAAATGTCCTGTCTTATAACCTGAATAAACATTATCAATAAATATGATTGTTTTTTTTTATTTACATCTTTTTTTTTTGGATAGCATATTGAAGTAAAGTATGCACTATATATTAATACAACATATATCATGGTTTCACTGTAATTGTAATATGAATAAACTGGTTTTTACTCTAAAAATAAATATTAGTTTCATAGGAATTTACTAAGAATAGCTCTTTAAGTATTATGTAAAAAAGGAACTTTTATATTTAAAAATACATTTATTTTATAAGTAAAACCTTTTTACTTAGCAGATAGTATAGGCCTACAATTATCATAAAACATCTGTAAAATATAGAAACTGCTTGCTAGCACAACTATGGAAGTGACTATGCCTAGATTTAAATCTTAGTTTTGTTTTTTTTTAGATTTCAGAATATTATTTTGAATAGTATAAAGGATTAAAAGATGGCTGCTGAATGTATAGGTGTATTAGTTCCAACTTTGAATTCTAATCTTCACTGATGAAGGTACCAGTCAGAAACTGATCTTCTGGAGATAGGATTTATATAGCATACCATCTGGTGTTAAGTGATTTTTAAAGCTTATAGCAGATGAGTAGAATAAAGTGAAGACAATTGCTCTTAGAGGCATATGGGAAAGTCATGCATTATTTTATTATTAATTTTTCTCATAATCTGAAATATGGTCTTTAATTAAATCGGTTATATAAATGTAGATTATAATGAAAGTATTTTAAAAGTCAATTATGTGGAAATAAAATAAGAAAAGTGAATGTCAGATGATAATGCCAAATAATTCTCCCTATTTGTTTCTAGATATTGAACTTAATTTCAGTCAGTATGAATCATAGTCATTCTTATTGATACTTAAATATAAAGTGGTCTGACATGAAAATCACTTTTGTCCTTTTTGTTCTATAAAATATTTGTATGGGTTTAGAAGTGAAATGAAAAAAAAAAATACATGAATAATATGTGTGTATATTCTGTACATTTTTAGGAGTGTAATGAACTTACAAGAAAGAACAGAATCAGTGAATTATTTAAGATCAATCATTAATGAGAGATTGGATGTGAGAGAGCAATTAGAAGTTACAAGGCTTGTTAATCCTTCTAATCACCATATACATTTAGGAGTTTTTACAATAGGTAATTTTTGATCCTTTCTCGACTTTAATTTATTAATTATTCTGTATAACATGGGTGTTATCTTTTTTTTTTTTAGATATTAGTTGTATTGATGATTATAAATGGAGTCAAATAATAGAATACATTCACCAACGTTTAAAAATTTTGACCCTAGAAGAAAATAATGAAAATAAAAAGTTAAAGGTTAGTGAATTTATTTATTTTTGTAGACACTTTATCTGAAATCATTGAAAGTTTAAACTCTGTTTACTATAGTAATTTGGAGAAAACTGTCTTATTCCTTGGGATATAAATGTTTTACTTTGTATTTTCTTATCTATTGAACAATAATTATATATATATATGTGTTTGTACATTTAAATTTAAATAAATAATTAAAATAAATCAGAGAAACGAATACATTTTCCAAATGTATGTATATATTTTTAAAGCATTTGGTCAACTAACAAAAATGTGGGGAGGGGTATCCGACTTCTAGCTTAAGTTAATTTTTTCTTTAAATATGTGTCATTCATTAAACTTTGTGCTGAATATGAAAATATTTATTTTAGCAAATATTTTATAAAAATTGTTCACAAACCATGAATTGATTGTGTGTGTGTATATATATATATTGAAAATGTCCAAAAAGTTCTCTGTTAAATAATAATCTAAAAAGAGAAACAAAAATTCTTTTAATAAAGGATGCTAATAAATTCCTTTGATCACAACCATAGTTTAAATGTATTACAAGTATATATATGCATATGTATTTAATTATTAAAAAAATATGTAAATATTAACAATGTCTGTGTGAAAATGTATGTTAAGTGTGTAATTAAATATTTACCACCATATATATCAAGCAGTTGCGGACTTCTCTTAGTGCTCTAAATCGGGACCTTCCCCATTTTTTATATTTTCCCTGCCGTACGAGGGCGCCATCTAGGCATTTGAACCTAGAAAAATTTTTATAGTAGGCAGATACGTAAGTTAAGATTCAAAAAATTTTTTTTGTATATATTGTTTTGACCGTTTGCCCAATGTTACTAGCTCATAGAGTAGCAGAGATTTAAACATTTTTATAAATTTTAATAGATTTAGATTCTCAAAATATATTAATATTTAAAACAATAAAATAAAAGAAGCCACTGCCAGTAATTAACACACAAATGGATTTTATTAACGCACATTTAAAATTGAGGAATAAATTTATTTTTAGATTTTAACATTAATAATTTTTTTAAAATTTAAATTCAAATTACTATTTAAATAGACCACACAGATGGATATTTAAATTATATTTACTTTAGCATGTTGAGCATAGATAGTCTACGTAGATTTTTTTCCACTTAAAACTTATCAAAACATTCATTCAATCTCAGACTAAAAGTTCGTAGCCAACCCAATGCCTGCTTCCAGATATATAGTCACAATCAATGCAATATGAAGATGCTAGCATAAAACCACACCGACAGGAATGTGCATCTGACAGCGTGATATTATTTGAAGGAAATGATACGTGTCTAGAGCAGTAATGTACATCTGTCTGACTAAGGAATCATGTATATAATTTTTTTTTTTAAAGAGTGCTACATATGGGGGAGAGCGATCTTTCTGCCGTCTTATAAATCCCTGTCCATAGAGCTAGAAGGGGTCAATAGCACAGGAAATATATCTGCGACCATTTCAACGATATGGCTACCTCTTTGGGGTCATGCATTCAGTTGGGCATGTTGCCCTGTATGCTAAACATGCTTCACATTACATTAATATAAACACCCATATATCCCTCCACAAGCATTGCCCTAACTACGAAACAAATAGCCTGAAATTAAAATCCCTTAAATTAAACATAAATGAATTTAAACATAGTTATTAATCTTTATCCATGCAGCTATCTACACCCAACACTAAATTTAATACATTGTAGTTAAAACAATACACACACAAAAAAAAAAATGAAATGGAAATGATTGCTTAAACATCTGCGTAAAAAAAATATTAATAATTGAATTTGCATTCTTTAATTCAGATAAGAGTTCTTATTTTCAGCTATTAATTCATTGCAATTTTAGAAAAGTTCTTATTAGATAGATTCTACACAAGACTTCATACTTTACGGATTGAGTAGATTTAGAAGTCCATCTTCGTGATCACTTTCATAGATTTTGTCCTTCTTTGAAACGAAACCGCTACTTGCCATTCATTTGGTCAGGAACTGTCATCCGGAGGCCTCAGCTGGTTTTCCGGAAAATTAAACTTATTGCAGACTTTCACATCGTGAAAATCTGCAATATAGCTAGTTATAACGATCTAGTCATAGTCAGCTCTCATCACAATTATAATAATAATTTGGCTTTTATATTTTTATTAGTCTCTTACCATCCAATCTTTGGATTCAACCGGCAAGACGTCACTAATCCTCTGGTGTTTCAATTATGGCCCGTGCTGACATTTCTGATGGTTGCATTGGTCATTTAATTTCTTTGTACTCTCTTATCTGACCCTTTAATTTATTTTAAATGCCTCAAGGGCCAGTTTGCTTTTGAACAATCATTTAATTAATAAAACAATCATTTCCATTTTCTATTATTTCTATTGTTAAAATATCAATCTTTATATTTTTACTTTTTTACAAAAAAAAAAAACTTTCAAATACTTTTTCTTAAAATAGCTTAAGTTTTCCATCTGCGCGACAATATATATATTAAACAACTTTTAATTTTTAGTTTTTAAGTTTTTTTCTTTTTAATAAATCAATTTTTATTTACGATCTTTTTATTTTCATTTTAAAATAATGTAACGGAATATTATGTTCCGTCACATATCAGTAAACTTCCTCAAAAAACAAAAAAAAAAAAAATTTACTTAGTGTTAGTAATGACGTTACACAAATTGATTATACTAAATTTTTTTAAAAGGACAAAACTTTGGTTATTAATGAAAAGACATAACTTTGGTTAGTAATTACAAGAAAAAAAATGCTGACTATTTTTTCCTTTTCACCCCAGCTGAGATTACACCTCCTCCCTCAAGAGGTCCCTTTTCCCTACATTTCATTATTAACTTAGGCAAGTTAAACGATTGGATTTCGAATAAGACTTTTTTAAAAAAAAAAAAACATTTATATTAACTATTACGTTTTTATTCCTTGCATTTATTTCTACATATGCGCAATTTTCTTACTGGCAGTACTTTTTACACAAAATTCAAGTTTATAACTTTATATAATACAAAAAATATATTCTGATTTCAGAAAAAAATATTACTGGCATGATTTCTTTTTAAAATTTTCAGGGCACTCGTGATTTATTAAAGATCGTGTCACGTTGGGAGACCACTTTAACGGTCACTGGATGTAGCCTTTCCGTATCTGCCATACGAGGGCACTATCTAGGCATTTGAACCTAGAAAAATTTATATAGTAGGCAGATACGTTAAAGGCTCCTTGATCATTGCAATGACCGTTAAAATATCAAGCAGTTGCGGACTTCTCTTAGTGCTCTAAATCGGGACCTTCCCCATTTTTTATATTTTCCCCAAGAAGTTCAATATAAAGATAATTTTTATTTCAGTAAAATTAAAATTTAATTTGGAATGTAATGTTCTCCGCAATTAGAAGCTTATTTTCAGTTGAATAAAATTTCAATAAATTAATTTACATTAAATTTTTACTTTGAATATTAACTATTTCTTATGTAAATCTTATGGCCTCATGTACTGCATTTGCAAATGGCAGATGATATCTACATTTTGTTTGCCTTTGATAAATAATTTTACATTTAACCTGTAAATATAGCATTTTCTTTTGTATTTATAAGATATTAATAATATACTGCAATTATAGAAAGTGCATTTAACTATCTATTTACTAGTAGATAATATGATAATAATGAAAATGACCATAGTTTAAAAATTTTTATTCATTTTTTTTGTTGTGCGTGTATGTGAGAGCTTATGTAAAGAGATTTTATTGCACAAGCTTACATTCTGTAAAACTTTAAAAACTTTTATTGTATTCCTTCTACACTTAATTAATTGTTATCAGTGAGGACACTCTCTCTGCATATAAATAAATATATATGTTGAATAACACAATTAAAATGCAAATGTATTGAGAGAAAAAATGTGATCATAATATTGATCAAATAAGACTAAACCAAAATGACATCAGGGCTATCTTGTAACTAGATTACATTTACTTAAAACGAAATCATAACATGTTATGAGATAATATGTTTCCAGCTTTGATAATTTTATTTAACCAGTTGCAATTTTTTTTTTTTTAATATGCATTCGTTTTTAGCTTGAAATAACTTATAAACTTGATAGTTGGTGCCCAAGGGTCTGATTTGTTCAAAGATTAGAAGTGTTATATTAGTATTTACTCTAGGAAAAGCTCTATCTGTGATCTTTTTATCATTTTCAGAGATGTTGGTTTTTGCTGTAATATACAGCTACACATTCTAAATCTTTTATTACTTGAATAATATATACATGTGCTTAATTTTTTTACTAATGATTCATAGCAAAATGAAAAACTAAAAAAAGAAAATGGAAATTTTTTTTTTTATTTAAAGACTTTAAAAGAAAGAAAAAAATAGTATGCATATAGTCTATAATATTTTTGTATCAACTTTGAATTAAATATAAGTTTTGAATTTTTAAAAAATGCAGTAATACATGGTATTCATGAAATTGCTTTTTTTTTTTAAAAGTTATGGATGAGAAAAGAGTAATTGGAGTTTTAAACTTTAAATTTTTTTTATGAACCATTGAAGAGTTTGTATTAAGTGTTTAGAATTTATTTTATGATAGATAATTTATTTAATTTAAAAAGAATTATAATTATTTAGAGTATTGTTGTTGTTTTTTTTTTTAAAAAAAAATGGGTGCTGATATAGTACGCGCTCGGCGGCCATTTTGAATTTGGAAACACCCAAAAACACTGCTGGCACATGCAAGCGATAAATGTCATCGACTAGAAACACTCATTTTTCAAAAACGTAAAACGCCTGAGGCACTGCAATTAAAAAAGGTGGTGGGGAGGGACTACACTTAAAAAAATGGCGGGAAAACGTCACATTAAATAGCCTAAGGTGCTACTACCCAAAAAAAAAAGGGCGGGAAAAGAAAAAGAAGTGAAAATTAAAAAATACTTTAAAATAAACCAAAAACGCTAATTTATATATATATAGTCATAATCAAACATTGCAATATTTACAAAAATCCGTTAGAATATAGCGATCACTAGAAAAATAATATAATGCTATAAATCAAACCTTACTTTAAAATAAACCAAAAACGCTAATTTATATATATAGTCATAATCAAACATTGCAATATTTACAAAAATCCGTTAAAATATAGCCACCACTAGAAAAAATCAAACATTACTTTGAATAAACCAAAAACGCCAATTTATATATATAATCATAATCAAACATTACTTTAAAATAAACCAGAAAACGCTAATATATATAGTCATGATAATCAAATATTGCAATCGTAAATCTCAAAAGATTAACCCTATGTTAAAGCATTTTTTAAAAAAAAAAATCGTAAATGGTATTTACCAAAACACGTTAAAATATAGCGATCATTAGAAAAATAATAAATGCTATTTTAAAAATATCAGTCCGGTCTATCAACGCTATATGCTACATCAGTATTATAATTTTAAAAAACAATATTTAAAAACTATAATGCTATAAATCAAACATTGAGTTGTAGCGTTACATTGAATAGCCAAAGGTTATACTATGGAAAAAAAAGGGCGGGAAAAGAAAAAGAGATGAAAATTAAAAAATACTTTAAAATAAACCAAAAACGCTAATTTATATATATAGTCATAATCAAACATTGCAATATTTACAAAAATCCGTTAAAATATAGCCACCACTAGAAAAAATCAAACATTACTTTGAAATAAACCAAAAACGCCAATTTATATATATAATCATAATCAAACATTACTTTAAAATAAACCAGAAAATGCTAATATATATAGTCATGATAATCAAATATTGCAATCGTAAATCTCAAAAGATTAACCCTATGTTAAAGCATTTTTTTAAAAAAAAAAATCGTAAATGGTATTTACAAAAACACGTTAAAATATAGCGATCATTAGAAAAATAATAAATGCTATTTTAAAAATATCAGTCCGGTCTATCAACGCTATATGCTACATCAGTATTATAATTTTAAAAAACAATATTTAAAAACTATAATGCTATAAATCAAACATTGAGTTGTAGCGTTACATTGAATAGCCAAAGGTTATACTATGGGAAAAAAAGGGCGGGAAAAGAAAAAGAGATGAAAATTAAAAAATACTTTAAAATAAACCAAAAACGCTAATTTATATATATATATAGTCATAATCAAACATTGCAATAGCATTTATTTAAATAATTTTTTACTAATATTTTAATAATTTAAAAAAAATTACCAGCTCTCGATCGGATGGATGGTCGTCCGCTCAGGCTAAATTTGGTTCTTTCTAGATCTCTTCATTACTGCAATACCACAAAACATCAAATTATACTTTTAAGATTTAGGTTTATTATTTTAAAGAAGACACCAGTAAAATTAATTTATTCAGGAAATATCGCAGCTTGATATGGCCTCTTTCAAATTTATTTTTAAAACTGTCTACTTGGGTCGGTATGTATGACGTAAGATAATTTCCAAGAATTATAGTTCGGGATGGGGGCTTTGTCTTACTAAGATAAAAGAAAGTGTTAAGTTAGACTTTCAAATTTAAAAAAAACAACAACTGTAAAACAGTTCTAATGGACTTTTATGCCTCAAGCCTAACTAGTCATGAAATGCAAAGAGGGTTAAAATTTATTATAAAAAAATTGGGGTTTTGGTTATAATAAATTAATGATTTCAAAATATAATCGCACTGTAACATATTATACATCACAACTTGTACTCATATATATATATGTGCCGATACATGTATTACTTGTAAGATTTTAGTTTTAACACTTCTTATTGTTGCTAATTCTGTCTATCATTCCGTTTCACCTTCTATGTATCATAGTAGGCCTGTTTGTCAAATTCAAACCCATCCCAGACCACGTGTATAATCCTATAATAATGTACTTTGATGTATAATAACGTATGTTTACGTGTATAGTGCGCACATCTAATATATAAATAAATATATTTATATATTAGATGTGCGTACATATTATACATCAAAATACATTATTATAAGATTATATACATAACGATGTTAGGCTTGAAGCATAAAAGTCCATTAGCTGGTTTACAGTTGTTTTTTTTTTTTAAATTTGAAAGTTTAACTTAACACTTTCTTTTATCTTAATAAGACAAAGGCCCAATCCGAACTATAATTCTTGGAAATTATCTTACGTCATAGATACCTTGTGTCAGACCCAAGTATACAGTTTTAAAAATAAATTTGAAAGAGGCCATATCAAGCTGCGATATTTCCTGAATAAATTAATTTTACTGGTGTCTTCTTTAAAATAATAAACCTAAATCTTAAAAGTATAATTTGATGTTTTGTGGTATTGCAGTAATGAAGAGATCTAGAAAGAACCAAATTTAGCCTGAGCGGACGACCATCCATCCGATCGAGAGCTGGTAATTTTTTTTAAATTATTAAAATATTAGTAAAAAATTATTTAAATAAATGCTATTGCAATGTTTGATTATGACTATATATATATATAAATTAGCGTTTTTGGTTTATTTTAAAGTATTTTTTAATTTTCATCTCTTTTTCTTTTCCCGCCCTTTTTTTTCCATAGTATAACCTTTGGCTATTCAATGTAACGCTACAACTCAATGTTTGATTTATAGCATTATAGTTTTTAAATATTGTTTTTTAAAATTATAATACTGATTTAGTATATAGCGTTGATAGACCGGACTGATATTTTTAAAATAGCATTTATTATTTTTCTAATGATCGCTATATTTTAACGTGTTTTTGTAAATACCATTTACGATTTTTTTTTTTTAAAAAATGCTTTAACATAGGGTTAATCTTTTGAGATTTACGATTGCAATATTTGATTATCATGACTATATATATTAGCGTTTTCTGGTTTATTTTAAAGTAATGTTTGATTATGATTATATATATAAATTGGCGTTTTTGGTTTATTTCAAAGTAATGTTTGATTTTTTCTAGTGGTGGCTATATTTTAACGGATTTTTGTAAATATTGCAATGTTTGATTATGACTATATATATAAATTAGCGTTTTTGGTTTATTTTAAAGTATTTTTTAATTTTCATCTCTTTTTCTTTTCCCGCCCTTTTTTTTCCATAGTATAACCTTTGGCTATTCAATGTAACGCTACAACTCAATGTTTGATTTATAGCATTATAGTTTTTAAATATTGTTTTTTAAAATTATAATACTGATTTAGTATATAGCGTTGATAGACCGGACTGATATTTTTAAAATAGCATTTATTATTTTTCTAATGATCGCTATATTTTAACGTGTTTTTGTAAATACCATTTACGATTTTTTTTTTAAAAAAATGCTTTAACATAGGGTTAATCTTTTGAGATTTACGATTGCAATATTTGATTATCATGACTATATATATTAGCGTTTTCTGGTTTATTTTAAAGTAATGTTTGATTATGATTATATATATAAATTGGCGTTTTTGGTTTATTTCAAAGTAATGTTTGATTTTTTCTAGTGGTGGCTATATTTTAACGGATTTTTGTAAATATTGCAATGTTTGATTATGACTATATATATAAATTAGCGTTTTTGGTTTATTTTAAAGTATTTTTTAATTTTCATCTCTTTTTCTTTTCCCGCCCTTTTTTTTCCATAGTATAACCTTTGGCTATTCAATGTAACGCTACAACTCAATGTTTGATTTATAGCATTATAGTTTTTAAATATTGTTTTTTAAAATTATAATACTGATTTAGTATATAGCGTTGATAGACCGGACTGATATTTTTAAAATAGCATTTATTATTTTTCTAATGATCGCTATATTTTAACGTGTTTTTGTAAATACCATTTACGATTTTTTTTTTAAAAAAAATGCTTTAACATAGGGTTAATCTTTTGAGATTTACGATTGCAATATTTGATTATCATGACTATATATATTAGCGTTTTCTGGTTTATTTTAAAGTAATGTTTGATTATGATTATATATATAAATTGGCGTTTTTGGTTTATTTCAAAGTAATGTTTGATTTTTTCTAGTGGTGGCTATATTTTAACGGATTTTTGTAAATATTGCAATGTTTGATTATGACTATATATATAAATTAGCGTTTTTGGTTTATTTTAAAGTATTTTTTAATTTTCATCTCTTTTTCTTTTCCCGCCCTTTTTTTTCCATAGTATAACCTTTGGCTATTCAATGTAACGCTACAACTCAATGTTTGATTTATAGCATTATAGTTTTTAAATATTGTTTTTTAAAATTATAATACTGATTTAGTATATAGCGTTGATAGACCGGACTGATATTTTTAAAATAGCATTTATTATTTTTCTAATGATCGCTATATTTTAACGTGTTTTGGTAAATACCATTTACGATTTTTTTTTTAAAAAAAATGCTTTAACATAGGGTTAATCTTTTGAGATTTACGATTGCAATATTTGATTATCATGACTATATATATTAGCGTTTTCTGGTTTATTTTAAAGTAATGTTTGATTATGATTATATATATAAATTGGCGTTTTTGGTTTATTTCAAAGTAATGTTTGATTTTTTCTAGTGGTGGCTATATTTTAACGGATTTTTGTAAATATTGCAATGTTTGATTATGACTATATATATAAATTAGCGTTTTTGGTTTATTTTAAAGTAAGGTTTGATTTATAGCATTATATTATTTTTCTAGTGATCGCTATATTCTAACGGATTTTTGTAAATATTGCAATGTTTGATTATGACTATATATATATAAATTAGCGTTTTTGGTTTATTTTAAAGTATTTTTTAATTTTCACTTCTTTTTCTTTTCCCGCCCCTTTTTTTTTGGGTAGTAGCACCTTAGGCTATTTAATGTGACGTTTTCCCGCCATTTTTTTAAGTGTAGTCCCTCCCCACCACCTTTTTTAATTGCAGTGCCTCAGGCGTTTTACGTTTTTGAAAAATGAGTGTTTCTAGTCGATGACATTTATCGCTTGCATGTGCCAGCAGTGTTTTTGGGTGTTTCCAAATTCAAAATGGCCACCGAGCGCGTACTATATCAGCACCAAAAAATGTTATTAATTTAAAATTAAACATGTAATTTTCTTGTTACTGCCAAAGCTGTACTGCCTTTTTGATTCTCTCACTTATAATGTTTGTCCTATCAGAACTTATTTGTAAATATGAAGCTTAAAAAACACTACTAAGGATATACAAAATACACAGAATACACAAACAAAGCAACGGCAATGGATTAACAAGAGAAAGTAAAATGCTGGAGTAAAAAAATAGCCATTGATATTGTTAAGAGTTTTAAAAGATTAAAAATGAACTGACTGACCATGTTACTAGAATTGAAATAAATCCTAAATTTAAGTTCAAGAAATTTTCAAGATGGAATGTCAGTTTATTATAGTGATGTGGAGAATAACTATGAATTGTAATTACTGGAATAAATGAGATTTAAGAATCTTTTATCTTTCAATTGAATTGATAAAAATTGTAAATGATAATAAAATATATAATAATGCTATACGTACCTATGTATTTCTGCAACATTTTGTATATATATATAGCCTATATTTAAAAATAAAACAATTGAAAGTTAATTTAAAATTATATTGAAACATTTATTTTTATTAAATTTTATTTCTTAAATTCCATTAAAAAAATGTTCTTTTATTTCTTAAATTCCATTAAAAAATGTCCTATTTGGATTATGGACTGACAATATTTTAAATTTATTTAAATTCAATGTGTAATCTAACAAACCTTATTACTTTTCATTGACAGATTTTTTTCGAACTTTTTGTATTGTCTTTTCAACATTGTTTGGTTTTGAGAGGGTGGAGAGAAATAGAAAAGGAGAAAAGTCAATTGTAAGTTTTCAATATTTATTTCGATTTCTCATAATAGTACGAAATATTGTCTTTGTATTTATAAATTAAATTATAATTTCAAACAACCTTTTATTAGTTGTAATTGACAGGTTTATTTGGAATTATTATTTATTTTTTAAAATTTTTATTTAGTTTTGAAAAAGTGAGGGAAAATATAATAGGTTGTGTTGATAAGTTTTAGAAAACAATAATACTAAAACCCACTCTATTGTCAGTTACAAATTATGACAAAACAATTATAAATGAACTTGCCTTTGAAACAACAACAAATTAAAAGATTACAATGAAAATAATTTCTTTGATTACTGCCACTAATAATTATTTCCTTTTTACTTCACAAAAATAAAAAGGCATTGCCCATAATTTGGCAGTCACAACATGGACAATGCAAAATCACTCTAAGCTCTTTTTAGAATTTTTTTCTTCTTTTCTCCATCATAGACAACCAGCATTTGACACCAAGTCGTTTGCATTTGATATTGTTAAGTAGATCTTACTGCAATAAAAATGCACACACAGCTTCTTCATTAGCAATTACTTTACCATAGAAATATTTCAATAACATAATTATTTTAAACAATAATTTGCAACTATACAAGTTGATAACTTTCTTAGAATAATAGAGAGAATTTTTTATATTAGATGTTTTTATTTACCATGTACTAAAAACATAATTGTTTCTTCAACCACAATTTGGAGTTTTTATATTTAACTTGATATAAAAGTATGAAGGGGAGGTCCAGAAATTAAGTCAATCTCTTGTTATGAAAAATAGGGATTGACTTAATTAATTTTTAATTACTTATGCTTTTATTTCAAATTAGATCTAAAAACCTCCATTGTGGTTGAAGAAAATTTTTTTCTTTTGCATGGTAAATAAAAGTATTTAATTAAAATATATATATATAAATCTATATTGGCACAATAAATAAAAATGTAAAATTATATTGTACTTTAAATTGACCATATACTTATAGTTCATATATATATATCAGTAGATATCTCTGCTACAAGTTAATATGTAATAATCAAAAAAATATACATTAAAAGCCTTATTCAGCATTGGGTTTGGTGCCTTTTTTAAATATTAATCTATTTAACGTTATTGAGTTGTTTCAGACATAAAACAATCTAGTGTTCAATAATGAAATTAAAACAAAAACAATATAAATCTTTAAAATAAATCAAAACTCTCATATATAAATCCACTAATTACAAAATAATTGACTATATCATAACAATACAATAAATAAATTACATGCATTTTTTTTTTTTTTTTCCAATTATATATATGTTATTTTATATAATTTTCCATTCATTTTTAATTAACCAAATTTATAGTAGGCTTGTAAATATTTATACAATTATTTAAATTATTTTTAATATAGTATGTTTCATATATTTGTCTTTTTTGGACCGATGTAATTTAAATGTTTAATACTTTTTGTAGCATCTATCTATGCCCATATTTCAAGTAATGAATGTATAATGCAGATTTATAATCTCTTCTATTAATTGCATTATTATATTCTTTGGCTTTTACCTCTAATTGTTTGCCAGTATGCCCAAAGTAAATCATTTTACAAGTTTCATATGTAATTTTATATACAATTGCTTTTTTGTGCTGTATATCATCTCTTAACCTATAATTACCTATTAATAGATTGAGATTTTTACTATTTGACCAGTCAATATTTATATTTTTCTCAATAGAATTTTTGTTATATCTTAATATATTATATATCCTAGGATAATATGAAAATCTAATCCATTTCTTATTTAATTTATTATTATCAATACCATTATTTCCTTCAGAAATTTTATCACCCACTATAGATTTTTTAGAATTAAGGAATATATTTTTAATAGTTTTAGATTTATATCCATAATCTTTATATAATTTAATAAATTGATTCATCTGTAATTGCGCTACATTTTTATCTACATTATATTTATCATTTTTATATTTAAAATTGTTAATAACTGCTAATTTTTGCACCCATGCTTGTTGCGAAACTACATGAATAATTTTTCTTAATTTATGTTCTTTAATAAAATGTTTTAACTTAATTTTATTATCTATATTAATTTCTATTTAATTTTATCTTCAAATTCTACTTTTGTAAATTTAATTTTATATATATTATTAAATTCATTATAAATATTATTCATTGCTCTTTTATTACCAATAATTAAAATATCATCGACATATCTAGAATAATGTATTATTTTTTGATTAATTATTGTTTTTTTTTTTTAATTATAATATTTTCTAATTTATTTATAAATATTGATATTAACCCACTAATTGCACAACCCATAACTCATCCCTCATGTATATACCAAATTTCATTATTGTGTATTAATTTTAAACCCTCTTCAATAATATTATTTATATCATCTATATGTTTACTTAAATTTTTTATTAATATATCTATACTTTTAAGTCTTGGAATACTTGGATACATTTTGTTAATATCCATTGTAAAAATACTTTGATTCCTATTTAATTTATTAATAATACCATCTGTGTTCTTTATAGAATATTCACTATATCCTAAAATACCCGTTATCCATTTATTTATATACTTACAAAACTTCTGTAAAATAAAATTACTAAAGTTAAATTACATTATCATTGGTTATTATTTTTATATGAGTTTTAACCATTGGAAAAATATATGGATTTTCATAAGAAGAAGGATATAATAATTTATATTCATTTATATCTATAATTTTATAATCTTTCATTTTATTTAATAGTTTCAAATATTTGGTTGTTTTTTTTATCCCCCTATAGTTGGATCTTTTAATAATTTAACATATTCTTCCTTATTTATTTCATCTTCTATCCTGTCAATATAATCCTTATGATAAAGGATACAATAATTTATATTCATTTGTATCTATAATTTTATAATCTTTCATTTTATTGAGTAATTTTAAATATTTGTTGTTGTTTTTTATTCCTGTAGTTGGATCTTTTAATAATTTACCATATCCTTCCTTATTTATTTCATCTTCTATCCTATCACTATAATCCTTATGATACATGACAATAAATCTATTACCTTTATCCTCTTTACAAATAATAATCCTTTCACAATCACAGATCTTCCTAACATTAGTAACCAGATTCCTATATTTATAGTCCATATAAGTATTTATTTAATAAACAATTAATTTCCTTTTTATTATCAACTGATATATTTGCTAATTCAATATCAATTACAATCTTCTTATTAATATCTTTATCTGTTATAGGTATAAAAGACAGTTCTTTACTCAATAACATGTTTTGTTCTTTAGAAAATTTAATTGACGTTAGATTTATAAAATTATTCCACTGTTCTTCGTTATAACTTATAAACTTGTAAAATCCTTGATCTTTATTTAAAATTACAATTTGAACTTTTTGTTCAATATTTATTTAACATTATGTCCATTTTTTATTATATTTAATAATTATATGATGATTCCATTTATTCTTCTAATTATGTTGAAGTCTTCCCATTTATTTATTTTTATTAATAATTTTTTAATATTTTTTTTTTAAAATTTGAAGAATATAATTTCCAGCCACTAGATATCTATCTTTTTATTATGTTTTATTGTAATTTTACAAGCATAATTATTAAATACAATAAAAAATGGACATGGATGTTAAATAAATATTGGACAAAAAATTCCAATTGTAATTTTAAAGATCAAGAATTTTACAAGATCATAGGTTATAACGAGGAACAGCAGAATGATTTTATAAATCTAACGTTAATTAAATTTTCTAAAGAACAAAACATGTTATTGAGTAAAGGACCATTTTTTATACCTATAATACATAAAGATATTAATAAGAAGATTGTTACTGATATTGAATTAGTAAATATATCAGTTGATGATAAAAAGAAAATTACTTATAAGGACTATGAATATAGGAGTCTTGATACTAACATTAGGAAGATTTGTGATTGTGAAAGAATTACTATTTGTTAAAGAGGATAAAGGAAATAGATTTGTTGTCATGTATCTTAAGGATTATATTGACAGGATAGAAGATGTAATAAATAAGGAAGGATATGGTAAATTATGAAAAGAACAAACTATAGGGATATAAAAAAAAAACCAAATATTTAAAACTACTCAATAAAATGAAAGATTATACAATTATAGATATTAAATGAATATAAATTATTATATCCATATATTTTTACAAAGATTAAAACTCATAAAAATAATAACCCATTGAGGCTGTTGTTTAACCTTAGTAATTTTATTTTACAGAAGTTTTGTAAGTATATAAATAAATGGATAATACGTAGGTGAATATTCTATAAAGAATGCAGATGGTATTATTAATAAATTAAATAGGAATCAAAGTATTTTTACAATGGATATTGAAAAAATGTATCCAATTATTCCAAGACTTAATTTATAGATATATTAATAAAAAAATTAAATAAACATAGATGTTATAAATAATATTATTGAAGAGGATTTAAAATTAATACCCAATAGTTTATATTTTAAATATAATAATGAATTTTGGTATATACATAAGAGTTAGGTTATGGGTTGTGCAATTAGTTGGTATTATCATCAATATTTATAAATGAATTAGAAAAAAAGGTAATTAGCCAAGAAACAATATTATTCTAGATATGTTGATGATATTTTAATTATTGGTAATTAAAAGAGCAATGAATAATATTTGTAATGAATTTAATAATAATATATATATAAAATTAAATTTACAAAAGGAGAATTTGAAGATTAAATTAAATATTTAGATATAGAAATTAATATAGATAAAGATCATAAAATTAAGTTAAAACATTTTATTAAAGAACATAAATTAAGAAAAATTATTCATGTAGATTCACAACAAGCATGGATGCAAAAATTAGCAGTTATTAAAAACTTTAGATATAGGAATAATAAATATAATATAGATAAAAGTGTAGCTCAGTTACGAAAGAATCAATATATTAAATTATATAAAGATTCTGGATATAATTTTAAAGCTATTAGAAATATATTTTTTAATTCTAAAAAATATAGTGGATAATAAAATTTGTGAGGAAAATAATGGTATTGATAATGGTAATAATGATCAAATAAGAAATGGATTAGACTTTCATATTATCCTAGGATATAAACAATCTGATCAAAACCAGCCTTTATTTATCTATATCACCAAACCCATTTAAAACATAACCTTAACTAACAAGTGGTTGAATATGCACTATCCCTTCTTTTAAGCATACATATATATATATACACGCGACGAATGTTTGCTTTGTTAAATACCAAGTTAAACAAATGTCACAATGAACTAATTTCTCTTATTTAATGAAAAATAAAAGTCCAATTAAAGAAATCATTCAAATATGTATATATACCAATAATAAATTAATTATCAATGTGTTACATGTCACGAATTGAGACATAGACTTAGTAAACATAGTGATGACCCAATGTCAAGCCAATCACTAGGCAACCAAGTGTGGAAAATGAAATTAGAATTCTGTTACATAATTTTATTTTTTAATTACAACCAATATAATATGCACAACAATAGACAGCCACAGCAATGTCAAAGGAACACCGAAAACTAAGCGTGATTTAAAAGCAAACCCAGTTCATTTCCATCTTTTGTTATTTTTCAGATAGTGCATTAACTATATAAAGCCAACATCCTAAGACCGAATGTTTGAATGCAAAAGAAGATGAATGTCTTGTTCAAATATTCTGAATTATCCACATAATTTTTATTAGCACAAAACCATAAATTACGACCATTGTTTAAATTAGGAAAAGTTTGATAAATTCGTGCGGTTTAATAAAATAACTAATTTTAAACTGATATTTGAGAAACTGCACTATTATTCGAACACGGATAAAGAAGAAATAGAACATCACCAGCATTTAAATAAAAAGTTGAAATAACTTTTTTTTATATAAGCCATTAAATGCCAAATAGCAAATCAAGAAAAGTTAAATTTGTTATAAACTGCTGTGCAATGTATTCTGGCTAAATTAACAGTGCCATAGCACTGATTGCTACTGCCCTGACCCTAAATGTCTAGTTTTATTTTATTTCCATACTTGGAAGCATGTCTACAAGTTAGAAGAGTTCATTATAGATGAAAGCAATGAAATGGGGGGGGGGGGGGTTATTAAGTTGGATAAATTCTTTTTTTGTTTTTTGTTAAATAAAAAGTTTAGATCAGCTCTCACTCCATAACTACTTGACATTGATCATTATCATGATATAGAATGAGGTAACACCTTTAAGATTATTTCATATTAAGCACATTCATTTATTGCAGGACAGAGTTCATTATTAACTAACGATTGTTTATATTTATCTTTTCGGTATGAATGATTAATCTTCTTGTATCGATGTTCTTTTCTACCAACCGTAGGGAACCATACATAGATAGGGGAGTCCCCAAAGAAGATGGAACATCGCTGATTTGAATTGATCAATGAGGCTACGACAAATGTACCTGTATAATATTATAAATTAGCTAGTTAGCTTCGCGGTTGATTTAATAATAAATTTTTATTTGCTTTGTAAATAATTAGTGCCATGTTACATATCTCTATCATGAGTAAGAGTTTGAAATAGTAAACATATTTAATTATTGATATGGTAGAAATACATCCATGACTTGCACAATTATATTGTTTTATCATGTTAAAAAGTTTTACTTTTTTTTTTGTTGTTTTGTTATTTAATAAACATTAACTTGATTTATATTAAAATGGTCTCTAGTTTATGAAAATTGTTTATGCATTCATTCATCAATTAGCAAGCGAGTGTATGCATACATATACATTTCATTCTTGTATAGTAACAGTAATATGCTTGGATGGATCTTTAAATCAATTGGAACCTTTATAGAGATGCGACAGTTACTATCTAGTGTAAGTTCACCCCTGAATAGATCCGAAGGCAGATTCTCCAAGAGTTTGAATACTGAGGCACAATGGAGCCCAAAGGAGGGGTGAGATATGAGTGAACTAGCCCAAATTGTATCTAAATTTAATATGTAAACACAGAGCTAGCCTATTGGAGGGTAGATACAATCATAGATTAGGTATCGTGTCATTGACGGCATCCTACCCGAAGACCCTAGGCTCAACTCTAGTGAGATGCGTTTACCCTCTCTTGTGGTAAAATCTCGGCCTGTTACAAGGTATAACAAAAATTATATTGAGAAGAATATGAATATTGGCTGGACAAATAGTAAAAATTTCAATCTATTAATAGGTAATTATAGGTTAAGAGATGATATACAGTACAAAAAAGCAATTGTATATAAAATTACATGTGAAATTTGTAAAATGATTTACTTTGAGCATACTGACAAACAATTAGAGATAAGAGCCAAAGAATATAATAATGCAATTAACAGAAGAGATGATAAATCTGCATTATACATTCATTATTTGAAATATGGACATAGAATAGATGCTACAAAAAGTATTAAACATTTAAATTACATCAAAGATCCCAAAAGAAGACAAATATATGAAATATACTATATTAAAAATAATTGGTTAATTAAAAAAGAATGGAAAATTATATAAAATGACATGATAATTTATTTATTGTATTGTTATGATATAGTCAATTATTTAGTAATTACTGGATTTTTATATGAGGATTTTGATTTATTTTAATGATTTATATTGTTTTAATTTCATTATTGAACACTAGATAGTTTTATATCTGAAATAGTTTGTTAACATTAAATAGATTAACATTTGAAAAGGGCACCAAACCTGATGCTGAAAAAGGCTTTTAATGTATAAAATTTTTATTGATATTTATTTATATAGCTGTTGTAAAGAATTTATTATTTTCTGATTATTATTTTATGGAAGAACAGCACAAAGATTTTTGTTCTTTGCCAATTTTGAAATTAATATGTATATCCCTTATGTGTAATAAATCATTGAGTAACTTAAAATTTGAAAATATCACTTCAAGGGAAAAGTGTTTGACATTTTTGCTTTTGATTGGAATTTTTTTTTAAAAAAGAAAATGCTTACCAAAACTATATTGTAAATGAACTTTATGTAATACATATGATTTTACTTTAAATTAATTTGACACTTACATTTTGCATATATCACTAAATATTTCTGCATTAAGTTAATATGTGAATAATAGGGCATTAACTTAAAATACGTAGACATCCTTTTGTTGAAAAGTATTTGATTTTTTTTTTTAAAAAACAAAAAAAAAAATAACCTTAACAAAAACTATATTGTAAACCAATTTTATTATAACGTAAATGAAATTTACAACTAAAACCAAGAAAATTGTGCGCATTATTTAAAACATATTGAAGTTCTAAGAACAATTATTAAATTTGATACCAAAATATTCAACATTTTCCCACCCACTGTTCCATATCTAAGAAACTAAGTCACCTATCTAAAATATTATAGTGCCTTGTCACTTTGGTAGTGACTTAAAAAAATTAAATAATTTCCTTAAGTTGTATTGAATTTAAATCTCAATTTTAAATTGGACCCAAAAAAAATCTATATATTACCCTCTCGTAAGCCTTAAAAAAATATATTAAAGTTCTTAGAACAATTTTTCAATTTGATATCAAAATTTTCCTACCCAGTGTTATCATGTCTAAGAAATTTGGTTACCTACTTAAAATATAGTTCCATATTGCTTTGGATGGTGTTTCTTATATACTAAATTTGAGCCAATTCTATTGAATTTAACACTATAAAACCTTCATTTTAAAATTTTATTTTACTTTAAATAATAATAGTCCTAACAATAGTTTAAAAACAAACAAACAAATATTGTAACTTAAATAAAACCATTTAAAAACATATTCTGATGACATGAGGTTTAAACAAAGAACATAAGATTTATTTTTACATTTTCTTTTGTTTTGTGTTTAGATTTTTTTTATCAAATAAAAACATTTTAATACCTTAATTTTAAAATTTTATTTTAATTTAAATAATAATAGTTCTAACAATAGTTTAAAAATAAACAAATATTGTAACTTAAATAAAACCATTTAAAAACATAGCATTTTGATGACATGAGGTCTAAATGAACATAAGATTTATTTTTACATTTTTTTTTGTTTTGTGTTTAGATTTTTTTATCAAATAAAAACATTTTAATAATATAAATGAGGAATACAAAGTTTATTTTTAAATTTCTAAAAAAAAAAATGTTTCATTTTTATTTTCTGTTCTATTTTTAAACTATTTCCAAATCTATATTTTGTGCATATAAAGTACTCTGAATCTTAACTTTATCAATTAATTATCCCAGTATTATTTCATAATATCATTGCAGTATATTAAAAAAATAAAATGGGATGTAGATACCTGTGCACATTGGTTAAATGAGGAAGGACTTCATATTTTTTTAGGCAATATTTTAAAAATAAAATGTAAAAATTCCAAGGCTCATTTTTAAAGAAATTATTTTGCATATTAAAACTTTGGATGACTGTAAACCATAGTATTTAAATATTGTGTGTATTTGAATGCAGCAGCATGTATGTTTATGTTGGGGGGGGGGGGGTATTTAATTTCATCATTGTATATAAATGTTATAGATTATCAAATAATTACATTATTATAATTGAAATATCTTAAATAAATAAGCAACTTGTTTGGTTCCACTGCTTCATACTTTCCAGTCATTTTTAATTATAGCTTTACAACTTAGAGTAATAATTGATGTTTATTAAAGGGAAATATAACTGACTACTGAGCATGCTGCATGGCACTTTTTTTTATGATTAACTATTAGGTTCTTGAATATGTTTATCATTTAGAAGTCGTCGTCCCCCTCTCTTTTTTTAAAAATATTCTTATAAACTTAATATTATACTTAAAAATGTTTGTGTTTTTGAAAAATGAATCTAGTTGAAACACCTGTATTTGTTCTTTCATACATACTTTATAGTTATTTATAGATTTTTAAAATTTTATTTCAGAAAATGCCGGAAATGCTAAAAAGTCAAGAGAAGTGTGTGTTACAAAGGCAAACAAAAGAGTACAAACAACGCTTAAAAGAGAAACGAAGTGGATTATTTTTACAAGAGGAAGTTTTAGTACTGGAAAAAAATGAAGACATCTCCTTTGAAGATATTGATGTTTTAGATTGATTAAAAATCTACTATCACTGGAAAATAAACCTCCAGAATTGTATAAATTAAAACAAATCAATGTAAAAGTTTATTTTTCTTGTTTTTTTTTTTTTTGGGGGGGGGGGGGTTAACTAAAAAAAAATATAATAATAATTTCAGTTTATAATTTTATATTTACAGTAAAATTTTTATATAAATATATGTGTATTGGATACTTCATTTATCTATATGCACAGCTTTTTTTCTATGTTTTCTTAGATCAACTTACATTTCCATCTTTCATTCATAAATTTAAAAAAACACCAATTTCCCCTAAGATTATGACATTTGGCATTGTTGCTGAAACATTTTATCTATTGTTTAATTAACTCTTCAACAGATTGACATTTCCATTGTTCTCCTTAATGGTAATTTTTCTAAGTGTTCCACATATTGAAATTGGGCTTTATTTCTTAGAAATATAAGTTTACAAATGAAAAACATCCTTAAAAATCATATTTGAACTTTGCAAATATGAGGGAGGGGGTGAAATTCATAATGAGAATATTTTTTTTTTATTGGATGATTATTGTAACACTGAAAAGATTTAATTAACAAAGTCTTCATTGTCTGAACTTTATAAAATGCTATTGAATTAATGTTATCATAGATCTATGAAATCCTAATCTAAAATTTAAAAATGTATTTATTAAAATATCACAAAAGTTCTATACTCTGGTGGTTAATACCCTGTTTCACTGTTGCTACTATTTTCGTAACTTGTATTTTTAAAAATAAAAAATTCGAAAAAAAAAAACTTAAGTAGAATCATGAAAAGATTTTTTTTAATAATTAATATAATATATATTTTGAAAATAATATTTAAATAAATTATAGAAAATATACATTTTTGTGTTCATTGCTAGTAATTGGATAGGAGTTTACAATTAGTCTTATAACTGTTCTATCAATTAGCAACCTTATGGATGGAATTTGGATCCTTTATAAATTTTTGTTTGTTTCTGCCATCAAAATGAATACAAAAGTGGCAAAATAGTGTTACAGATGGCCATTAGGGAAAGAAAGCTATCTGTAGGACATCATTTTTTTAAATACAAAATGAGTACATTAATATCAATCCATATAATTTGGCAACTATTGTCTGTATAAAATTCCAAAGATTATCTTTAATCTTTTTACAATTTAAGTATCTTAGGGTGAATTATGGTCTTAATTTTTTTTTTTTACCATACCTGAATACACACATTAAAAAATTAAACTAATACATTACATTGAAAGAAATTAATATATATGTTTGTGTTTTAAAATAAAATTAAAAAAACACATTGAATAAATATATATAGTATATTTATAATTATGATTAATTGCTCAGGAAATCCTATAATCGTAAATATCCAAGTGACAAGATGACCACAGTTCTTACTTTCAACTAACTGTTGAGTTTCTTTTTTTTTTTAACTTTTCCTAGTTAAACAATCTGACCAGGAATTTTATTCTCCTAGGCACTGCGTTTTATTTTAATCAAAAAAGATTTTTTTTTTTTGAAGTACTAATCTTTTCATATACTAAGGCAACAAATTGGTATATTTTTATTTATTCTTGATTGTATTGTTGAAATGAGCTTTATTTTCATTTATTCTGCAATTTTTCTAGACATGAATTCAATAAACAAAATTAATATAAAAAATAAAATATTAACAAATTGTCAATAACAAAAGACTTTTAGTCTGTAGGCTATAAAAATGTTTAGAAAGGAATAAATTATAATTGCAAAATTCATATTTTTCATATGTATCATCCGAAAGCATAACTTAAATTATAAAACTCCTAAAACATTTAAGTTATAAAATTGAAATATAAATGTCTACACATTTAAAAATACAAAGATAGGTTTTATATAAACATTTCCACATAAATAAGTTGATGCAGCCAAGTATGCTAGTATCTTTTCAATTATACTCAATATGACTATTTGCTTCATTAGTTCTTATTGGTTGAAAATACCTTTTTTTCTTTGAAATGTTTATTTCTAATAATTCCTGAAGGGTACTTTGGGATTAGTGTGCTACTGTGATGTAATTGCCAGCCATAATTATTCTTTGTGAATTATTCTAACATTAGGTTTTCATAATTTTGCTGCCTGTGTTTGTGACAGCACAATGCCATACCTTTCTCCAGTGATTGCAGGGGGAGGGATGCTTTAAGGTGGTAGAATACCATAGTTGAAGTGCTAGAATAATTTGCAAAGTTAGAATAATTATGGTTGGACGATTACATCATGGCAGCGCTAATCTCAAAGTATCCTGATGTTAGAACTAATAATTTACGAAAACTATTTCTATTAACATTTTTATCATTGGAAATGGATTTGAGCCATTCAATAGCAAATGTATGTGTGTAGAATCTGGAATAATTGCAAAATGTTTAACAGTTTGGGGGAAAAGTTATACTTAAATGAGTTTACAAAATGACTCGATTATATAGCAGTTTTTAAAAACTACTTTTTGTTATAAAAAAAATTGGGTCAATTAATCATTAATTTTTTTGATTACATAAAAATGAAATCACAAAATCTATATTGCTAGTAGTTTTTTTTATTATATGATATTTTGGGTAGTTGGATGAAATGTTTTATTCATCTTTTGAATAAGGATTATGCATATATATCTAACTTGATTAAGCTTAAACAGTTCTTTGTAATCTTAAAAATAGAAAAGATTCTGATACTTTTGTTTTTTTTCCTATGTCAAATGCGTTGACCGGAAGCGAACCAGAGCCAGCTGCTTAGAAGACAGCTTATGATAATCGCTAGACCACTAACGCTTGTAGTGTGGAAGTGATATTTTAACTTTAAAACTATTGGAATTTTTTGAAAACGTGAAACTAATATGTTATATTTTGTTTCCGGTTACAGTTAGTAATTCACATTTCATTGATGAGCCTTGATTACAATACATTATTTACTGTACTGTAGGTGTATAGTATGTTTCAACATCCACATATGTATGTATAACATGTTTTTTTATGTATATAGAGTGCATATACATACTGAAGCAATCGACTTGATACTCAGATCAAGCTTCACAGCCCACTCAGAATCTCCCAACACCAAACCATATTCAAACTCCATCCTTACACACGTATACATATTTATTAATACATATATTTTGTAGCTTAACTAATAAAATGATAACTGACATATATATATAGATATTTTAATGTAACTAATTTTAATGAATAAATATTGACTTTTAATTCATATACGTGCGTAATGGATCTGTACATAGTATAGGTGAGGGTAGATTATTTTTAAAACGTACATCAAATTAAAGTATTATATTAGTGTGTATTTTTATAATTATATTTAATTTATTTTAATCATGGCGGTCAGAGGTGACACAATCCTTATAAGAATATTCTCGAATGTAATTAAGACAATTTACCGGAAACCCAATTAGTCCATCTAAAACATGATAATTTTATAGAATAATGTAAGAAGCCATTAGTGGAAATTTTATTCACTGTCAAATTTGTTTTAAAATCATTTTAAAACAGTCAGTCTGAGAAAGTTTAACAGGATTACATTGTCTTCAAAACTTAAACAAAAGGTGCATCTGGTCAGCAAATTCCAGATCCACTAAGTGGATAAAGTGCCTCAGGTCTAGCAGTTAAGTGTTTTACAATATCAACAGAAAAGTAGTATAAATACTGCTAGATTTGAATCCAGAGGGAACTCAATATTTAAACAGCAATGGTAGAGATAATCCACGCTTGTCGTGACGATAATTCAATGTATAGTGAGTAGCGGAAATTTTCACCTTTCCGTTCAAACATGTTCTTTCCCACAATCAAAGCTCTGGATCTCAGTACCCATGGACTAATATACACCTGGGTCTCTTTTTACATGAATTTATTTAACGCAATTTTGAAGTTGCATGCTTCACGTTTCTCCGGAAGTCGAATTCCGATACTGCGCTATTACTTTAAATAATAAATTTTGCATACTTACGTCATTAAAAGTAATAGCATATTATTGGAATTCGACTTTCATCTTAGTAATTTCAATATTTTCAGTGCTTTATAATAGTAAGATTTTATACAATAATAAAATTAAAATCATGATTTCCACATTTTATGTATACCCACATTAAATTTTACAAGATTATAATGTAAATTTGTTCAAACATTGTGCGTGTTAATTTTGCATTTTAAATCACATTGTTTTTGCTTTTTAAAAAAGAACAATCAATTATTAATCATTTAGTGTCTGCAAGTTTATTTTTAAAAGGTGAGTAATAGCAGTGGGTACAATTAAAATTGAAAATTAAAGACAAAAATAAGAATTTAATTTTTAGTTGCTAGATTAATTACGTTGTCACCAGAAAACCATTAACACAACATGAGAGTGACGTTGCCGCTAGTTATATTTCCTCTTGTGAAGAATCTGAATTTTTACTAGTTTGCAAACGAACCTGTTTACCAGCAAATAGTGATAATAATTAAAATGTGTATAAAAAAATGTAAATTATGCATAAAAATATATTGTTTTGAATAAAATTAAATATAGTTAAAAAAAAGTTTTGTCTTCTATCAATTTTTGTTCAAATTAGAAATTTTTTTATCAAGTCATTTTATTTCTTTATTTTTTTTGCGCGAATTTTAAAGTAATTTTACATTGGTGCTTTGCTTTTACATGATTTGAAAAATCACAGTCCGTATCCCCCCTTTTTCAAGGTAAGTTACGTCTATTTTTGCACGATTTTGTTTGCGCATGTTTTCTGAGGAACCTATTGCGTAAAACGAGACCCAGGTGTACTTAGAGACTGAATAGTTAAATGCTGACTGACCAAATCTAGATCTAGTTCAATCCCAATGGACACTAAATCAAAGGATCAGCACTAATTTTATAAAGGTAAAAGAACTAGCCACTGCCTAATGTCTAAACTCCTAAATTCAGCCCTCCATAATTATTTCTAATAACTATAATTTAAAATATTCTATTAGCTGGTCCTTCGACCAGAAATTTAATATTTTGTTAAAATGATTTGTAATTACCTTACCACTAGCTTGTATATAACTTTATTTTCTTTCTATCATTGAGCCTCTATTAAATAAATGTAATATTTTTTTCATTTTCATGCGGCAGTAATATTTTATAATTTTCATTATTGTGTTTTATATATTTAAATATGCCGATATTTTCTCGAATTTGCCAGTTAGTCTTTATTTTATTTTTTGCCTTCTCTATGTAAAGGGTGACTAGTTTAAGTTGAATTAAAACAAGCTTATTTT
Organism: Epiperipatus broadwayi; assembly: GCA_028023455.1. NCBI lineage: Eukaryota > Metazoa > Onychophora > Udeonychophora > Euonychophora > Peripatidae > Epiperipatus > Epiperipatus broadwayi. The sequence goes on from JAQFVV010012420.1 coordinate 9,468,497, forward strand.
TATCTTAACGAACGTTTGCGAATTTGGGGAAAACATGTCATAAGGTTATTGTAGAAAAATGAATCTTTTTCTAAGAAATGTTTTTTATTTTATTTGAATAATAAGCGCTAACCTTAAACTGTATTGTTATCTGAAATTAAGTCTGTTATTTTGAAATTAATAACCACCACCCCATTCGTATATGTATTTCATTAGGTTTATTATAATATAAAGCACTTATTAACCGAATTCTCATTTATTTAATGTGGGAAGTTTATAGATAAAGTAATGGAGAAGGGGTCTATTCTAATGATTATGTATTTTAATAATAAGCTTAAATCCATTACTGTTTAGTATTTAAGTCATACTATTACGTTGGACATTCCCAATATATATAGGTTATAATTCATTCACCCTTACTGTTAAAATATGTTTTTTTGTTTCAAGCGTTCTATGCAAACAGGCCTCCATATTCAAATACACGTGTGTCTTCATGCTTCGTTCCCTGGGATTTTCGGTAATCTGGATCCCGTATATTCATTCCAAGTCCAAGAACATGGCTAGCAATCCTCCCTTCCCTGTCTTATTTTGTATGAGCTATTGTCATAGGGTTGCTCCGGTAAATGCCTGGCCTATTATTAATAGCCGACACCTTTCTGTGAACTGAACCTGCCAAAGTAGCAGAAGAAATTCGGTTACCATTCTTTGTCCTTCAATTTGGAAGCACATTTTTCGGATCCAAGATTGGATCACCTAATTCTGCCACCATGCATACCCTGCTCTCTTAAAGTTCTTGCCATAACTCAAACCTATGAATGTCCATAAACCATAATATAATCCTATTAAACAGATCTATTTACTATATTAATATTTTTATATGCGCGTCTTTTTGCAATGCATTATATATATATGTTAATGAGCTATCCCACATATTTCTCAGTCAGGAAAACATCCTTTCACCTATTAATATAAATATTTTTGTAATAAAGTTAATATTTCAATCATAAAATATTTGTAAGCTAAATCGTTTAAGTGCTATATTTTCTATCTGGGGGTGGATAGGTATCAATGATATTTCCTCATTGCGCTAAATCAACTGTTCATCAGTATAGTTAATTATTAGCACATGAACTAGCCGCAATCAAAGTAATCAATCAAATCTCATTTTCTAAGGTATAAACAAATGTCATTCAAATTATATTTACATCAAGAGATCAATGATTAATAAAATAAAACAAGTATTTATGCATATTTCTTTAAATTAATAAATCATATATATCATAAACTTGCAGAATCATCGTTTTCTTTTTGTCTTGGTTATTAAATTATGCTCGCTCTGACTAGATCTTATGGATATAATTAATATGAAAGATCACAACCTTTAAATGGGTCAAACTTTATTTAATGCTAAAATATTCCGTTATATAATTTTAAATTAGAATCTTTTTGTGTCTCCGCTATGCGATGCTGGCGGAGAGATAAATTAGATCTGTATCATCGGGATTGTTGCTTATAAGTTGATAGATCTGGAAATAGGGCAGAGTTCATGAGTGTTTCTGACTTATGTATCTTGTGCATGATTGGACTCTAGATACTTTTGCATAGATGCTAGATCTTGTTATATGAACAGACAAAACCGAACAGTACAGGTTTTTTCCCCGGGTTTTGCTGACAAGGCAATAGATAGACATGAAACCATAGTACAGGATGATAAAACTTATGATGTCATTGAAGTGGATGAAAAGTACAAAGAAGGGAAGACTAGAAGAAGAGAAAGTACCGGAAATTCAAACGAGTAAATATTTTTTCATGTATGTTTGATGGTCAGATCTTGAAGTTAGATGAAAGTTTACCTTCAGAACCAATGAAAAAGACTTTCGATGAGAACTATAAGCAATTTGGATCATAATCATGAGGTATTATTCATACTTCGAAAAATTTGAACAAAACCCTTGTTAAAGCTCTGGAAGATAACTTTAAGTATATGCTTAATAGCAACAGTTTTTCTAACTTTGAAATCAAATTTGAAGACCTTGCCCAAACAAGTTTTTTAAATGCAATATCTTTGAGAGCTCTTGAAAGTATTAAAATTATTAGATATGTTATGATGTCAAGGAATCGAATTACTGATGATGTAGATATGACGAGTTTTTCTACATCAATGGACTACAGGCATCCTGACTAAGCCAGTCAAAAAGGCAAAGAGACCTGACATACCTGCAGATCGAGGAAAGGACTATAGATAAAGCTGGACAAGTCAGAGGGACAGTAGATATAAAAATAAATGAAGACTGGTTAATGAAAATGGCTAAAGAATTTGGATAACAATAGCAAAGAAAAAAATAAATTGTAATAGTTTTAAATTTCTATTTTGGTTATAGTTTGGGAAGTAAAATAAATAGCATGGATAAGGATAGATTGGGTCATGGGAGTAAAAATAACTAAATAAACAAATGGACTTATATAAAGATAATTACAATTAATTTTTTTTCATAACTCGTATTTATTAACAAAATAGCAGCAGCAGGGAAAAATAAAAAGTAAATCAATAAATAAGTCAATGCTAGTCAGATAAGATAATTTTTTTAAGATATATGACATCAGTTTAAACCTGGTTCTTTTGTTACTGAAGCATCGAGTAAAAATTTTTTTAAAAAAAACTTGTTTGTTCCTTATAAGTCCGGAATAATGAAGCAGTCTACCTGATACTCGGATTGAGCTTCACAGCCCACTTGATCTTCCACCACCAAACCATATTCAAACTCCATCCTTACACGTATACATATTTATTAATACGTATACTTTGTAGCTTTAATAAAATAACTGATGTAGATATCTTAATGTAACTAATTTTAATGAATAAATATTTGTTTTGATTTTAATTCATATACGTGCATAATGGATATGTACATATTATAGGTGAGGGAAGATTGCTTTTAAAACATCAAATTAAAGTATATTACTGTGTATTTTTAAAATTATATTTAATTTATTTTAATCATGGTAGTCAGAGAAGGTGACGCAATCCTTATAAGAATATTCTTGAATGTAATTAAGACAATTTACTGGAAACCCAATTAGTCCATCTAAAACATGATAATTTTATAGAATAATGTAAGAATCCATTAATGGAAATTTTATTCACTTTCAAATTTGTTTTAAAATCATAGATCATTTTAAAACAATCGGTCCGAGAAAGTTTAACAGGATTGCATTGTCTTCAAAACTTAAACAAAAGGTGCATTCGGTCAGCAAATTCCAGATCCACTAAGTGAATAAAGTGCCTCAGGTCTAGCAGTTAAGTGCTTTTCAATATCAACGGAAAAATAGTATAAATACTGCTAGATTTGAATCCAGAGGGAACTCATAATATTTAAACAGCAATGGTAGAGATAATCCACGCTTGTCGTGATGATAATTCAATGTATATCCACGCTTGTGATGATAATTCAATGTATAGTGAGTTGCGGAAATTTTCACCTCTCTCCGTTCAAATATGTTCTTTCCCCACAATCATAGCTCTGGATCTCAGTACCCATGAACTTTAATGTACTTAGAGACTGAATAGTTTAATGCTACCTGCCTGACTGACCAAATCTAGTTCTAGTTTACCAATCCCAATGGACACTAAATCATCAAGGATCATCACTAATTTTATAAAGGTAAAAGAACTCTAGCTGCTGTCTAGTGTCTAAACTCTTAAATTCAGCCCTCCATAATTATTTCTAATTATATAATTTAAAATATTCTATTAGTTGGTCCTTCGACCAGAAATTTAATATTTTGTTAAAATGATTTGTAATTAACTTACCACTAGCTTCTATATAACTTTAATTTCTTTCTGTCATTGAGCTTCTATTAAACAAATGTAATATTTTTTTTATCTTCGTGTGGCAATAATATTTTATAATTTACATTATTGTTTTATGTATTTAAATATGCCAATAATTCCTCAAATTCGCTAGTTAGTCATTTGCTTTTTATTTAATTTTTGCCCCTCTCTACTTAAAGAGGTGACTAGATTAAGTTGAATTAAAACAAATCATTTTTATCTTAGCAAACGCTTGGGAATTTGGGGAATACAAATTAATTCTATCTCATAAGTTTATTGTAGAAAAACAATCTGTTTTTCTAAGAAATGTTTTTTATTTTATTTGAATAATAAGCGCTAACCTTAAATTGAATTTTGTTATCTGAAATTAAGACTTATTTTGAAATTAATAACCACTCCATTTGTATATATATTTCATTAGGTTTATAATATAAAGCACTTAACCAAATTCTCATATTTATTTAATGTTGTGGGAAGTTTATAGATAAATTAATGTAATGGGGAAGGGGAGTCTTCTAATGATTTTGTATTTTAGTAATAAGCTTAAATCTTACTGTTTAGTATTTAAGTCTTACTATTACATTGGACATTCCCAATATATATATATATATAGGTTACAATTCATTCATCCTTAGTGTTAAAATATGTTTTTTGTTCCAAGCATTGTATGCAAACAGGCTTCCATATTCAAATGCACATGTGTATCTTCGTGCTTTGTTCCCTGGGATTTTCGGTAATCCGGATCCCGTATATTCATTCCAAGAACATGGCTTCCACCTCCACCCCCCATGGGACTTATTTTGTCATGAGCTATTGACATAGGGTCACTCCTGGAAATGCCTGGCCTATTGTTATTAATAGCCAACACTTTCATTCTGTGAACTGAACCTGCCAAAGTAGCAGAAGAAATTAGGTCACCATTCTTTGTCCTTCAATTTGGAAGCACATTTTTCAGATCATCTAATTTCGCCACCATGCATACCCCGCTCTTAAAGTTCTCGCCATAACTCAAACCTATGAATGTCCATAAACCATAATATTATGATTCTACTAAACATCTATTTACTATATCTATTAATATTTTTATATGCGCATCTTTTTGCGACGCTTATATATATATATGTGTGTGTTAACGAGCTATCCCACACGTTTCTCACTCAGGAAAACTGACATCCTTTTACCTATTAATAAAAATGTATTTTTGTAATAAAGTTAATATTTCAGTCATAAAATAATGTTTGTAAGCTAAATCGGTTAAGTGCTATATTTTGTTTTCTTCTGGGGGTGGATTGGTATCTCACAAAGATATTTCCTCATAGTGCTAAATCAACTGTTCATCAATATAGTTATTAATTATTGACATATGAGCTAGCCACAATCAAATAAAGTAATCAAATCTGTCATTTTCTAAGGTATAAACAAATGTCATATGATCTACCTGCTACCGTCTAAATGTCATTCAAATTATATGTACATCAAGAGGCCAATGACGATTAATAAAATAATAAAACGAGTATTTATGCATATTTCTTTAAATTAATATATCATAAACTTGCAGAATGCTCGCTCTGACTAGATGATCTCCTGCTAATCTTATAGATATAATTAATATGAAAGATCATGACCTTTAAATGGATCAAACTTCTATTTAATACTAAAATATCCCATTATATAATTTCAAATTAGAGTCTTTTTGTGTCTCCGCTATGCGATGCCGGTGGGGAGTGATAAATTAGATCGGTATCATCGGGATTGTTGCTCATAAGTTGGTAGATCTGGAAAATAGGGCAGAGTTCATGAGTGTTCCTGACATGTATTTTGCACATGATTGGACTCTAGTTACTTTTGCCTAGATGCTAGATCTTGTTATATGAACAGACAAAACTGACCGGTACAATACTAAGCTTATAACAGAAATTCCCAAGCATATCCTAGAGCACATTCTAAAATACTGATAAAGCAGAGGACAACCTTTTTTCAAAGCATTATTATACTATTTATATAGAACATGGTTAGAGAAATTAAAAAATTACTTTTGTTTAATTTTTTCATACTACTGATAATTATTTTTTAGTTTCTAAATTACACCAGCTATAATTAGCTTCTAAAAAAATATTTAGGTGCCACTGGCAATCCAAAATTTGAAGTTTAAAATTATGATTCTTTCAAAACTAAGAAAAAATTGAGATTTAATAATGCGCAATTGTTTCTTATATTGTAAATTTGGACAAACTAATTGTGGATTTTTAAGACTTCTTTTTGTGTTGGTACTATTAAAATAAAAAAAAATTTCCGAAAAAATACTTTTAATGTTATTCAAATTACAAATTCAACAGAAATAGTAATGATCGCAATTCCTTGCTGCAGTGTAAACTCTTGTTGGCATTGGAGATGGTGCTACATCTGTTACATGTACTGTTGATTTTGTTTTTCATTAATTACCAACTGTTGATTTGTATTGCATTGATGTTAACTTGAGCAACTACATTTGCATTAATGGCATCAGTGACACCCTCCTTTTTTTCATTGTATGCACTGTTGTCTGCTTTTTTGTTTTCTGATGACTGCTTAAATTAAAATTTTAAATAAAACCTTTTTTATGGTGGACACTTAAATCAATCCACAGGCACATTTGTGCTCACTGGCACTATAGGGAACCCCAGGCTTATTGATCACATTTATATCTATATTTATCGTGTGTATGTGTTTATTCAAACTACTATTTTTTAAAAAATTTAACAGAAATATCAGACTTTCTGAAGACATTGATGTATCGTAACCCAATTTTAATGCAATGAAATGTTTTGGACATCTTTTTTTTTACACTAATGTAATAGCAGTCATTATTGACAACTCTTCAGCTTTTTTGATGCAATTAAATCTTGAGTTCTATAATCATATCTATTTGCAGTTATCGATTTTATATGTTTCAGTAAACTATTCATATAAACATTGCAGAATGCAATACAAAAATTGTTCTGTGACTTTCATTACTTAAGAAAAATACTTTATGATTTTTTTTTTAATTTTGTAAAGCTTATGTTATACTTAGAAAATATATGAAATATAGTATTATATCAAACTTTTGGAAATATAAAAGCGAAGAATAAAATTGCTTCCAATGTAACTCAAATAAATATGATAGTATATTTTCTAAACTATTTAAATTTTGAATTTAGTGAGGGCATTACAAACAAATAGTTGCTGGCGTATAAAATGTTTTATAATTGCCATTTTTAATGTTTTTACTTTGTGGGAGAGGTATATAATTGAAGAAGTGTGTATTAATACGACATGGCTTCACTAAATTATATTAGTCTTAGAAGTTATGCCATCTGATCTTGAGGCAGCTTTTATGGTTTCATTTTATAAAAGTATACAAAAATGTGTAATGATATTGCAATTAATGTTAAGAACATCAGTGAAATGTTCTAATTATATTAGTTACAGATTTATTGGAATAAGAAACAAATAGAATAGTGAATAAAGATACAGTTTGTATATTGCTCTTATTATTTCAATCAGGATATGTTCAATTGAAAAATTTGAGACTTAGAAATTAGTTGGTTGTACATTGAAGTGAATGGCAAACATTTGAAATGAAAAATAGTGACTGGAATGTATACTATTTCCAACTATTATGATTGTTTTTTAATTAATTTATGGATGACTTCATAAAATAGATATCGAAATGTGATATATTGATTTGATAGTGCAGTTTTTAATATGTACTGATTATATGCAATAAGTATGAATTTATTTTTATTTTTTTTGGCCTTCAGATATGACGACTGCTTTTTTTTTTTTTATCCATTTAAAGTATCTCCAGAAGGACTTCACTACTTTGAATGCAATCTATATTTTTTGTTTTAAGAATTAATGTTCAAAAATATCAGGTATTTTATAAGTCAATGAATAATTATAAGCTTGAAAAATGCTGCTATAGTCAACGAGTTGAAAGATAACTATTGAAGTCAAATTATTTATATGAACTATTCCTTTTATTAAATGGAAATGACACAAGAAAGATTTAAAAAATGTTTATTTTAAGTAAATTCTTTATTAACAAAAATTATATTTCTATAATAATTATTTACATATAAATTTTAAATTACAAATCATATTTATGTATAATATTGAATTAACTATTATAAGGACACATTTTCATTGGATTGGCAAAAGTTATTTTAGATAAACTTGAGCAATGTTTGCTTGGTGAAATGGCTTAAAAATAGGAAAGCTATAATTGTGAAGTCTTTCAAAAAATGAGTGAAGTTAAAATACAGCATCCCAATGTATCAAGTGAACAGACTAAAACATTGCATGTAATGTTGTATTTCAAGTTTACATTTTGATTTTTTTAATCATTGCCAAAACTTGTTCGTTCTTTTTTTGTTTGGTATTAGGATGACCATACTACTTTATAAGTAAGTAATAATTGATACATTTATAAAAATAAAGGAATTGCATAAAAAAAAAAAAACGAATTGATATATTGTTTCCCAGATTAATAGAAGCAACATAATTTTAATTCTATAATAAAGATATTTCTTCATTAAACTGCCACAGAGCACTACAAGTTTCCAGAAACTTAAACATTAAATTTATAATTAAGTTATTAGTTTTAGTAAATATTAAACATATTTTCAATTCTTTAAAGTTTATTAAAAAGTAGTTTTATGTAAATTAATTTTAACGATTAAAGTTTTCGATTTTTTGTGCAGGCCTTTTATTTTATAGGTATCCTTTTCTTTTTCACAAGCTTTTTTGCAATTAAAAAAAAGTCGGTGATTAAAATTTCTATGTTTATTACATTTTCTATTTTAGAAATAAAAGTTGGACAAATTTATCATTTAGAACAGGTACATTTCTTGCTATTAGCAATTGTATTTATTGTACTTATATTATTGTCTTGAATACAGTTAATGATTTATTTAAATTGCTGTAGTCGAAATTAACTCTTCTTATCTCATTAGTTGGTGGACAATAGTTATTCCAACTTTTTATTCCAAATCTGATAAATGTACAGTCCGGTTTCCCTTAGCTCTAGATATTCCACCCTAGATTTTTTCCATGCTGGCATTCTTTCCACAACAATATGCATCATTCTGAATGTCTTACCAAATAATCATATTGTTTATTAAAGCCAATGATCTTTATTTTCATCAATTAAACTCAAGTTCTGAATATTAACTCAAAATATAGTTTGGAAATATATAATTCAAGAAAATGATTAAGGAATAAGGCTAATTAAAAATTTAAAAAAATCAAGGACAAACACATGCATGAAAATACATCAGTATTCAATATTTTTGAAAAGTGCATTACAATACTTTGGAACTGTTTGAATAATATCATTCTATGGTCTGTCTTACTATTACAGAAAATTCATCCTGAGTGAAATAATACTTCAACCAAGAAAGGTGAGATGTAGCAAACTAAGAAAACTTCATCAAAATTTAAGTAACAATAAGAGAATTCTTTGCAACATACATCAGATTTTTAAGAAACTTTCTGACTTAATGTTATGCTTCTAATCAGTACTGTGACAGGTCTGACATTTCATGCATTCATATATACAAATAAAAAGTGACCACAATCAATTGCTTAGGAAATTTTAATAAGTGAACACTGAAAGCAGAAGATGGGCTTTAAAATTAACAAAAATGAATATTGATATTGAGATGCAATATTTTCAATGAGACTATACCAGTAATGAATGTAAAGTTAAGTAGAAATAAGGTTTGAAATTAGATCAAAAGTTATAAAGCTGTTAACATTGAAATCAATTGTGGAGAGTAAGTAGAATGATATTAAACAAAAGATTAATGATGGCAACATAAGTACAATAGTTTAGTAATATCTATGACAGTATTCCTGTGAGTAGTTCTTGTATATTAATCTCATAATTATAGTTTTTCAATATGAGCCAAAAGCTTGACAGAATCACTTAAAACCTCATCATCAATAATAAAATGTTGCCTAAAAAAGTCCATGTGGAATATATATGGCAGGGAATGGAGAGTTACATAAAGTAAATCACTGTAATATGTGGGGGGAAATGATATGTAATGGATGCAAAATATTTGAAGTATACATTCACAGTAGCATCTTTTTATCACAGATTTAGATATGATCTCATGTATAAAAACAATGAACTTACCTAAATCACTAATCATGAGAGTTTAAATAATATTCTCACTGCTAATGTCTAAATATTTTAAATTCAGAACTTTGATGAATTATTGCTATATGGTTTGTATGCCGCTTCATCTGACGTTTTGAAATCCTTTTTTTTATTTATTTTGGGGATAAGCAAAACGAGATTATCTCTACCAGATTTATTCTGTTGAAAATCAATGAAGTTTGTGAAACATTTGGGAGAACAAAAGTTTACTGCATACAACCAATTAAACTCTTAAATATAAGACTTGGTTTTGCTAAAAACTTAATATTAGCAATTTCTAATTTTCTTAATCATAGATCTAATTTTTACAAATGTAGAGTATATTAAAAGGTTATTTATTTATTTATGGAACAATGTAATTACATTATGAGAGTTGTTTTATAATTGCTAATTTTCAATGCTGGAATGTTATGAAAACAAATGTAAATTCTCAACTAGAAATATTTATTTTCTTTTTGACCTATATTTGTTAAATTTTTTGAAGGTAACATAATATAAATTTCATAAAATCACAATTATATATACTTTTGTTAAATATCCTTTCATAGTGAAAATTATATTGGGACAAGTGTTTAATGTTAACATTTGATTGGAAGATATTTTACATTGGTTGCATAAGATAACTAGAATTTAATAAAAAGTTACAAACAATTCAAATCAAGCATTTAATTGATAATTATTTATTTATTTTGATTCTGATTATAATACTGTATTTAGGAGTAGTAGAGAATATATTTAAATTGTAAAAGGAAAGACCCATTGATGGTGACACTGATTCAGAGTATTAGTTTGGGCAATTTTGGGGAAATAAGAAGTGTCACCTTCCTATTATATATTATTTGGCTAACTCGGTGTTCACTCTTATTTGATTCAAGTTGCATGGATCCTCGAATTGTATTTTTAAAAAAAATTAAGGAAAGAGACTATCGGATTGCCTCACAAGCAATGATAAAGTGTACATGGGAGCTAATAGACATTAATAAAATTGCAAGAACATAATTATAAAGACATTGTTTAATGATTTTGAATAGTTCTTTCAAAAACATAGTTTTAAAAAGTTATTTTGTAGAATGACTTTAGATAAATTTTGCTTTTAAGAACTTATTTGTATTATTGGCATGTTAACATAGTTATATTTGCATGGTTGAATGTTTACTCTGGATGATTTAGTTCTTGAGTAATTGTACTAATAGTTCATTACCGTATATAATTATAAAATTTTCTTAAAAGTTCCAATGTAACTAATAAGTTAAAATAAACGTTTTTGGGGGTTTTTTTAATAAAAAAAAAATGAATTTTTATTTTTCATAAAATAATTGAAGTTTTATATTATTAATTTTTTTTCAATATCTGCTGCTCTTAGTTTTGATTCTTCCATTTTATTGCATATGCTAAATTACATATACATATAAAAATTATTAATTTGAAAAGCTCATTCTTCATATGCAGAGATTCATTTGCTTCTATGACCCGACTATCTAGTAATGTAAGAATAATCATAGAGTCTGATTGAGATGTTCATTTACCAAAGACAATGTTTTTAATTAATTGAACAAACAGAATTTTTTCAAAAATCAATCTATGAACTTTTAGTTCTTGAATCTGTTATTCTACATTACACTAAACCAGGTGTGGGCAAATAGTGGCCCGAGGGCCACATGTGGCCCACTAAGAGTTTTTATGCAGCCCTCCAAGACAATCAGAAAAATTTGCCATGAACTGAGAGTTCCTTCCCGTGCATAATTGAAGATTCATCTCTTATTTTCCACTAGGATGGCCACATCAATGTGCAGTGATTTGCCAGTTGATCTGGTTAATTTAAATTTTGTCTTTGCATTAGCAAATATATACATTTCTAACTTTAGTGAAACCATGAACCCTCCGAAAAAATGTAAAATTGGTGATGAATGTTGTGTGTTTAATGAAGAAGGGACAAACAAATATTTCTTTGGTAATACAGGGAATAAAGCAGTGTGCTTATTGTGTCACAAAAAAAGGTGTGGCCCTCCGCTAACCTTTATTTCCACAAAGTGGCCCAGATGTGGCCCTCTGCCAATTTTTGCGGCCCTCGAGCCAAAACAATTGCCCACCCCTGCACTAAATTATAATGTAGTGAACACATCAAGCAATGAATCTAGGTATTTAAATAATCCTACCATTGTCTTTTATATTTCACTATTGGAACAGAAGACCCTCAGATCAATTCCAATTCTGGTACTAATAATAAAGCCATTTGATTATTTTTAATGATTTATTACTAATAATGTAATCCATAATTATAAGTAATAATATATAATTATGGGTAAACTTAAAAGGAAAAATAGATAAATATTGATTTTTTAAAAATGAATAAAGTTACATTTAAAAAAGGCAAACATTTTAAGTAAAATAAATCCAATATCTTAGTTTCTGAAATATATATATACTATTTTACCTGAGATCGAATTTTTAAAATCATACATTAGATAACATTTTATATGCAGGTGTGTGTAAATCTGTACTGTGAATTAATTTATTTAAGAAAGTAAATGTACATTAAACAAAGAAAGAAAAAAAGGATTAAATAATTTCATATTTTAAATATTCTTGGAATTTTTATATAAAGAAGAAAAAAATACTTAAGCAATCCTAGTTATTCTAAATTGTGTTTATAAAAGTTCTTCTTATGATGCTTCAAGAAAAGTTGGCGATAATGGTGTCTATTATTTAGCTTCGAAAACTTAGATAAGTTGAAAACTTATTACAAAAATATATTATTCATTCGTCGATTAATATATTTCACTGGATAAAAGGGAAAAAGTGATTATTTTAAAAATTGTTTAAACTTAGCATTACACTATAGCGATGTCTGCATTCATGTCAAGCTCTACTACACTCTCATAAGACTACTTAATTGTATAATCTCAAAATAAATCCGAAATAGTAATGTAATTAAATAAAAAATAAATTGATCAAAATTCATTTTTTCAATCAACACTTTTAAGATTGCATTTTTAAAATATGATAAATTCATTAATAATAAATTTTAAATTCAGCGCACAGAAAGTTATTGTAATAATAACATTAATAAAGTATAGTTTGAATACTATTATTCAAGATTCTCCAACTTAGAAACCTGTAATATTAAAACATTTTTAGTTCATTCATTATGACTACAAGCTCTGTAGTGTATTAATTTATGAAAACAAGTTTAAAAAAAAAAACAGATCACTGTTAACACTTTTAACAATTTCTAAATATATAGAATACATAAAAGCAGTAAGTTTATAATTTTTTACTATATGTTTATCCTCAAAACAACAGAAAATCCAATACTCCATCACTTTTAGGTTCACCTCGATGACATATAGAGAAATTCATTTATAAAAAAGTTTCTAAAAGTCGTGTTGGTTTATCTGTTATTGATTTTTGACTGTATAAAATATAAAAGCAAACAGTAATTTTATACCTAAACATGTATTCTCATAAGAAATGTCAACTGTAGAATAATATCAGTTATGCTTCGCAATATAACAAACACATGCATAAATTACAATTTGCATTAGAGAAACTCATTTGTAAAAAAAAGTTGAATTGCAAAATATCAGTCAGTTAATTCGTTATTGATTTTCAATTTTGTGCAAAATATAAAATGAAAAAAATTTGCAGTTCTATGCTAAACATTTATCTTCAAAATGCCAACAGAAAAACATACCGAGGTTATCATTTCATATGCTTACACATTCTGTTAATAAGAGTACCAAACTCCATACTTCAGTGCCACCAAGTGCGAGCTTTCGTAATCAATGGATTTGTGCATAAATTCCCTATCTAGTACCTACTCATCCAACATCCCCACACTAGTTTCTAGCTTATTGCTTTCATCAGTGAGGAGCCTTAAATTTGAAAGCACTGCACCTAGATCTTAGGACCTAATGCAACCTTCAGCAGCCATTCTTTACCTATTTGATTAATTATAAGGTTAGAAGCCTAAGATGAAACACTATAATGTTTCCAACCCTATCTCATTTACTTGTATAGTCATATAGATCTGAACTCAGTTCAACATCTATACATTTTGGTATCTGGTTTTCCAAAAAACCACATTTGTGATTATCCTATGGCCAGGATAGGTATAAAACCATCAAAATCACATGATCACCATTTCATTTGCTTACACATGCTGTTAATAAGCATACCAAACTCTATACATTAGTACTATCAAGTGCAAGCTTTCGTAATCAATGGATGCAGGAAGATTGTTGTTGAACTGAGTTCAGATCTATATGACTGAACAAGTGAATGAGCTTGGGTTGGAAACATTATGGTATTTTCATCTTGGACTTCTAGCTTTATACTTAATCAAATAGATAAAAGGTAGCTGCTAGAGGGTTGCGTTAGGTCCTAAGATCTAGGTGCTGAGCTCTCAAATCCAAGTCTCCCCACTGATGAAAGCCACAAGATAGAAACTAGTGTGGGGATGTTGAATGAGTAGATACTAGATAGGGATTTTATGCACAAACTTTCCTGCATTCATTGACTATGACAGCTTCCACCTGGTGGTACTATTGTATAGAGAATTTGGTTTATTTATTAACAGAAAATCAATGATGTGATAAGATTATTATCTGGTCACTTTTACATTTTATATATTCAAAGACCACAGTTAATAAAATAGCAAACACATATTTTAGCTTTGATGAAGATTGCTGCCTGGTCAAGTAAAAAATAAAGTGTAACTTTGTAAAAGTGATAAAAGAAAGGAGGATTGATTATTTGTTTTTTAAAATAAATTTACTATTTTTTTTTTTTTTTGTTGCTACATATGCAGGAAATTTTTTCCTTTTTCTTATCAAGTAAGTATAAGAAATTTTACTTTTTCTTTAAAGCTTTTATCCAATATTTGATAAGTTTAATAAACTATCATTAATTTTGTTTAAAACAGGTAAAACTCTCCATACAGTTTTGTCACTCAGTGCAAATCAGAATAATCACTGGATGCCAGAAGGCTTGTGTAAAAAATCTCCATCTAGTGCCTACTCATCCAATATCCCCAGACTAGTTTCTGGCTTGTGGTCTTCATCAGTGAGAAGCCTTGAATCTGAGAGCACTGCACCTAGATCTTAGGATCTAATGCAACTCTCCAGAAGCCACCTTTCATCTCTACTTAACTACAAAACTATGAGCCTTAAACTGAAAACACAAAAATATTTTCATTCCAAGCTCATCAGCTTATATAGTCATATAGGTCTGAACTCAGTTCAGAACCCATACATTTTGGTGTCTTTGGTTTTTTTAATAACCATAGCCACCACTATCCTATTAGGCAGAATTGGTTTTAAGCCAATAAACATCACATGATCACCATTTCTTATGCTTGCTTATAACTATTATTAAAACAGGCAAAACTCTCCATACAGTATTGCCACTCAGTGCAGTGCTCTCAGATCCAAGGCTCCTCACTGATGAAAGTCATAAGAAACTAGTCTGTGGATATAATCAATGGATGCCAGAAGGCTTGTGCATAAAATCCCCATCTAGTGCCTACTCATCCAATATCTCCAGACTAGTTTCTGGCTTATGGCTTTCATCAGTGAGGAGCCTTGGATCTGAGAGCACCACGTGTAGCAATACACCTGGGTCTCATTTTATGCGGTAGATAGGTTCCTCAGAAAATGCACACAAAAGAAATCGCACAAAAATAGACTTACCTTGAAAAATAGGGGATAGGTTCTGTCATTTTTCAGAAATTGTATAAAAGCAAAGCAACAAGGAAAAATTACTTTAAAATTCACATTAAAAAAATAAGGAAATAAAGTATGACTAATAAAAAATTTCATATATTTGAAAAAAATTAATACAAGACTTACTTTTTTTATTAACTACAGTATTTAATTTTACATTTTTTCATACATATTTTAATCATTACCGCTATTTGACAATATGCGTTCATTTGTGAACTGGTAAGAAGTCAGATTCGTGATGTGATGTACAACTAGCACCACTTTCAGTCTTGTGCTGTGTTAATGGTTTTCTGTTTCTATATTAAAAAAATGAGATCGCAATCAAAACAAAAAGATTATACATTATCATTAGAAAGATTATTTTCAATTTACAAAATCAATAAAATCTTCGTTATTATTTATTTTAAAAATCTAAAAAAATATTTATTTCTGTTATATCTAACACAATACGTTTTAAAAGTTTAAAATTTTTGAATATTTATTGCGATATTTTTATATGTAAGTATAAATCTATTATTATTTACTCATTAGTATAAGTAGGTTATTTACATAGAAGGTAAGATTCTAAATACAGCTTCAGGCCATATTCACATTAACTGCTAATATAACATTATATTTTTGAAAAAAAAAAAAAATTTCAAGTCAAAATAAGTTATTAATAATTTAAATTTCTTGATATCTAATAAATATAGTGAAATATGATATTAAGAAGAAACATGAATCGCATAACTTCAAAATTGCATTAAAATAATCTGCATAAAATGAAACCCAGGTGTACTGTATGGAGAATTTTACCTGTTTTAATAACAGTTATAAGCAAGCATAAGAAATAGTAATCGTATGATATTTATTGGCTTAAAACCAATCCTGCCTAATAAGATAGTGGTGGCTATGGTTATTAAAGAACCAAAGACACCAAAATGTATGGGTACTGAACTGAGTTTAGACCTATATAAGCTGATGAGCTTGGATTGAAAATATTATTGTGTTTTTAATTTAAGACTCATAGTTTTGTAGTTAAGTAAAGATAAAAGGTGGCTGCTGAAGGGTTGCATTAGATTCTAAGATCTATATGCAGTGCTCTCAGATCCAAGGCTCCTCACTGACAAAGACCACAAGCCAGAAACTAGTCTGGGGGTATTGGATAAGTAGGCACTAGATGGGGATTTTATGCATAAGCCTTCTGGTATCGATTGATTACTCTGGCTTACACTGAGTAGCAATACTGTATGGAGAGTTTTGCCTGTTTTAATAACAGTTGTAAGCAAGCATAAGAAATGGTGATCATGTGATGTTTATTGGCTTAATTTTATTTAACTTATTTTTTCTTTAATAAATGTTTATTAAGCAGTATTTATTAATTTTGTTTAATTAATACTATGTGGAATTGAGAATCAATAAACATAGCCTGATTTTTTAATAATTTTTTTTTAATAAATGAGTGTTTCTGTATAAACTACAGTCTGTGCTTTTTTTTTTTTTTGGTATATTGGGATAGTTTAGGATTCGGCAAATTTTTTTAACATGAGTTATTTTGTTTAAATCTCTCCTCTTTCACAAAAAAACTGCAAGGAAAACAGGTGAAAAATAGGTTCATGAAAAATAGGAATTTCTGAATGCCTGTGGATATATTTAACATTTATTTTAGTAAGAACATAACAGAATCTGTATACATCCTAATAAAAATAAAAATTATCTTAAAAATAAATAGACAAAAAATTACTTTGTCAGTTTGTTCTAATGCTTAAACATGAGGCAACCCGCCTCGAAAGCGCTAAGCGTTTAATATTTGTGCACTCGTTATAGCTTTTCTTTCAAACGCTTCACACACATAATTTTATTTATTAATACACTGTAATCACTGTGTCATAATAAGGCTGAATTCAAGAAACAAGGTTGTAAAACACATTTTCTTATCTTAGAGTCATCAAAATATTTATTTACAAATTATAGAAGAAAATAAAAATAGTGTTTGTTTATCATGATAAAGAGCCATAAGATTTGGATCTTAGAGCTGTATATAACTGGCAAACCACAGTTTTCTGACTCATGGAATAGTTGATATAAAAAGAATACATTCTTTAATTAATCATTTTTTGAAATCGACAAGTGCAAAAATATTTGTATGCAATTCTCTTTTT
Source organism: Epiperipatus broadwayi (assembly GCA_028023455.1). Taxonomy (NCBI): domain Eukaryota; kingdom Metazoa; phylum Onychophora; class Udeonychophora; order Euonychophora; family Peripatidae; genus Epiperipatus; species Epiperipatus broadwayi. The sequence goes on from JAQFVV010012420.1 coordinate 9,486,359, forward strand.
ATTGAATGACTGTTCAAATCTATAAAAATCTTAATCTAAAAAGTATCAAGAAATCAGACGTTGGAATCATAGTCAAATTTGTTTGTATAAGTTATATACAATTTTTTTTATACTTACATCTTATATGTGTATGTATCAATTTAGGAAAGAATAATAAAATATGTAAAAAAAAGTGTTTTTAAATAATGCTTTTATTTAATTAAACAGTACTAACAGAGTGAAAAGTAGAAAAATAAAGTAATCTGACTAAGAAGTAGAAAAAAAAACTGAATTTGCCATTCTTGGAAATCTAGACTTCTTGTAAAACTATTGGAAACTGCAGTAATATTGCCATTTCAAAAAGGCGAGGCTCAAATCATGAAAATTAGAAATGCTTCAAATGCTCTTATGAAATAACAATATTCCACCAATTTCCAATTGTTTTATAACAAGTCTAGATTTTTGTCTTGCGTTGTTAGCCGAGAGGTATCGCAACCGCCATGCAAGCAAGTAGTTGGTTGCAGACGATTGTGGGTTCGCGTCCCGGCCGATGCTATGACATATGAAAAAAAAAAAAAGGCTAGATTTTTAAGATCTCTGATATTTGCCAAGAATGGCAAATTAACTGAGATTCAGGGTTTTTTTTACCTTTTAATCAGATTACTTTGTTATTTGACCAATTAAAACAACAACATAGACATGATACAGAAATTCCTGAACCAAAATAACTTTTTATTTATTAAATCTTTTTATCTTATTAAACTTTTTTCATTAAAAACAAAAAGTGGTTAAAACTAAAAAAAAAAAAATATCAGCCTGAGCAAAATTTAAAAATGTAGATATACAGATAGAAACATATACAAAAAATGTGTATATACAAATGAAACATACACAGATATCACAAGTTAATATAAAAGCATATAAAATAGGATAAACCTAAATTGGCAAAGAATAATCTAACTTGAACAATAATTTAAATTATCAAATTAGCTAACTGTAAAATACAACATGTCTGTCTCATACTGAGGAATATTAAAGGCTGTTTTACATTCACATGTAGTATATATTATATTTAGTATAATATATGCATTAGACAATACATAATCTTATTGAAAAAAATTATTTTATAAACATTTTTTATATAAAATAGAAAGTACATTAGCAATAAAAGATATTAACATAAATTATAACAGCCAATGCATATTAATAAAAGATGATGAGTATTCAGAACAAATTCTGCTATAGCATTTATAATATCAAAATAAAACTTTACAAAACAAAATGACAGTGTAATGAAATTTCTAATCCTAATTTATATCTTCTATTCATTCACTTGTTTTATTATAAGACTACATTAAATGTAATGTTTGTGTGGGTATTACATATATATTCATTATCCAAAATATTTTGTTAATAGTGAATGATCTTTTAATTGAGCATTTGATATCATTTTATAAATATCCAAATTAATCTTGAAGGGGTCCAATCCTAAGGTTCTATTTTTTAACAATTCCTCCATGCATTCCAAAGCTATTGGTTGAAAATCAATATAAAATTTATTTGCAAACAAATGAGGGCGCTGACTGAGGCCGTGAAGATCACGTATTCCAAAAATACAAACTGAACCATCATAGTATCCATGCTTGCATAATTTAGTATAGTTATTGATTTTTGGATAGTTTTTTTTCCAAACAACATATTTGGAAGCAAAATTATTTCTTGTACCTGCAATAGAAAATAAAAATTAAATATGGTTAGTATAAACTTTTTCTATTTCAACTTCAAAATAAAAATATTTATACCATAATAAATAATAGTATGATAATTTATTCCACTCTTATTAAAGTAGAATATATTTTATAGAAGTTATAACCACACTACCAAGAGCTTTAAATAATGCTTTGACTACACTATAATTTTACACAAAATTAGAAGAATAGTTGTTATGCCCATTTACAGAATGATTAATATTTTGTATATGTAAATAATAAAAGTACTAAAGCATGACAAGATAATTAGCAAACATTACAATTAATAGATCTGAAAGTAATTAAAAATACTTTTATGATTAATAATGGGAGTCTGAAATGTGCTAATGAGTTAGAGAACTATATAGAACACATTCTTAGCATATTTCCTTGAGTAGCACAAATGTATGCACTTATATATATATATAAATATAAATATTTCACAATGATGGCATTACAAAACCATTATGTTGTCTTTCTAATATACTATTCTTTAAAATGAAATATATTCAATTTATAGACAACTAAATACTTAAAATATATAAATAATAAATTATTATGAATTGTGAAGAAAGTATTGAAGTCATCAAATATTGTAAAAATTATAAAGAAAGAAAAGTATATGAAACATTGTATATACATGAAAATAAAGAGAAATGTATGAATTTAGTACAAGGGTCGGTTAAGTTAGGTGGAAAATGGTCATTAAATAAAAATTGGAAAATTTAAAAACATCTTTATTGTTAAGTTTGATCTGTATATGATATGTAAATCACGTGAATTTTTTCAATTGTTATAATATCTTGATAAGGTTCATTTTTTGAACGAAAATTGATTAGATATTAATAAATTTATTATTTATATATTTTAAGTATTTAGTTGTCTATAAATTGAATATATTTCATTTTAAAGAATATATATATATTGTGCCAAGGTCAATTTGGCACATGTATATAAAATAATTTTGTCTAAAAAAATTATTAAAATAAAATAAAAAATATTTCGTAAAAGAGTTTGAAATAAAAGATTAAAAGTGGGAAGGGGGTTTTCTTAAAGTCAAACTAAAAGTGTTATAAAAGAAAGTAAAGTTTTTCTAAATTAGTATTCGTAAAAATAAGTAATTTAAAATTTAAAAAAAAATATAAATCTCTTTTCATTCAAGCTTATTATAATAAATTATATATGTGCGTGCAAGTGTAAATAAATGTATGCGTGTTAGAATAATATTAAAATATATATATATATGTAAATGAAAGTTAAAAAAGAAATTATATTTGCAAAACACAGTGATGGCTATTAAGTTAAATAAAGATTTTAAAAAACCACACCAGCGGTGGGCTACTAATTAAAGATATAAAAACAATACGTTTATGAAAGCTACTACTAATTAAACAATCGTCAAAAACACGTCATAGGATTAATTACCAATGGAATTTCGGCAACACCTATTGCACCTATTGCCGGAGGATATTAAAACAAAAACAATTCGAATACATAAATAGCCAGATTTTTTTATCGGAGTTCAGTTTTTCAGTCTAGTTTGCAGTGACAGTCTTGTTTCAGTTGAGATAACAGTGCATTTCTATTGTATATTCAGAAACAAAAATGCATTGTTGAGCAGTTTTTGGAAATATACGCTCATGCTTCAGCCTTTTTAGTCCAACAAGATCATCAAAACCTGCCTGTGAAATAATGTCTGCATAACAACTCAGAAATCCTCCGTCAAACGTTCAACTGTCTTCAAGAATAGAGCCAATGGATTCGCATAAAATCTCTTCAAGAAACATCCAAATCTAACCGGTTAGATATAATCCATCAGAAGCAGCAGAAGCAGCCAACAACAAGCAATATCAATGTTCCAAAAATCCTAGGTAAACATTTATTTATTATCATTTATACATAGTAGCCACCGCTGTAATTCATCAATCCTACCGAGTAAAGTAATTTGAACTCTTAAGCATGCATAAAATGAACTATTGATGTGCGTGTGTGTAAATGTGAGATAATTTAATGATGTCACATATTATTTATGCTTTTCACCAGATATGTGTTATAATGTGTTACTTTAAAAATGTGAGTGTGTTAAATTAGATTTATAAAGATATTTAAATTTAGTCAATTAATGTTGGGTAATAAATTATCTTTAAACTTAATTAATGTTAATTAAAATAAAATGTCTTCAAACTTAAACTTTATTTGTCAGTCAATTCTTTTTACCAACCTTTTTACTAATTCTTTCCACCACTAATTTTGTATAATTTTGTTATTGAATTAAAATTAGTCTGAGCTAGTTTTAGGGAATGTTTCGAGCACTGGATTATGAGCCTACTGCCTGAATACGTTAGTCATCAGACTAGCTGGCGCCCTGTAGTTTACCCGAAACAAATAAAGTATTTGGATAGTAGGGGTTTGAATCTAGCAGCCGAGATGGGTCATTGTTGATAGTTAAAGCTATCAATGAGATCTCCCATTTTGCTCGAACATGCCGGTTCATTCACGTAACATTTATAAGATTATAAATGTATTATGAAGGAGTTTGAAACCGGCCAAATGCATAAGTAAGTGGTTTCAGCAGTTCGACCCAGTACATAAATGGCTTTCCCAACATTTGGGGCTGGACCTAAGAAACAATAGTAAATAAATACTTTGTTTCTTGTTTTAAAAAATTTTCTATACAATAGCTAAATTACGTATGTTAAAGCGTTTTAATTTAAAAAAAAAAAAAAAGAATTGACCGAAAACTTTGTTTTCTTTAAATGAAAAGAGATTTACGCTATTTACATTATCTAAAATAAATCATTATGTTAAATCAGAGACAGTTGGATGTTTGGGTGGAGTTAAAGCATTAAGATCAGGTGGAGAAATATGGACAAAGGAGGGGCGGAGTCAGTGTATATTTCCAGTTTAGTAAGAAATAAAAAAAATAGAAATTAGTAAACTTATGAGTGTGAATAAAATATAATATTAAAGAAAAATAATATAAAAAAGTAAAGTTTAAAAATATAAATATGACAAGAAATAAACCTAGAATGGAAACTCAAGGTAAAAAAACAGACAATGTTCCCAGCGAGGAACAAAATAAAACCGAAACTAGTGAAATAGAAAAGGTCCCCAGTGAAGAAAAAATGGAAACTCAAGTGAAAGAAGTAGAGAATGCTTCTAGCGAGGAACAAAAAGATAAAAACGAAAAAGAGGTTGAGCAAAAAGAAGAGAATAGGGAAATCATAGCTTTATTAACTTGCATGTTTGAAAAACAAAAAGAAACAGCCGAAGAATATAAAAAAATAGCTGAAGAGCTTAAAAACCAAAATAATGAAATGAAGAGTAAATTGGAAGGGCAAGCTGAAATGCTTGAAAAGTTATAGGACCAGATCGAAATGGGCCAAAATAAAATAAAAGGAGAAATTAGGGAAGAAATAGAAGAGATTAAAACACATGTAGAAAATCAAATAGAGACCGCTTACCAAGTAATGGAAAAAAATAAGATAGAAAAGTAATTGAAGAGATAAAAGTCGGAATGATGGATTTAGCTTGGAAAGTAAATCAAAAGAATAGTAAAAATAGTTCGCAAATGGAAATAAAATAGTGTGACCACTTGAGTGCAAACATGCACATTATAAACAATCCGGCAATCGTGAACCAGTTTTTGAAAATACAGATATTTTCTGGCCATCAAGGTGAAGCTCCTATGGAGCATTTAAATAGTTTGGAGCACTATTTCACTCTGAATCAATTAAGTGAGGAGCCTATGATTGCAATAGCTTGTAGCCATTTACAAGGGGGTCTCAATCTTGGTGGGACTCTTTATATAAAAAACCCATTACTTTTGCCGAATATAAAATTGCTGTTTTAGCTAGTTATTGGAACGAAGATTATCAAGAAAATCATTGTCACCAGATCTCGCAAGATAAATGGCAACCTGGTGAACCATTCGTTTCTTTTTTTAGAAGGCAAGTGGCAAAATTACGCTCTTTAACAGCAGACCCACTATCTGAACAACAAATTGTCAGGATAGTCCGTCATAGTTTTCCTCATAATGTCGAGCAAATGCTCATAGGAACTAAAAGAAAAACAGTGGAACGAATGGCGGAATTGTTGAGCGCTTTCGACAGAGCTAGACCAACTTTTGACATGAGAGATAGGGGATTCAAACCCCAACTTAGAGAGCCGGCTGTAAATGCTGTAAGATATAGATATAGGTCGAATTCAGAGACTCCCCGGAGGAGACATTATTCTAATAGTCCCGAGAAAACAAAAATCTTTCGAAGAACCGACAGCGATCCTGACATCTCTCGTACTAGATTTAAGGAAAGGCCCAGGGGTGACTCTCAATCCCCCAGCACAAGTGGCTATATGCAGAAAAAAATATATAATAAAGAACCGCCAGACAAAAATTAAAAATATGTAATCTGATGGATTCGCCGGCTTGACCTAGTATATAATGACCATGGACGTGGAATAATGGAAAATGTTAACAAAGTTTAATGAAATAAATGTAAAAATGAGTATCAAGTTAGTTTGAATAATAAAAATGATTAAAGTTAGTCTTAGTAAAATAAAATAACAATCTTAGAGGTTTTTAAAATGTCAAAGCAATGATAAAACAATTTATGTCAAAAACCCTCTATGATGTCTTATCGATTATGTTAAATCCCAGCTCATAAGTCTAAAACATAGCGGAGCATGACACCAATAAAATAAATGTGTAAAATCAAAAAAAAAGAAGGGAGAGTAAAAATAACGCTTTAAAAATAAAAATGAAATAAATAAGTGTATAATGAAAGTATTAATGAAAATAAAACATTATCAAATAAAATTAAAAAAAAAAAAGTGTATTAAATTAGGATTGAGGTGTGTGCGAGTATTTGGGCAAAGAAATTAAAAGTTGGTTTAAATCAGCACAAAATCTATCTGTGTGTTTGAATTGCCTTATACTTTGCTGCCTACTTCTCTTAACATTACATTTATTACCTAATGATAAAACTAAAAATGCACTCTAGAAAAATAAGAATTTGAAGTGGTCAATACTTAGGAAAAGTGATCAATGCACATATTAATTAAGAACGATGTTCGTAAATAAATAAGTAGGTCAAATAGTTAAAATAAAATTGATAAAATCAAGTTAAATAAATAAGCGTAAATATATCTGTAGTAAATAATAATAAAAAGTGACTCGTGGTAAACTAATAGATTTTTTTTTTTTTGAATATACGCACAGTAATAAAAGGTAGTAAATAAATGATTTAAAGTCAAGTCAAAAATATATATATATATATCAGTGTAACAATGAATCGTAGTAAAGTAAGTTGTTTTTGAATATACGCAAGTTAATAAAAGTTGAGTAAATAATGAATCGTAATAAAGTAAAATAGTTTTTCTGAATACACACACATAGATAAAAAAGTTGACTATGGGTTGAAAATAATATTTGAGATTAGATTAATATAAATAAATATGAAAACTGATGTCCATGGTAGTTTAGAATAATATTGTGAGATTAGATTAATACAAATGTTAGATTAATATTCATATGAATTTAAAAATAATATTGTAAGATTAAAGCGTGCAAAAAGGGATTAGATTCCCTGTAAGCAAGTTCAGTAATAACTCGATATCTAGAATATTAGTAGGTGTAGAACTATGCTGCACATATACACATGTGTAGGAATTTATCTAGAGCAAAAGCGAATGAGGGTAGTATAGAAATAAATTTAGTTAAAGATACATTTAAAGCTGCTGACTGGATAAGTTTTAGTACCCGTAATGGATTTGTCAGGGATCATTTCTCTTTCCAAAGCGTAAGTCGAAAATGGACAGTTGAAAATTCCTGCCATTTCACAGTGACCCTTTCTTTTTCCAAGTCCGATCAAGAGAATCGGCAAATGAAGTTTCGATTTTATACACATGTAAGTCGGTGTAAGTCAGCGAATCTGCTTCCTCATCATTTCCAAAAGATCCCTGTGCCACAAAATTAGTTTGTCCCGGTGGTCGTTATCCATGATTTAGATCATTGTGAGCCATGTATTCGGCATAGATAGAAGGAAAGGATAGTCAAAACAGATTGCCCTTTGTATGTTAAGTAAAAGATATTAAAAAGCTAACTTAGAAAAATAATAAATTAATAAATCTTTAGAGTCAAGAATTAAAATTGCAAGAGATAAAATGGTCAAAAGTGACGCATTTTACTCTAAAACGGAGGGGGCTGTAATGTGCCAAGGCCAATTTGGCACATGTATATAAAATAATTTTGTCTAAAAAAATTATTAAAATAAAAAAAAAAAATCTTTCGTAAAAGAGTTTGAAATAAAAGATTAAAAGTGGGAAGGGGGTTTTCTTACAGTCAAACTAAAAGTGTTATAAAAGAAAGTAAAGTAATTTCTAAATTAGTATTCATAAAAATAAGTAATTTAAAATTTAAAAAAAATATAAATCTCTTTTCATTCAAGCTTATTATAATAAATTATATATGTGCGTGTGAGTGTAAATAAATGTATGCATGTTAGAATAATATTAAAATATATATATATGTAAATGAAAGTTAAAAAAGAAATTATATTTGGAAAACACAGCGATGGCTATTAAGTTAAATAAAGATTTTAAAAAACCACACCAGTGGTGGGCTACTAATTAAAGATATAAAAACAATACGTTTATGAAAGCTACTACTAATTAAACAATCGTCAAAAACACGTTGTTATAGGATTAATTACCAATGGAATTTCGACAACACCTATTGCACCTATTGCCGGAGGATATTAAAACAAAAACAATTTGGATACATAAATAGCCAGATTTTTTTTATCGGAGTTCAGTTTTCCAGTCTAGTTTGCAGTGACAGTCTTGTTTCAGTTGAGATAAGAATGCATTTCTATTATGTATTCAGAAACAAAAATGCATTGTTGAGCAGTTTTTGGAAATATACACTCGTGCTTCAGCCTTTTTAGTCCAACAAGATCATCAAAACCTGCCTGTGAAATAATGTCTGCATAACAACTCAGAAATCCTCCATCAAACGTTCAACTGTCTTCAAGAATAAAGCCAATGGATTTGCATAACATCTCTTCAAGAAACGTCCAAATCTAACCGGTTAGATATAATCCATCAGAAGCAGCAGAAACAGCCAACAACAAGCAATATCCACGTTCTAAAAATCCTAGGTAAACATTTATTTATTATCATTTATACGTAGTAGCCACCGCTGTAATTCGTCAAACCTACCGAGTAAAGTAATTTGAACTCTTAAGCATGCATAAAATGAACTATTGATGTGTGTGTGTGTGAATGTAAGATAATTTAACGATGTCACATATTATTTATGCTTTTCACCAGATATGTGTTATAATGTGTTACTTTAAAAATGTGAGTGTGTTAAATTAGATTTATAAAGATGTTTAAATTTAGTCAATTAATGTTGGGTAATAAATTATCTTTAAACTTAATTAATGTTAATTAAAATAAAATGTCTTCAAATTTAAACTTTATTTGTCGGTCAATTCTTTTTACCAACCTTTTTATTAATTCTTTCCACCACTAATTTTGTATAATTTTGTTATTGAATTAAAATTAGTCTGAGCTAGTTTTAGGGAATGTTTCGAGCGCTGGATTATGAGCCCACTGCCCGAATATGTTAGTCATCAGACTAGCTGGCACCCCGGGGTTTACCCCGAAACAAATAAAGTATTTGGATAGTAGGGGTTTGAATCTAGCAGCCGAGATGGGCCATTGTTGATAGTTAAAGCTATCAATGAGATCTCCCATTTTGCTCGAACGTGCCGGTTCATTCACGTAACATTTATAAGATTATAAATGTATTATGAAGGAGTTTGAAACCGGCCAAAACTTATATATACGCATAAGTAAGTAGTTTCAGTGGTTTGACCTGGTACAATATATATATATATACTAATTAGCACAAATGCAATGTGTGTTAATGGTATAAATATTCTTTATTCTATTCAGATACATTCTAGAGAATGTTATAACAATCTAATCTGAATATAAAGCCCCAAAAAATATGATCGGTGTTCAAGATTTGATTCAATATACAAACAAGTCAGACACTGTCCCAGAGAGATTACTATAGATTGCAGGGCTTTGCACAGATCATTGCTTTTATTATTTATGTAGGTCTTGGGTCCTGTGAATAAGCCTGGATGTAGGGTATACATGTAGAATCTCTAGACATATACAAATTTAGTGCTAATAAACATATTAACCTATACTTTAATTAGAATTTTTATTTAGCTTGACCTTAGATGTCTGGTAGTCATGTGTGTACTTATCACTTTAATAAACCTGTGTAAGTCTCTAGTCTCAATGGAATATAGCAATTGCACAGTTGAAAGGATCAAGTACATTGATAAGATTTAAAATATATTTAATATATTGCAATGATATAATGAGTGATTTGGATTATCATACTCCACAAATTGCGTAAGCCAATTTCTATAATGATATATATATATATTGTAAGGATCGCCACAGGTCTCATCCTTATCCTTACAATAACATGCATTGAGCACAGAACATAAACAAAAAAATTGAACATTTGTGAAGGTAATAAAACATGTGTGTAAATATACACACGTATGTGTTAATTTATAAAATTAATACATCCATCGAACAGTTCAAGTTTATTCGATATAAAAGGTTTGAATAAAATTATATTCATATTTTACAAACTGGAAATGCTTGAAACAAAAATAATAATGATAAAAGGAATTAATAAAAAATTATTACTAATTTTCATTTTATTAATAATTTTAAAATAACCATATTTGACTAAACAATGTTGTTTAAACAATTGAGAAGGTTTTGTAAAAAAAAAAAAAAAAAGCAAATTTGTAATCTAGTGTTGTGAAACGAAGGGGGAAAGAAAACCTGGTAGAACGTGCTTAACAACAACCATGACAACAACATTTTTTTTTTTTTGATGGCTGGAAAAATTAAAAATAAATACAGAAAAAATATAAGAAAGTTTTTCTCTTCTTTATTCTTTAACGACAACAGATCAAATAATTTGAAAATTATATATGTAGTCTGGATAAAAACATTCAATTTGAAAATTATATATGTAGTCTGGATAAAAACATTCTTCAGCATTTTAAAGAAAAAAAATAACGCACAAGAAAATCTAGAATTGTAAGTTATTTAATTTTATATATATAAAAATTAAGGTAAAGGTTTACTATAGTGGCCCCAATATGTTGGCCCTCTATTGTTTAAAATTATAACTAAATTGTTAGAAAATCTTACGTATATGCTACTATATTACAATTACATAAAAATTTAATCAATGTAAAACACGTATATACTACTATATTACAATTACCTGAAAATTTATTCAAATATAAAAGATAATAAAAAAAACATTTACCTTTTTAAGCATAATTGTGTCCTATGCATATTAGGAAGTTGGAGAAAAAAACAGTATTGCTGTGTCTACTCCGGAAGGCAAGTTCATGCAGGTACCATGAAAACAAAGTTCTGCTGGTACCAGATTGGAATTTCAGCTTACTCTTTGCTCTCATCCACATATTTTCAATATTCTGGGTGTGTATGCCTTGGTCTTCGAGATGCACGAAGTTGTCCTGATGGATGACAACCGAATGCATATACACATCATTGTTGAGACTGCTGATGTTATTGTATGCAGCCTAGCAATCTGAAATAATGTGCACACCTAGTAAAATGTACTGGTGTATCATGCCCTCCAGTGTATCAGCCATTTTGTCTGGAACTTCTGTCAAGAAGCACTTTCTTGATACTCTTTCTATATCACCAAAGACCATTTTTTCCAAATATAAAGCTGTACACGTGTGCGTGTAATTCGAACTGTTGAACAAAGAGGGTTCTTTTTTTTTTGTAACATGTGCTATAAATGTAGATAGTCTAAATTCTTAAAATAATTAAAACTAATTCTTTAATTAATGTCGTGTAATTAATCCAATATTCAATTTCTTTAAAAAGGTAATTTTTTTTTTTTTATTATCTTTTACATTTGATTAAATTTTAATGCAATTGTAATATAGTAGCATATACGTAAGATTTTCCAACAATTTAGTTATAATTTTAAACAATAGAGGGCCAACATATTAGGGCCACTTATAGTGAACCTTTACCAAAATTAATACTCAAGATTATCTTTATGCTTTCGTTGGAATCGAACTATGTACATTAAAAACAAAAATCATAGTCATTTGATTGAAACCTAATAGGCACAAAGCCTTTTTTTTTTGAATAATTTTATTGAACTATTCATTATAGGACATGTAAAGATATCTATTCAAGTAATCAATCGTTCAGTAATTGTAGAAATATTGAGACTTGTGATTTAATAACGGTTAATATCAAAGATCAATTTTAACAGTATTTTTATTATATAGCTATAACGTGTTAACTGTTGATGAAAGAAAATAATTTTAGATATATGTAGGCATGCTAAACAATCATTTGAAGGATCAAGGCACCTCAGATGTGTTTGAAGAAGATGATGTATACTATATATATGTGTGAATTTCCACCATCATGTATATATATATGATGTCTACCAGATGTTATGTTAAATGTTTCCAGATCAACCGTGAAAATTGCCAAACTAGATGCTACCTAAGCTACATATTCATTTTGAGAGAGATGGATAAATTGTTAAAGGCACTGCCCTGTAAAATGTAGCAAGAATAAATAAGTATGCCAGAGATGCTGAAAATTCCCAATCCACAATGAATTTTACCATCTGAAAGAAAGATACTTCTGCTACCCAAGATGTCTACAGAATCATTCATAAATTCATGTTGATATGTTATTGTTTGTTTGTTGTCATTATCACATTAATTTTGTAAATTTTGTGAGGTTTTCTCTCCTCTATTTTTTTTGTTACTTCCATATTTGAATTTTGAGAGGGAAGTGCAAAGAAATTTAACATTATGCATTTTATGATGTAAACAAATTAGGTTACAATTAATTTATTGTTGAAATAAAAAGATAAATGCTTCTTTTGAAAGAAAAGACTGACTGAATTATGATAAAACTAAACATACAGGGAAGTATGACTTATTCTTTTGACAGATTATAAACACAACATTCTGACAAACAGAGTTAATTGTTAATAAAACTTTTTAACCATTTGTTAATATGTTGCTTACTAACCATTACCTATAAGTGCTTGTGATTAATTTCAATAAAATTGATGGCAATTCTAGTTATTATACATAGTAATAGAATTACAAATGGACCTATTATTTTAAATATATTACAGGATATCAATTTACATGGTGTAATAGTTATGTCATATTTATTTCAAATTTAAAGACCAATGCCATTCATTTGTTAGATGGTATTACTGATCGTAAGTCATTATTTTTAAGATGATGGCATGAAATGCAGATGCTGATGAATACCAATAGTGACATGTGGTGGATGATATTTTGATTTTGTTATTGTGAAGAGATTATGTGGAAGTGTTATAATTCAAAGTTATTATGTTTTTAAGTTCATATTTTGTCCATTATAATATTTTATATTGAGTTACAATAAATTTGTTAATTTAATTTTATCTTACATCAATGGTTGTATATGATTTATTGATAACACACCACTAACTTTATATAGCTCTATTTTATATATTAACATACATGCAGCATGAACCTAAGACCTGTACAATATGAAACAAAATGCTGAGTCAGTGCTCACATTGGCTAGACATCTCTTTATCATAACTCATACCTGAACAGAGTAGCTGCTCAGATTACGATTGGGTTTGAATTCTGGGAATTTAACGGATTGAAGTGGAAAGTGGGTGGATCCTGTGAACATTACTAAACGAAAGGGATTGAGTGGTATTTAAGATCTACTTTGACTGTAATGTTGCTGGATCTTTCCAATTCTCTATGGACGGCTGGTTTCTTGTCATGGTGTATATAGTAGTGTGGAGAGGTAAATGATAAGGGGCTGGTTGTCAGCCCATTACAATATATATACATATATTGTAACTGTATGGTTAGGCTCGATTATATCAAACCTTATTTAAATGATCAAATCAGAAAAATTTTAAAGTTTGATTAGCAATAATTGCAAAATATTAAAAGCAGTGAATTACATCAATGGTATGTTATAGTGGTTGCTAGATTGTATTTTTAAAATTCAGTAAATTATATCCTTGAATATCCAGAGAGTGATAAAAACTTAAGACTGTTCAAGATACACTAGAAAATCTGCTTGAGTGTAGAAAAGATTTCATACACATTGTAGGTTTTCAATAATATAAAATGATAATTTAATAGTATTATTAATTTGGGGTACAAATATGTTGGTATTTTATTATTATTGAATAATGATTGGAAAGATTAAATTTATAAGTCTTTTAAATAAATAGTTGTAAACAATCCATAAACATATTTTTATTGTGGTTTAAATTAATATTGAATAGTCCGAGTAATTATCAAGAATGAATGTAGATGGAGTACTACTAACGATATGCACACTATGCTGTCATTGGTCTATTTTTAATTATATCACAATTCAATGTAATAAAAGATATAAATAACTTAACAGAGTTTGTAGGGGGGACTATCAAGAAAAAAAATCAGAGGAAAGATTTCAACATCTAAAACCTACAAAATTAAAGAAATTAAGAAGGAGTTGAAAAAGATATAGCACTAGATTTGAATTGAACAAGATTAAAAAATATTGTAATTTTAAAATCATGGAATAGGAAATTTTACTCCTTGTGTACATTTTTTCTACTTCTCAATTGATTGAAAATTGCTAGAATTTATACTGGGGAAAAAAGAGAGCCATATTGGAAACTAATTGTTTTACAAAATTGAACTTCAAATTTAGGACTAGACAAGAAATTGTAAGCATGAACTTTTATTTCACCTATTTTAGTCAGTATATATATTTAAAAGTTATGCGTGATTTATTTAGAATGGCAGCAAGAAGAAAAAAATGTTCTGCATGCTCTTTATAAATAAAGAAGAAAAATACGTTTTGCTTGTGAATTATAATATTAATAAAAATATGATTAAAAATAATTTGAACAAAACTTTTAAAATTTAAATCAAACAAAAAAAAGTATCACTTCAAATGTTATAATGTTTAATCAATTTAGAAAAGGGGAACTTATTTTATATATATTTTTAAATATATATATATATCGTCTGCCAAGTCTTTTATAGTTCTGCCGCCCTTCGCCATTAGAAATGAAAATTGAGATATGTTTACAGTACTAATAAATTTTTAAAAAAAATGTTTAACTCATGGTTATTAAATATATTTCATGGAAATCTTTATAAAAGAAAACAATAGCCATTCATTATATTATGTAAGAAAATAAATGAACAAATATCTACTTCTTGAAAACTGGTGGAATGCGGGAATGGATAATAATTTTGAATGTAAACAAGAACACTTTGAAATGCTTCAAAATACTAGAATCATTTTTGATTGTTTTATTAAATTACTGTGGATAAAAAAAAAATCAAAATAAATTTTGAAAAAGTTTTCTTTTGTTGTTAACCTTGAAGTTACAGCTTACATTTAAAGAAAAAGTTGTCTGCAGAAAAGATTAATAAGTGCTATGGTATTATTATTTTACTGCTACAGAATTTTGAGTGTTTACTATGTTTTTTAGTACCAGAATCAAATATTAATGTAAAATATAAAAAATATATATGGATGCATTACCCATAAAATGTTTTGCTCATGACATCATTTTCCCTCATCAGTCAGCTCATAATAAAGGAATAAACTATGAACTAAGGGATAAAATAAAAATGTGATAAAATGTTTTTTTATTACTCATGTTTATTATTATAGTATATTGATTTTAATATGTAATTAAGGTATATATTTTTTTAATATTGTATTATGAATATATAATTGCTTTGAAGACAGATTAATGCAAAGGTATATACATTTATTATATTTTTTATTTTATTTTACCAGTTGGTTTAAAATCTACTATTCTATCTAGTTTGTCTAGATATAGGGAGAGATACTCATCTCTTATATTTTTAAAAATAGCTTCTGATATTCTATTTAGGGATAAGCAGACAGAATAACTTGTCAGAGGTATGGGATAATGACACAATCGTCTTATTATATGAAGTATTCCATTATAAGCATTTTATATTTATTAAATTTTACCTATGAATGAGTATCTCCACTTTAGTTATAGAATGTATGCTATTCTTCATTGTCTGCATGTGTATTTCTTGTTATAACAAAAACATTATTTTTAAAAATAATTAATGGTTATTTGACTTACAATGTTGGTTTGTTTAATACACTATTAGTTTATACATTGTAAAATGGGATATTTATCTTTCAACTTTTATTGTTAGAATTATTTTATCTTGCTATTTTATTGATAAGGATTTGTGATAGTTTTCATCTGATAAATATGTGCAACATATAATGGCATCAAATATTGTATCATTGATATTGTGCATGGGTAGATGGAGCACTCTCCCATTGCTTATTCCATGAGAGGATTATATTGTCGAGGCTGATAAATAGTTAATGCTTAGTTAGCACAGTTAATCCCTAGAGAGGATTATATTCATGGCATGTATTCTGTTTCCCTGTGATGAGACAATGTCCACACATTTTGTACCTAGGAAAAAGGTATTGGAATCAGCCATATTATTGTACAACTATATAATGTTGTTTTGTAGAGCCTCTCTTTATTGTCTGATCCCTCATGATGTTATGTAGTTATTTTCCACAGTGTATGGTGAAGTTCCTGGTATATTAAAATTATATAGCAATGATAGGATAAAGTTAGATTCATGGATACTTGTTTATCTATAGTGTTTGCCTAATTGTGAATAGTGTATATATTGTGCAGTATTACCTTCATCAGTTTACAAGCAAACCAACCAGAACTTACTAGTAATTATAAAACTTCTGTATGGCATAATAAGATACACATGTACAATGTCATTTTATTTTCATCAAGCAGTGATTCGCTAATGGATCGAGATGACAGGCTAATAATTAGAATGATTATGTTGTGGACATAGGCAAGATTTGGTGTCATGTATACATTTGACTTCTGATATCTGTCCCCACATTAATATAATAATTTTTTTCATATCAAATAATAATGATTATTATCTGTGATGCATATGATAATTGCCTGTATCATATTCTGATATAAATAAAATTAGCTATAGTGTAACATGCTGCTTTATAACATTAAGTTTTAAATTTTAAAGTTTTCACTTATCCCAAATAGTTGAATACACTTTTATTTAGTAACTTGAATGCTTATTTATGTTAAACAAAGTTTAACATTCCTGTTCTAGAATATAAAATAAGTGAAACACAGCTGATAATGATAGTGATAATGAAAGTATCACTGACTATACTATTTTATATATTATGCATGTATTCAATGGGATTATACCTTGTTTTATATAATGGCTCTGTCTTGATTCATATAATGTTTCTGAAAGATAGATATTCAATTATTTCTGATGTTTAAAAAAAATTGTAAATAGTGTAAATAAATCTTGTTGTTTTAAAAATTTATTTAGTTGTCTGCTAATCATCATACACATTATTATTGTTATTGCTATCGACACATTATCTTATTATTTTGAAGTCATCATCAATCAATATAGTGTATTTGACTAGACATTAGTATATCATAATAATTTTGTTAAGCCCTTATATTTTAAAAGTACATTTAAGGCATCATCACTTAGTGATCAAAATATTGCTATCCTGAAGTGCATATATTATTTTAAATAGTATATTAAAAGATAAAACACTTGAGTTTGATTTAACCTGTTTATTTGAATCATCAGATATATCATTCACTGATCTTGAACATATTGCCCATAATTATTTAATAAAAGAAAGTTGGTAAGTTATTGTGTTTAGTTTATTAAAAGGTTATTCGTACTTCTCAAAGCTTAAAGTTTATAATATTATTGGTAGTGGAGTTGCTAAATATTCTGTATTAATTCTATTTTGTATGATGAGCTGTTTTGTTTGCTATATTTGGGTAGTGGCAAAATCCCTCTCACTGACCCAGATATATGTTATAAAATGATAATATTTAAGTTATTTGAACCCTGAGAAGAATAGGTTACTAATTTGTAGTGTGATTTTGAATTTATGGTAAATTTTATATCTACAGTTATTTATTGTACTTGGATTTGAATTATGTTATTTTCACAGTTTTATTAAAATCAGCATAACTTTTGTAAATTTCTTCTTTTGTCTTAAAACTTATAGCTTGTTTTGACTTTATGGTGAATATTCTGGTTTTGTCAAGCTTGGAATCCCTATTTTATTTTAGTTTATCTTACTATCACTTAATACAATATTAGTTTATAGTTCAAGATCTCATTCTCCATCATCAACATTGTTCTCCTATTTCATCTTGATCTTTCTTTTATTTCTTCATTCTCATTTGATCTTAATTCATTATCATAATTGATTCACCCTTCACTGGCTTTTATTCTATTATCATCTTAATCATTCATTAGCTCTTATTCTATCATTATCTTAATCATTCATTATTCTAACACATCTTCTTTCTCTTCTCTTCACTCTTAGGCTCGTTTCATTTTATTATTTAATTATTATTTATTTTCATCATCCATTTAGTCATCTACATCCTAATTTATTTATTACTTAATTCATAATTTTAATTTCATATTCATTCCATAGACCTAATTATTAATTATTTATTAGTTTGACAAATATTAATTTTATTTCATAATATTTTGTTTGTGGATTTTAAGGCTAGTTTAACTAGAAGTTATTATCTTCATGGAAACATTGTGTCCTTCTTTAGATTTATTGTTGCATGCAAGCTTAGTTGGTTTTAAGAAATAATATCTTTATTTTAACATTTCTTTTTATGCTTATATTCTTAATTATTCGTGTAGTGAGGGTTACAATATATATATATATATGATTTTTCTCAATACCCATTTGGGATACCTGTACTAGTATAAAATATCTATAAACTAATGATGAAATAAATATAAATTATGAAAATACAAATAATGTTGAGCACTAACTTATTACAGTTTAAATGAAAATAAATATATGCACTTAACCAATTAGTGTTTAATAAGACATTAGCTTAGCATTTACAAATTATTTATTCATTGTAATCAATAAAATGTAAATGAGAAAATACTAAAATAATACAATAAATTATTAAAATATATAAATGTTTATTTAATATTTTGGCTAATTGAATATTTAATATGAAAATAAAATATGTAGAGATTCTTTAAGTTGTTATTAAAGTTTAATGGAAACAATAAACTATGAATAATTATAAGATTCAGTTTTAATTAATAAAATAAAAATTTATTAATATAAGAAACATAATAGATATATAATAAAATATGCAACTTAATAAATGAATGAAATTTTCATTAGGATATTTGACTATACATGATTTATCAGTAGTATAATTGTATATGTTGTGTAAATTTTTTATTTATGTATCTAAAAGAGGTTGCAAGGAACAATACAGTAATAAACCAGAAAGAAAATATTATAGTTACATAAGCACTTATAAATAAACACTTAAAATATATTAAAAAATAACTAGGTTTTTTAAATTTGTTTCCTGGTTTTTATTATAATCATAAATGTAAGATTAATAATTTAATTTCAAAGTTATATTATCATCAAGCTATATGACATAAACATTATCCTAAGTATAATTCAAAAATACTTATATTTAAAATCTAATGATTTCCAAATATATATATAAATAATGGAAACAAACAAACATAAAATTTTAAATCACATTTAAAATTAATATTAAGAAAGATACTATATTTAAATTTTGTTTTTAAATAATTAAATATTTTTTCTGGTTATTTATATTTCACGTAGTATAGACAAACACATACATTCTACATTAACTAAATATATAATGAAAACATATGATCTGGTTAACAATTTTCCAAGAATCATCAGATATTCATTAACTAAAACTCTATTAAAAAAATATTTATTAGTATTGAAATGGTAAATCTGATTCAGATTTGCCATTTCACTGTCTGACCCACCTAATCATTTATTTTACTAATGTTTGTTTTCTATGTATTATTCTGAAAAACATTTTTTTAACTATCCTGAATAAATCTCTAAAATTTGTTTTGGATAGTGTTAATCATATATAATTATACTAACACACTCTAAGTTATTTCATTGATATGATTAAAAAGAAAAAAAAGTTCAAATAATAAATTTTGAAATTTTTTTATTATGTTTAAAATATCAAAATTTTTTATTTAAGAATCCAAGATGGCCTTTTGGAAAGATTTGTAACTTGATAAGAAGTTGAAATTAAAAGTTACATTAAAGTATTGATAAATTACCAAAATCCATTTACTTTGGAATCTCTATTAATTAATTAATAGAGATTCTACATTGTTATCTAAATTAAAAAACTAACATAAAATTATACTGAAATCTATTGATTCTTATCGAGGTACAAACTTTCTAAAATTAGAACAAAAGCATGATTCCTATTGTTTTCTAAAGGCAAATCACCTCAGGCAGCAGAGAAATCAAATACCATTAGGAAGGTATAAATAGTGGTCCTTTTAGAGACACAAAAAAGAAGAACAGACAAAAAAGAAAGAAAGAGTTTGAGAAGTCTCCATGATTTTTGAAATGTCGAGCGAGGGGTAGATCACCACCCGTCTCTTCCTGAAACCTGAAATCTTCCATTATGTCGCCGCCAGAACCTGCCTGCAAAGAAGCCATCTGCCACCAATGTTCACCTGCAGAACTCATCCTGGGGAACTCCAAGGTAAAATGCCAAAGAGCTTAAATACTTTCGTCAAGATGTTAGAAACTATATAATTTCGTAAAGCTTTAAAAAAATGTCAAAAGTTATTGTTTATTGAAAATCTTTTAACTGATTCTTTAACCCTTTTTCTTTTAAATTATAATGTTTTTCATAACTCAAGCTCACCATAATTTTAATATTTTGATTATTTGACTATGAAACTATTTATTTATTTTTATGTTAATTTTAGCATGAGATTTCATGCTTTGATTTTTTTTTATTATTTCGACAAACTTCACTCGTGGGGGCTCAAAGAGAGTAATTTGCTAAGAGAGCAAATTATGCTTACTAGGGGAAGGGAGTTTTAGCAAAAAATGAATTAATTTTAAAATATTTTAAAATAATTTGATCTATTTTTATTTTCGCCAGTGAAGTTATGTCCAATATATATATATATCTCACAAATAAACTGACCGTAATTTTTTAAATAAATTTATTATAGATTTCCCAGGATGGGATTCTAGTATTCTATATTTCTGTAATTTGAAACAAAAGTAATATGCTATAGATTTTTGACCTAGTAACAGCGCCGCTGGAGAGTGTCAGTTAATTATCATGCCTTTTTTTTTAAGTTAGGAAAGTGGAAAGGGGGGATTTATTCGAGAAGTAAATTTCCTTTTTCTATATGTTTGGTTTTTGTAGGTTAAATCTTTATGTAAAGTAGTTGTTTACGCAGGTTGGTCTCTATGCAGTATTAGATCATATATTTAATTATAATTCATTCATATTTAATGATTATAATATCTTGGGTTAATAAAGAATGCTTGGAGTAGCATGGACAGACCTAAAACGATCATTCATTTTGTGTTTGGAGTTGACTCCCAGTTACGCATACGTCTGGGGGCTGGAAAGTGTGTTTGAGGTAGAGTTGGTTAGTCGGTATGCTATCCATGGAGGTGGATATGATGGCTATCTGTAATTCCTATCTCCTATCGGTATATGGCCACGAAAGGCAGATGTACCAATTTCCTTTTTTATTCTTCGTTGAAATAGGCATGCGATTGTCTGTAATCCGGCTTGTATGTCCTTACCTACATTTCTTTTCTCATTTGCATTCATATACTTATTAACCCAACATTGTTTTGCTTTTCTTTTGCCTATCTAATACGTAAGCCATAAGGAAACGATTCTATTCAAGGATCTTCGACCTGAGTAATCAACTCTTTTTTTTTTCCGTAATTAGTTAAAATCGTTTAATTTTAGCTAGTTCACATTATAGTTCTTATAAAGTATGATTTTAGTTGAAAGTCCAACTAAAGCAACTTGTTGTTTTGATGATTAATTGATCTATTTTTTATATAACAGCTTACAGTTTTAATCACTGTAAAATTAGTTATAAGCTTTTCCAGCAAGGTCCACTAATATCATAAAACATTAGTTATTTGAAATCTAAATTATTATTTATAAAGAGAAATAAAATCAATTTTTTTTTGTTAGTAAAGTAAGGTGTCGAATCACTCTTATTGTAATTGTTTATTTAATGTCTGTTTCAATAAAAATGTTTTTTTTTAAATTTGTTGTAAAGAAGAAATGAAATATTTATTCTTTATATACATCAGTCAAGCAAATGTTTAGACCTGCTGCTGTATTATAAGCTTGTACTAAATGGGCATGGATAATTTTAAAATCCGTGATCATTTAATTTTAAAATCTTTTTTTTCAATAAATGTAAACAAAATAAATTTGTACAAACCCAATAATATCAAAGATAACTGCTAATGTAAATTCGTCATAAACCTATCTAATTGTAAAGTTAATTTAAAGATTGTGTTTTTGTAAAGAGCTTGAGTTAAATAGAAATGTAAAATACTTAATGATTTTAAAATATATTGTAATCCCCCACGCGACCGAGGCAACATCACTACCTACTCTAATCCTTGCTTGACGATTCCTTTTTTTGTTGGCACCCGCTGTGTTCTTCCGTCCGGAGATTACATGATGTTCTGCGACGATAATTTCTAACACCCATACATGTACGCTTTATTTATTTTATACATAGATTCGAATCGAATCCCAGTAATAGGCGCCAGGAGAACTTTTGGAAGAGTCCGCCACGTATGTGTATAAGCCCACTCAATTATATCACAAAACATGCCCGTGCCTCGCTCCAGTCGGAAACATGAAACGAACACAGCCACAATTACCCTTCACACTACCTCCGTTATTATAATCATAGAAAGGCCCGCCCTACATCCCACAGAACAAATTAATCCAACTTAACTTTAGTCTAAAAAGCATCACGACATAAGCATAAAATCAATAAAATCCCACCCCCAAAATATCAACTGCATTCAGCATAAAATCAATAAAATCCCACCCCCAAAATATCAACTGCATTCATTTCCATATAAACAAACTTACGCTAAAGCATTCATTCCGATATATATAAATTTATGTTGAAATTCCAAGCAATTAAATAACAAAAAAAATTAGCTACATAAATATTTATTTAATCTGTTTAATAATGATTAACGCAGGTATGTGATCGGTAAGCCGAGACAATTAACGGTAAACTTCAAATTACTTTGCACATATTATTTCAGACTGTTGATCAGTCGGCAAATTTATTAGGTAAAAAAATTCTCGAACTGTTCATAAATGATTAATATTAATTATACTGTTTTAGATTAATGTCTTTCTAATAGTTCTGGATATTAAAGTTATTTCTTTAAGTGCACGATTGAATATAACAAATTTTACGATAGCTACCTGTGAAATGTAGAACGACTGTAATGGGATCCTGAGCGAAGCTTATTCTTTAATGAGGTATTCCGGCGATTTGCGCGGTCTCCAAGCGAGCGTGGTCCTAATATGAGGTTCTCCGGTGGTATGAGCATCTTGATGGTAATCAGCTGGTCTGGACGCAGAGGTCCGGCGGTCAAGCCGCGAATTCTATATTCAGCAACGCATGGCAGTTAGATTCATAACGTCTAATAAAAATCAAGTCTCTTAATAATTTCTCTAAAGAAGAGCACAACTGTCTTCTGAAAATGCTGTTCGGCCTTTTTGATCTTTGCCTTCACGCCCTCACACCTTGAATTTTTCTCCTCCAATCAATCCCATGCACCTGTGAGTCCCTTTATTTGATAAGTCCATCGCGTGTCAGCTCAACTCCGAGATTTCTGGGATTGTTGACATTAGTTTGGAATTTAACCGTTTTTCTTAGGTATTGTTTCTCTGGGGACAGAAATCTGAGTCGTACAATAGCGGTGTACACTTTCTCACACCTCTGTTTCTAATTTTGGCTTGTTTTATCTCGGCGTACCAGCACATATCCTGCCTATTGTTTCAATTTCTAATTTTACATTTACTAATTACGTTTGTACAAATTAATCTGAGATTGCTTGGAATTTCAGAACATATTGCTAATTAATTTAAATTATTTGATAAAAGTTAAACTTGCGTTCAATCATTCTTCTTTAATTAATCAAAAATGAATAAAAAAAAACTACAACGACGGATTATAGATTTATTCTTATCACACACACACAAAATAATAAAATAACAACAATTTTTACTCTTTTTTTCAATAAATCTGACAGGTACTCATATAGCTGCGATCGGCTTTTAGAAACGGCTGTTCTTTGCTTATTATTAAAGCAAGACCGCTTTTATAAAAGTTTTGTCCCTGTCAGTTATTTCGTCCATTGATTATAGTTAAATATACCCCCATACGCCTGGGTTTGAATACCATGTAACGCTATTCCGTTACATATCTCCCCGCCCGGTGTAGAGTAAAATCCGATGTTGCGGGTTTTAGCTCTGAGAAGGAGCGAAGTTATTCGGCCCTCTTCAGTGCCCTGGCATTGAATGTTCCCTTCCCTTGTGCTAGTACAAAGGCGTTATTTCCATACGCCTTGACGATCTCATATGGGCCCTCATAGATGTCGAGAAATTTCTTGAATACGTTCTGTTCCGGTCGACTGACCGGATTGGATTTTACCATCACTTTGTCTCCCACGGTGAACGTATTTTGGGTCGGCCTCTTGGTTTGCCTTCGTTTCTCCCCCATATGTTCCAATCTCCAGTAAAGCCATCTGTTTGTCCTGTTTTCGGTCAACTCTTCCTGTCCGGATCAACGGTCTATCATCGTACGGGTAAGGTATAGGTCGTCCATAATGGAGTTGACTTGGTTCAAGTCCAGTGGACTCATTTTTCGAGGTATTGATCATGGCAATAATCCGGGGGAATCTCCCGAACCCATTTCCGATGATCTCCGGCAGTGTATACGTGGAATAGCCGCCCCAACTCCCGCATCACCCGCTCGCATGGGTTGCTCTGCGGGTTCCGGATAGACGTCATATGATGTTTGATCCCCAGTTGGTTCACCCATCGCCTCCATATCCTTGATACAAACGGTGTGCCATGATCCGATAAGAGGCACTTAGGTTTCCCGATGATGGGAAACTGTTTGGTTTCCAACAGTTTGATGGTCTGGTTCGCATTAGCCCGGGCCATGGGGTACGCGGCGACGATTTTGGAGCACAGATCATATGTGACCAGCAAATACCTCTTCCCCCCAAACATTGGCAATGGCCCGTAGTAATCGATAGCCAGGGTGTGGTTTGGTTCCCGGGCGATTATCGGTATCTGAGGTCCTTCATTCGACCGATTTAACGGTTTTGTCCTCGCACAAACCTCACACTTCCGTAGTCTTCGGGCAATGTCGTGGTGCATCCCCGGCCAGTAAAACCAATTACTGAGGTACTCCTCCGTCTTGCTCGTTCCGTAATGGCCACGTTCCTGATGGGTCTCATCAACCATTCAATCCCGCATTCCCTTCAGTATTACAATGCGGGTTTGTCTCCCGTTCCCGGTTTTCCTTTGGACTATTCCTTCCAGAATAATGCACCGGTCCCGATATTTCCATAGCGGGCTTCCCCCCGTCTCTTCCCCTTTCTGGGCGGGCCTGCCTTCGGCCTCTTCTCACGTAGGTATCGTATTACCTGTTGGCATTCTTCATCCTCTTTCTGGCTCTTCCGAATGTTGTCCGCTCCAAACTCACCCCTCCCTGCTTCGCCTGGTAGTAGCGGCTATGTACGCGAACTCCTCACCCTCGGCATTTGGCTGTGGTCCCACAGGGTACCGGCTCAGTGCGTCCGCGACCACGTTATCCTTCCCCTTACAATATTCCACTTCATATTGGAACTCCTGCAGGGCTAAGCTCCACCTCACTAATCTATTATTCATCAAAAAACTCTTGTTCAGAAATTCAAGACTCCGATGGTCGGTAATTACTTTCACTTTGGATCCGACCAGGTACTGTCTGAACTTTTTGAAAGCCCACACTATGGCGAGGGCCTCTCGTTCGGTGACAGTGTATCTTCGTTCGGGATCTTTGAGCAGTCGGCTAATGAACGCCAACACCCTTTGTTCCCCATCCGGCCCCTTTTGGTACAATGTGGCTCCTAGCCCAATGTCGCTACTATCCGTCTGTAACCAAAATATCTGGTCGAAGTCTGGGTACGCCAATATGGTCTGTTTTAAAAATCCTTTCTTCACCTTCGGGAAACTCCGTTCCCGTCTCTCATCCCATATCCACGCTTCCTCCTTTCTTAACAATTGTAATAGGGGTTCCATATCATGGGAGAAGTTTTCATAAAATTTGTTATAGAAGGTGCACATTCCGAGGAATGCTTTGATATCCTTTCTCTTCTTCGGAACAGGGAATTCTTGGATGGCCTGGATCTTTTCAGGGTTAGGCCGTATTCCCTCCTGGCTTATGATATGTCCCAAGAACTTGACTTCCTGGGTCACGAAGTGGCTTTTTCTTATATTTATTTTTATGCCCTTCTGTTCGCATTCATGGAGCAACATTTCTAAATGCCGACAATGCTCCTCTATGTTTTCAGACGCTATAATAATATCGTCGACGTACATCGTGACGAATTTCTTAACTTCCTCTGATAGGGTTTGGTCCAGGCACTGCACTAAGCCAGCACTGCTATTCTTTAATCCAAAAGGCATGCGGTTAAACTGGTACGCCCGTCCGTTATATTTGAATGTGGTGTATTTACGATCATCCGGATGGAGGCTCATTTGCCAGTAGCTATTTGTCAAATCCATGGTGGAGAAGATTCGCTTGTGCTGAAATCTCGTCATCAGTTCGCTAATGATGGGCGGGGCATTTGTATCTGGAATGGTCACCTTGTTCAGTTGTCTGGCATCGAGGCACAATCGTATCGATCTGTCACTCTTTCTTACGGCTAAGATGGGGTTACAGTACGGTGAGGTACACTTTGAGATAACCCCCACTCTATCATCTGCTCCAGCTGAGTTTCAATTTCCTTTCTGTATTGGAATGGGATTGGGTACGCCCTGGTTTGATATGGGTTGCTGGTGTTCAACCGGATTCGGTGTTCAGTACCCCTTGATTACTCCCGGTTTATCCGAGAAAACACTCTCGTAAGTCCCCAGTATTCCTTGGATCTTCTCTCTCTGCCCTTCATCTGGCCCTGCCATTTCCTTCACCCTTTTCTCAATTTCCCCTTTTATCATGATACATTGCAGTTTCCTCTGCCCTTCCGGTTCTTTATCCATGGTTTCCCCAAATGGCATCGTGACCCTACCGATTCTTGCTTGTTCAGTCCCATAATCAATGTTGCACTTTGCCATTCTCATAAAATCAGACCCTAACACCAAGTCGTGTATCAGCCCCTCAAGTATTAACACAACCTGGGTGAATTCCTGTCCTGCAATAACTATATTCGCCCACAACTGTTTGGTCTGTATTTTTGCCCTCTTCCCATTGGCCAGTATAACCTGGGTCCCTTTCAATGGCAAGATTTTCAGTCCTGTCTTTCCTTGGGCGATCCTGTCAAACGTTTCCTGAGCCATTACCGACACCTGACTTCCTGTATCCAGCAGCGCCCTCGCATGCACCCCTTGGATTGATACCTCGATCTTGGGGCACTCCTGTTTTCCCCGGGGTCCTCCCCCCCCTTCATC
This sequence comes from Epiperipatus broadwayi, assembly GCA_028023455.1. Lineage (NCBI taxonomy): Eukaryota > Metazoa > Onychophora > Udeonychophora > Euonychophora > Peripatidae > Epiperipatus > Epiperipatus broadwayi. Next base: position 9,513,875 of record JAQFVV010012420.1, read on the forward strand.
TTGTGCTATGTTAGCTATCCGGATCCCATCCTTCCTTCTCCGATGAAATAGTCATCATTTTCGCCGCATCTAATATCTCCAACACTCGTTTTATCTCAGTTTTCCCCTCAATTACTTGTCTAATCTCCCTGGGCAGGTTGCGCCCCGCTATCCTGATTTGCCGCTCTTCCGGTACTCGATATTCACTGATTTTTCTTAACCTTGCCACCTGTCGCTGTATGAAGGTACTGTACGTTTCATCTTCTCCCTTTTCGCTTTGCTCTATCGCCCACCTTTCCCTTTCTTGTTGGGCTAGTCCCCAATATCTTCCCATGATGGCTCTTTGGTATTCTTCAAATGTCTCCAGTTTCTCTTTCATCGACTCCCACCAGTCCACGACCTCCCCCTTGGATGTGGCTGCATGCAATCGCTATCTTTGACTCTTCACTAAACTGCCCGCACGAGAACAACCTCTTTAGACTTTCCACATGTCGACACGGGCTTCGTTTCCCCTTTCCTGTAAAATGTTCCAGCTTAATCCACTTTCCCTCCATTCTGTTTAATATTTAGTTTATCTTTGGCTATAATAATCCACGACTCGTCACCTACTACTCCGCGGGTCCCCCTGACTGTCTTATCCTATCCTTTGATGCTCATTGCCCTTCAAAATTCCCACAGCTCCTGTCCTTCCTTCAATTTGGTTCCTCACGCTCAGATTATCCCAGGTCCCACTGTTCCCTTCATTTATATACGGTAGCCCTCGGTTATATTCACGGTTATCCTTTACTTAACTTTTATATATATATATTTTTTTTTCTGTGGTCATCTACATATCCATGTTGTTTATACGCAACGTCCCTTTTATTTTTAAGTAACACGAAAACTAACAAGATCCCAGATACAGTTCGTTCCCTTTTTCAAGAATACACTAATATTAAAATGATTTTCCTTTCCTTTTTTTTTCGATTAAAATTATTTGCAGTTGTCTTATTAGTATAGAAATTAATTTACGAGTTGCTTCCTTTGATACACGATATTTCCTCCACGGAATCCCGCTATTCCACAGCTTTCTACAAATATCAGTTATATCCGGCCGCTTGATTATTTTATTAATACTACTAGAACTAAATCCCCTTCCCACTCTCTCAAGCAATATTTAATAGTTTTTTTTTTTTTTCACGATAATTCCGAAAATTTTCCCCCCTGCTTTAGTAGACAATTTGTTCAGTTATTTCGAGCGCCCTCTTTTTAGATTTGCTTTCGTTGTTATTAATGTCAGCTGTACTCACGTCGGTTCTGCCCTTTGAAACAACAGTTTCGCCGCACGTTGACGCGCCAAATGTAACCGCCCGCGCGTGACCGGGGCAACATCGCTACCTACTCTAATCCTTGCTTGACGATTCCTTTTTTTGTGGTTACACTCGCTGTGTTCTTCTTCGTCCGGGGATTACATGATGTGTTCTGCGACGATAATTTCTAACACCCATACACGTACGCTTTATTTATTTTATCCATAGATTCGAATGAATCCCAGTAATAGGCGCCAGGAGAACTTTGGAAGAGTCCACCACGTATGTGCATAAGCCCACTCAATTATATCACAAAACATGCCCGTGCCTCGCTTCCAGTCGGAAACATGAAACGAACACAGCCACAATTACCCTTCACACTACCTCCGTTATTATAATCATAGAAAAGGCCAGCCCTACATCCCACAGAACAAATTAATCCAACTTAACTTTAGTCTAAAAAGCATCAGGACATAAGCATAAAATCAATAAAATCCCACCCCCAAAATATCAACTGCATTCAGCATAAAATCAATAAAATCCCACCCCAAAATATCAACTGCATTCATTTCCATATAAACAAACTTACGCTAAAGCATTCATTCCGATATATAAATTTATGTTGAAATTCCAAGCAATTAAATAACAAAAAAATTAGCTACATAAATATTTATTTAATCTGTTTAATAATGATTAACGTAGGTATGTGATCGGCAAGCGAGACAATTAACGGTAAACTTAAAATTACTTTGCACATATTATTTCAGACTGTTGATCAGTCGGCAGAATTTATTAGGTAAAAAATTCTCGAACTGTTCATAAATGATTAATATTAATTATACTGTTTTAGATTAATGTCTTTCTAATAGTTCTGGATATTAAAGTTATTTCTTTAAGTGCACGATTGAATATAACAAATTTTACGATAGCTACCTGTGAAATGTAGAACGACTGTAATGGGATCCTGAGCGAAGCTTATTCTTTAATGAGGTATTCCGGCGATTTGCACGGTCTCCAAGTCTAGCGTGGTCCTAATATGAGGTTCTCCGGTGGTATGAGCACCTTGATGGTAATCAGCTGGTCTGGACGCGGAGTCTAGCGTGTCAAGCCGCAAATTCTATAGTTCAGCAACGCATGGCAGTTAGATTCATAACGTCTAATAAAAATCAAGTCTCTTAATAATTTCTAAAGAAGAGCACAACTTGTCTTCTGAAAACGCTGGTTCGGCCTTTGCTCTGCCTTCACCCCCTCACACCTTGAATTTTTCTCCTCCAATCAATCCCATGCACCTGTGAGTCCCCTTTTTTGACCTAAACCATCGACTGTCAGCTCACAGCTCAGATTACTGGGATTGTTGACATTAGTTTGGAATTTAACCATTTTTTCTTAGGTATTGTTTCTCTGGGGGACAGAAATCTGAGTGGATAATAGCAGTGTACACTTTCACACCTCTGTTTCCAATTTGGGCTTGTTTTACTCTGGCCACGTTACCAGCGCTATTGTACTCAAGTTTATTCTAATTTTACATTTACTAATTAGCTTTTGTACAAATTAATCTGAGATTGCTTGGAATTTCAGAACATATTGCTAATTAATTTAAATTATTTGTTAAAAAGTTAAACTTATGCTCAATCACGCTTCTCTTAATTAATCAAAAATGAATAAAAAAAACACAACGACGGATTATAGATTTATTCTTAGCACACACACACAAAATAATAAAATAACAACAATTTTTACTCTTGCTTCAGTAAATCGACAGGTACTCTTTACTAGTGCGCGATCAAGCTTTTACAAATGGGCGTTCTTGCTATTAAAGCAAGACCGTCTTTATAAAAAGTTTTGTCCCTGTCGTTATTTCAGTTCATTGATTATAGTTAAATATACACACATAACGGTTTGAATACTATGTAACGCTATTCCGTTGTATATAATATGTAACTAAAACAAAACTCCATTTACTTTTATTTTTAGTAAATTCTTAATTTTAAATTTATATATAAATCAACACCCAAGTTCTCATTAAAATATAATTAAAAATGAAATCATAATGATTTAAACGGCTGGCACAAATAGTAAGGAATTTGATGTTGATCATCGAGAAAAGGTTATTTGATTAGTCTTTGACCTGGGCATATAGGTGAATAGGACAGAATCCACAATGTACCTGACACCCAGAGCACGGGGTTGGACTCTGAGGTATTTCATTCCGTATTCCGGGAAACGATATCCATGCGCGTTTTTGATCGCAGCAGCCATTTTTTTTCCCGGTTTGTACAATTATCGGGCAAATAATGAATATTTTCGTCACCCCCCGTGGCGGTAAGTTAGAGCATGTATATAATGTGTTTTAAACACAACACTAAATAATAATATATATATTTTTTGAGTTTGAAGAGTTTATAACACAAATAATAATGTAAGATTTTTATTTTCAAAAGTTGTATGATGTTTATATAATACCTCAAAATTCTTTGCCAATGTTTAATGTATATAATGTTTTTTTCTCTTATGCTTTTGATCATAGCAATGAATAATGTATGTAAGATTTTTTTCCTGAGCTTTGATGCTCAGCGGTGGGGATTTTAGATGTCATTTGCCACCATGATACGAATATGTTGATAAAAATGAAATATATGACATACATGTATCTTTTTTTTTTTTTTATTTTGTTTTGCAGGTATATAAAATAATGGGTCCACAAAT